>JAQFVV010006315.1:1121242-1643092 GCA_028023455.1 Epiperipatus broadwayi
TCATTTAGACCAGTGTTTCTTAAACCGTGGGTCATGACCCCAAATGGGTCATGAAGCAAAAAGTTGGGGTGACACAAATTTAATTCAGAGACATGAATTTAAAGAAATATTTTTTCATTATCTTTAATATATTACGTTTTCTGCACAGCGCGATTATAAAATCGTAATGATGGCCAAGTTGAGCTGTAAATTATATTTACATATTGAAAAATAACACTAAATGCATCATAATAGTGGTGTCACATTGCATATAAGTTATTTCACAATCAAAATATATGCTGCAGTGGCCACAATAAGGTTGGTGCCACTGTGATTATATAATGCATTTCCGGTAAAGTTAATTGTTTCAGTTTCATTTCAACAAGTGTCCACATCACAGGAACAATACAATATTGTATTTTACTGTTTTACTCGAATAAAGTTAGTATTTATTTGAATAAATATTATGAAAGATGGTACTTTTATACTTTTTTTTCTCACTTTTTTATTCAAAATTTATCATCGTATTAATTATTATAAAAATTTATTTTTTATTTGAAATGTATTGTCGTTTATTTATTAAAAGTAAAAACATATTCCTATTTTTTAAACTTAACAGGTAATTTATAATTAATTTATTGATATTTTTTAAATATTAAAAAATAAAACATACGGGGATATTAAAAAATAGAATATACAGGAGTAAATATGCTCCATATAATTAAACAAAAAACAGGGCTGCCACTTGGTGTCTCTGCTAACTAATAAGTACTGTTATTTTATTTATATTTTAGCAAAAAAGAAAATATGATGAGACATTTCTCCAATTTGGCTTTACTTTCAACAACTGTGATGGCAATGAACAATCTCTTTGTTTAATTTGTGATAATGTTTTGTCTATGGAGAGTATGAAACCATCAAAATTTAAAAGGCATTTTGAATCCAAGCATCCTTCATATGTCAAGAAACCAAAATAATATTTTGAATGACTATTAAAAACTTCAAATAAGGAAAAACAATATTTTGAGAAATTTGTAACTGTTAATGAAAAATATTTACTCACATCAAATGAAGTTTCATATTTGATTGTTAAAATAAAAAGTCATACACCATTGGAGAAGATCTTATATTACTTGCTGCTATTAAAATGGTAGAAATACTTCGCGGAAATAAATATGGTGATGAAATTCACAAAATTCCTTTGTCAAATGACACTGTCACTAATAGAATTTCTGAAATTAGCAATGACCAATTTGAGCAATTTATTTATAGACTTAAAGAAAGCCCAATATTTACAATTCAGTTTGATGCAACAACTGTTATTTCAAAAATAGCTCAATTAATAGTATATGTTGGATATATTTATAAAGAAAACATTGAGGAAGAATTGTTATTTTGCCGTTCTTTGGAAGAACATACAAGAGGGGAAGACATATATAATAAAGTAGACAAATTTTTTAAAATTGTAGGTTTAGAATGGAAAAATTGCTTTGGAATATGCACAGTTGGTGCAAAAGCAATGACCGGTGAAAATATTGGTTTTAAATCATTGTTAAAGCTTCTGATAATAGTCATGTAACTTTTACACACTGCCTGATCTATCAAGAGGCCCTTGCAGCAAAAAAATTAGCAATGGAATTGAATGATGTGCTTCAGGATGCTGTCAAAATTATAAACTTTATTAAAAGTCATTGATTTTCAAATCTTTGTAAAGAAATGGACTCTGAATATAAAAATTTATTATTACATGCAGAAGTAAGATGGATGTCAAAAGGGCGAAGTTTAAGAAGATTATTGTTATTAAAAGAAGAAATTGTTGTATTTGATCTTGCTGCTCTTTTTCAAAATAACTTATGGCTATCAAAGCTATATTTGTGTGATATTTTTGAGAAGCTAAATGATCTTAACTTGTCTTTTCAAGGAAAAAATAGCAATATTTTTACTTCGAATGATAAAACTGAAGATTTTATTAAAAAGATCAACATTTGGAATAGGGTTGAAAATGATTCATTGGAAATAGTTTTGGCTATCACAATTTTATAATTGAAAAAAATAATTGTAAAACTTTAATTGCAAAAATTATTATAGATCACTTAAAAACCCTAGAAACACAGTTCTGCAAATATTTTATATTGAATTTAATTTCAAAAAATTATCTTGGATTCAAAGACCATTTTTGATTGACATTAATGAGATTAATTACCTGCTATATAAAGCCCAAATGGAATTTGCTGAGCTATAGGGCGACTCAAACTTAAAAGTTCACTTTCCACAAAAATTCTTGACTGAATTCTGGATTGGAGCTAGGATTGAATTTCCCACAATTTCTGAAATGGCATTAAATGTTTTTTTGCCATTCAGCACCACATACTTATGTGAAATGACTTTGTCAGCTTTAATGTATATTAAATCCAAATATCGTTCAATACTGAAAAATGTTAAAGTTGCTTTACATCCAGAAGTAGCAAATATTTCACCAAGATTTAATTTGTTATACAGCAAAAAACAAGCACATCCGTCTCATTAAAACGTAATTTTCTTCATTAATTTTTGTATACTTAAAACAAATTCTAAAACTAATGTTTACCAAAGAAATAAATTATTTATGGTAAAATTTATTTCTATTTTATATTTAATATTTGGGGTTTAGAAAAAATCTTGATGATAAAAAGGGATCATGAATGAATAACTTTGCCAATATTTCATTACATTTTTTCATCTGCTTCTTTTAAGATATCAATATCAATTCCATCATTTCCTGGAACTTTTCTCTTCATAGATTCAATCGCATGTCTCTCTTCATTTAAAAACCTAGGTAATTCAAACAATGTATTATTTGTAGAAGATAAACATGGTAAAACTCTCCATACAGTAGTACCACGCTGTGCCAACCAGAGTAATCAATGGATGCCAGAAGGCTTGTGTATAAAATACCTATCTTCTGGCATCCATTGATTACTCTGGTTGGCACAGTGTAGCACTACTGTATGGAGAGTTTTGCCTTGTTTATAAACAATTATGTGCTAGTATACGAGATGGTGATCATGTGATTTGTAGATGTTCTTCATTAATACATAATACATTTATAGAATTTTTTTCACACATTTAAAGTCTCTTTTTACTAATAGTTTCATATTTTCTTCTTATAACTTTCCTCCAATTACCAACATGTTTTTATTTTTGAGCTTTTTTTCTCTTCTATAGCATTCTTCACCAATTTATCATTTTATAAAATTCTAGATATTCAATTCTTCTTAATAGACATTTTTACAAATTTTTAGATTCTTCCTTTCTTCATGAATATATTCTGGCCTCAGTAAAAAATTTACTGTTAAATTGCAGAGGTTTTTTTTTTTTTTTTGTGCCAACTGCAGTTGACAGATATCTTATTTATTTCAATCAAATTTAAATTATCTTCAAAGTCAGCTAATATTCTAAAACAATTTTCAAATTCTAATTTAAATTAATTAGAATGTTTCTGTAGATAGTTATTGTTTCTCTAATTATGCATTAATACTATCTAATATTTCATAATGGTTGATTATTTTGGGTTCTAAATCTATTAACAACATTTCAATCTTGAAATACAGTTAAAATATAACCCAATTCTACTGTATATTTATTTAGATGCTTTCAGATTCATTTTTTTTATAGTTTTTTTTCTGTGAACTCCATAAATCTGTGGCTTCTCTTTTTTCTATCATCATAAATAAAATACCCATAGCATTTTCTTATTTTAATTGTATACAAATCTTTCATAATAACTTTAAAATGTCATTTTATACACCAATATAAAAATGTTTTACTTCATCATAATGAGAAATTTTTAAAGCTTAAACCTGAATTATCTGCATTTTATATCTTCTATTACATTGAAAAACTATTTTTGCCACTCTATCTGATATATTCTTCCATTTAGTATTTATAATCAATCATATTCCACTTGTGCTTTCAATATTTGTGCCTTGGTAGTAAAGTACATGCCTATTTTTTTAATCAATTGTCGCTTTATCATTTCTTCGAACTTCACAAAATCCCACAATATCCCATTTAATATTATTCAGTTTTTACAATTTGTGTAATCTTCCTTCACTCAAAATTGATCAGCAGTTGTAGGTACCTAAATAAAAGATCATCATCTGGAATATGCATCCAAGAAATTCTTAAAACGCTCTGCCTTTAGTCACTAACAGCTACCTTGGTTAATACCTTCACAGCCTCCTAGAATTAAGAGCCACAATTACTTTGTCTATTGCAAAAAATAAGAAAAGATCATTCATATATGTATATACCCATAATCATAATAATTCCAATAAACATCACATGATTACCATTTCTTATGCTTGCTTATAACAGTTATTAAACAAGCAAAATTCACTATACGTATTGCCACACAAAGAAAGCTAGAGTAATCAATGGATGCCAGAAGGCTTGTGCATAAAATCCCCATCTAGTGCCTACTTATCCAATATCCCCAGACTAGTTTCTAGTTGCTAGAGGGTTGCATTAGATCCTAAGATCTAGGTTCAGTGCTCTCAGATCCAAGGCTCCTCACTGATGAAGGCCACAAGCCAGAAACTGTTTTAATAACTCATAATAATGGTAATGAATAGATTATATTGTAGTTATTAATAAGAATATAAGAGAAGTTCACATTGCATGAGTAGATATTATTTGATGTATCATAGATTAATATGCTCTTGTGTTAGAATGATAATTACATTAAAAAACTGGTTTATATGCAATCATATTTACATTGTTTAGAATTTACCTATTATTTGTGCTATATTTCAAAAGTTATTTATCATAAAGTTGCTAATTTGGACTTTCAGGATACTGAGACGTGGAATTTTCTTAAGGACAGTGTTATGGCTACAACTAAATATATTCTTGCATTCATTAAAAAAATCATAATTGCTTCTCTATGATATTGTTTTTAATGATTTGATTAAAAGGAAATGTGTGGTATTTTCTGCTTAAAAAATAAATTGAATGTAGAGCTTAATAATCAATATAGAAATTTAAAAGCAGAAGTTCAATGATTGACAGACCGGGTTAAATATGATTGGTGATTTAAAACACCAATGAAGATATGGATAATCATTGATTGAAATATTTTAGATCTTTTGCTTTTTAATGCATTGAACTCAGACCTGAGACATGATCCTATTCAATTCAGCAATGGTTATGATATTTCAAACAGGTTGAAGGAATATTTTGATCATTTATCAAGTAATAATACAAAAATCAAGATGATGACTTTTTAAATGATGTATCCATTTTATCTTCACATTTGTATTTGGATACAGATATCCAAATTTAGTGAAGTCAAAATGGAAAGACAGTAAGTCATAATAAATTAATTGGAGAAGTTTTAAATTATAGATAATATTGAAAGGAATATATAAAACTTATGAAATTGTGCTGACTGATCATAAGAAAGATTCTATTGTTCTAATATTTAAAAGAAATAGACAAGATCTGCTATATACTACAGCAAAATTATTTTAACGATTTTATTAATAAATTATTTTTAATCATAGATGAATGATTTGCAAAGACTCAATGTAGTTTTAAAGAATCATAAAACATTATAGAATAATTTTTGTTGCCAGATGGATACAAGAAAAATGTTTGAAACAAAAGTGATTTATATATTGATTTGATTAAGACATATGATTCAATTAACTAAATAGATCTATAGATAGTTTGAAATTAGATGGTTGCCCACAAAAGTTTATTCACAATAGGTGAAAAATCTAAGATGTTTGAAGTGAAAATGGAAGTGTTAAAAAAAAGTATACTTTTACCAATTTTGTTTTTGATTTTTTAATACTGGTGATTTGGTGATATAATGAATTGGAGATTAAGACTTGATGTTATGCCACTACAAAATGACACTCTGTCCACAATTTTCCAAAAATTACTCAAATTATGATGACTGATATGAGGGCACAACTAGATATATAGTCTAGCACCAAATCGTGAAATATATTTGACGATCGTAATGTAATTTATTTATGTATAACTGTCCACCTAAATAACTTTTATATCAAATCTTAAGCAGATGCTATGGACACTTAATAACTAAACTATAATGAAACTAAAAGCACAGACACCAAATATGGTTAAAAACTTTTATTATATTCATTTTCAAATCTAAATGATTTTCAAATCCCCTTCTTGAAAGCACTTAAGACTGACTCGATATCAGTTTTAAGACAAAATACAAGCTTAATTTTAATTCCATTCATTTTCATTTTAATACTATTCATTATTAATGTTTTATTATCTTTCCTGAGGAAACATGCCACACACAAATACTATGAATGATTCTGGAGACCTGTCCAAATAGGTGTGCCTTTAAGTTGACTTACAATTAAGAATGGGCAGTATCAAGCACCATTCAAACCCTCAACCCTATACGTAATAATGAAATTCTAATCTTAATGGACAGTGCACATGTCCATTGTTTGCCTACAGCCATCGGGGCATCCGTTTCCCAAATCAGGTTCTGATATAAGGGGTTCCTGTGTTTGCTTATTGTCAAAACATTTAGATGAACTAAACCCCCCTAACCCTCCATTTGTCTTTCAAGATTGAGCAGTTTACATTTTGAGGAATCTAATCTCATTCTTACATTTGAATACAACAAAATACATAAAAAATATACATAAATAAAAGAACACATTTAAGTAATCTATTACCATATCCCATGTTTCAATTAAGTTAAAATAACATGATAAAAATCCATTAATAGTCCCATGCCCTATTGTTAAAACATTTAACAGTTAATGGAGTCTAGATCTTTATTACCTATTTGGAATAAAAGTTCAATAATTACAGTTCATAATTGCCCTGATCAATCAGTGGTTCAATTTTCTCCAGGTGATCAAACTTATCATCATCATCATCAAACATTATCAATCCATTGTAGAATGAAGATCTCTCCAAGTTCAATCCATCTCTGATCTTTAGCTTCTCTTTTCCACATCACCCCTGCACACTTTCTTATTTCAACCATCCATCTAAGATGTGGTCTCTTTCTGGGTCTTTTACAATCTCTTGGAATCCAGTTTAAGATTTCAATTGTCCATCTATTATCATCTTTTCTAGAAATATGTCCAGCTCAACTCCACTTCAATCTTTTAATTTTTTTCAATGAGGTCAGTAACACTGTTAATTTGCTATTAACTGAAAGAAGACCCTTTGATTCCTTTTGGAGGTCTTAAAGGAACTAAGCAGGGCAAATTCCTAATGTGCAATCCATATGTTCTTGTCATTGCAGCTGTTATTACTATGTGATTTTTCATGTAGTATATGAACATGAATGGGCTGCTCATTAACATGCATTAGCCAGCATGGTGAGTTTATTGGCTTTTTACCTCTGAGTTTAAGATCAAGAAACATCATGGTCTTTCTTCTCAGTTGCCTGATAAGGCAGAATGAATGTTTGTATAAATAATAAATATTTATCCAATAAACATATACAATTAAACTTCTTATATGCTGATGTAAAGCCTGTGTATTGCCCATTGACTTTTCTTGACATCTTTGACTAGACAATCGCTCGGGTGGCTCCAGATGTAGCAGGGAGACTTATTTCTGAGGGGGAAGTTTCATAGATGTTCTCTAGCCAAAGAGCATTTTCTTTGTGCTGGTTAAAAATATTTTCTAGCAACAGTTATCTGGATTTACAATATTTTTTAGAAAAATGGCCTTGGCTGCTTGAACAAAAGAAAACGCAATTTATATGTTTTATTGGCAACCGGATTCACACTTTGATTTATTTTTAGCTGCATTTTAGCACTTTTAATTTTCGCCCTTTTTTGGTCATTTCCTTTTTTTAATTAATGGAAAAAGTTCTAGTTTAATTACCGCAATGGATTACAAAATATTTTTGATATCTGAAGTTTCGACAATAGAATTAATTGCAAATCTATATAATTTTTCCAAGAAACACAAAACATATAAATCTTTTAAGAAAGATTTATCTCAAATAATAAAAAAAAAAAACAATTCATCGCAAGAGTTTCTTCCGAGATAAAGAAAAAAACTTTTAAAACTGATTTAAAAGATTAAAAACAATGTTATATCTTTTTTAAAACTCTACTTTTAACTCAAAATTATATATATATATTTTTGCAGATGAGGTGGCAAAAATATATATAGATTTGATAGTGGAAATTTTAATATGAATCCATCCAAAGCAAAAAATATATATTTTTGGATTTACACAATGTATTTAATTTTTTGATGCAATATAAAAAAACTTTGATTTAATAGTCAATGTTCAAAAATCTAAAATTCTTATCAGTCAATAATGGAAGAGAAAATCTTCAGCAACTTTTAAAATGGTTATCAACTTGAGAATGTAAACCAATTTAAACATTTTCACAGCTTTTTAACTAGAAAGAATATTGACTTCCAATGTCAACAAATTATAAAATAGGGTATTTCATAACAATTAAATAATTACTGCAATTAAAATCAGCTGTACACAAAGCTGTTATTTTAGCCAATTCATTGTATAAGCAGTAAAACATTAATATGCATGCTTATTGATGTAACATAAAATCACTAGAAAAATTTCATTTATGAATATGCTGTAAAATTTTAGATCACTCAAAATGGTTTTTTGACTTATTGAATGTGTAATACTATGAAGTACATTGTTGTAAAATCACATCTTCAATGGATTGCACATGTGAAATGAATGAATAGTACATTACTTCCAAAAAACAGTACTTTATGGTAAACTTGAGTTTGATTTTCATAAAAGCAGACCCATTTATATTATGAAGATTGTCTTAAAGATATACTGAAGAGCAATGTTGATTTTTTTCATTAGAAAGATATGGCTAGGTATAAAATACATTAGGAAGCAACTACGATATGTTAAAGCTTTCTGTAGAAACAAGTTAAAAGGCAGCATTATTAACAGAATAATTGTCAAAGATTTTCTATATGTGGACAAATTTATGGCTCACATATCAATTTGTATAGTCACTATAATACTTATTTCTAGTTTACTAATATTATCATTTTTGATTTATCTTTTTGCCCCCCCCCCCTCTTGGAATTGGACTGATTATACTCATTTGTGAAAGATTGCTGCTATTGATAATAATATATTTATAGATTTGTTCTTTATTGTATTTTTTGTTACTGATATAAAAATTATAAATAAAGATTAGTATGTTGTACATATTTATTTATTTCAATAGACATTTCCAGAATAAATGTAGTGAAACAGTAGCTGGGTTCGAATACGGATACTAAAGGAAATAAAAGGCACTAATGATTATTGCGGTTGTTATTATGGATTGAATTAATAGATGCGAGAAAATTTATATATACATTCGAACCCTGTTACAAAAGAGCATGCGTGAAATACTTTAACCATTTAAAGGTGTGAACGTATGCATATATATCTATTACAAGTGTTGTTGCAATGTTGTGTATAATTAATTACTAACAGATAGATTTGTATGTGAAGATGAAGAGAAGCAGTTATGTGCGGAGTTGTATTTTATATTTTTTTTGTTTTATATATTTTATTGTTTATTGTCGTAAGTTATAGTTATTGAAATAATGTCATTAGTAGCACATGTTTCTTAATGAAAGTAAATTCAAATATAAGGCTAGATAATAATAAAAGGGGTTGCATGTTGTGCCATGGGTAATATTAATGATACTTATCAGGATTCCAAGAACTGGCCACTAAGCCTTTTGGGACAAGGGAAACCTGATCATGCTAAAAGCATTCCTGAGATAATGGTCATTAGTATTTGTCTGAAGGTTTGTAATGATGGTATATTATAAGATGTGATATGTTGGACTATTTACATCATTTATGAGTGAATGTTGAATGTACAGAAAATTTTAAACTTTATTTAAACTTTTCAAATACAAACATTTTTTGTAATAACCCCCAAAAAAAAAAAAAGAGGGGTTAGTTTCCCCATTTTTTTAGGAGTATTATTCTCCACTCTTCTTCAGGTGTTGCTGGCCTATATGCACAGTGACAATATTCACTTAGAAGTTGAACTCGCACCTTTAGATTCTTGTATATTGAATTTAAGGCAAACGCTCTACCAACTGAGCTATTCTGTCAAAGGCAACATATAGTAGAAATTTGATATATTTATATATGAGGGTTGGTTCAAATCCTCCTGAGTCCTTCAATTTTTTTTTTTAACAAGTCTAATTATTTTTATTTTTACTTTTTCCTAAGAGCAAGATTAATTAGAGGCTTCCATACATTGTGTATTGCCACACTGGGTTGACTTATAGGATTATTTACCATTGTCATATGAGCAGCTTCCTTGAATTTTCTTCTATGCATTTTTTCCTCTTTATCCAATATCTTTGTATTTTCCCACTTAAGCATATGGTCATTAGTACATACATGATCTGCTATGGTAGACACATCTGTTTTTTTTCTTTTAACCATTAGTTTGTGCTCTTTCAATCTCTGTTCAACAGGGCGACAGGTCTCACCAATGTATTTCCTTCCACATTCACATGGTATTTCATAGATGCAGTTTTTGTTCTTCAGCATTTCCAGTTTAGGCTTAGTAGAAGTAAGCATTCCTCAAAGTGTGGTATGGCTTTGGAAAGCAGTTCTAATGTTATATTGACTGCAGATTTTCTTTAATTTGTCTGCCATTCCTGGTATGTATGGATACACTACTGTACCAATAACTGTTTTCTCTTTTGGTGTCTCTTTGTGTTGTCTATTGAAGGTTTTTCTGATGACTGCTGATGGATAACCATTCTTCATAAGCATTTGTTCTATGTGAATCTTTTCTTTTTCCAAATCACTGGTTTCTGAACAAACCTCCTTTGCTCTGTTCCATAGTGATAGTACAATTCCTTGTTTAGTGCTTCTTGTATGATTGGATGTATATGCCAAGTATTTGCCAGTGTGTGTTGGTTTCCTATACACTGTTGTTTTTACTTTGCCCTGAGGGAGTCTTGTCACAAGAACATCCAAGAATGCCAATTTTTGTTCTTGTTCTGATTCCATCGTGAATTTAATTGTAGGAGATATGTTGTTAATGTGCATCCAGAATGACTGTAATTTTACCTCACCATGTGGCCATACCACAAATGTATCATCAACATATCGAAGCCACACTTTAGGTGGACATGGAGTAGTATTTATGGCTGTGGTTTCAAGTTCTTCCATGTAAATGTTGCTGAGCAAGGGTGACAGTGATGATCCCATGGCCATCCCTTGATTTTGTTGGAAGAATTCTGAGTTATATTGAAAGTATGTTGTTGTTACACAGAATGTTAATAATTCCATTATACTATCAATAGGTAGAGCTGTTCTAGTTTGTAGACTATTATCATCATATAACCTTTTCCTTACAATAGACAATGCCTCATCACATGGTACATTTGTAAACAGACTTTCCACATCAAAGCTTACCAATATGTCAGTTCTTTCCATTTTCATGTTCCTGACTAATTCTACAAAGTGCTTAGAATCCCTGATGAAAGACAGTCCTATATGCCAATGGACTAAGAACTTCCAGAAGAAATCTTGACAAATTTTGACAGGGTGAATTTCTAGAACTAACAATAGGTCTTAATGGAACATTGTCTTTATGAATTTTCAGCAGTCCATACAGGTGAGGAATCTTGCTGAAATACGAAGTTAATTTTTTTTTTTCTGAATCACTGAAATACCTGCGATGCTTCCGGAGTAATGCTTGTAGTTTTACCTCTGTATTTGGAATTGGATTTTTTGCTATCTTTTTGTATTGGCCTGCTGTGAGAAGGCCTTGTATTTTGTTATCATAATCAGTTTTATCCATTACAACTGTAGTGTTACCTTTGTCAGCAGGAAGAATGATTATAGATGTATCCTGTTTGAGAGATTTAATAGCTTTCCTCTCATCACATGAAATGTTTGACTTCTGCTTGTGCACTTGATGTCTTTCAAGTGTCCTTTTTACTCTCCAGCGTAACTCTGCTGCTTCTTCTAGAGTCAAGTTTTGGGTCACCTCATCAGTGGCTGCCATTATATCCAATAGTGGGACAGTAGATGGTGTAATGGTGAAATTCAAACCTTTTTCAAGAACTGATAATTCACAATCGGTAAGTTGTTTAGAACTAAGATTTTTCACTGATGATGAGGATAGACTAGTTGCAGTATTACTTTTGACTTGCCCATGTAGATTTACAAGCTTCTTCTGAAGTTCTTTTATCCTTCCATGTAACTTACAATATGATCTGTTCACTGCTTGACAAATTCTTGAGAAATCTTCATCTGTAACTTTGTTTTGTAGGAACAATTCCACACTTCTAATAGATCACAATGTTTGATACTTGGTAAACCACTGAACCTTTATACTTTCTCTCAATAAGGCCTCATTTGCTCTCTGAATAATTTTCTCAGCTCTCTTGGAGGAAATAGGAGGTTTTAACTGCAAACCCTTAGGAATGATCCCTTCTGATTTACATTTACATAAGAAAGTTAAATGATTTTCTACTTTAGCCAGTTTTAGACATAATTTTTCATAATGTCTAAATTTCAACATAGCATCGGGTCCATACCGAGTACTTAGTATTTGTCTGAAGGTTTGTAATGATGGTATATTATAAGATGTGATATGTTGGACTATTTCCATCATTTATGAGTGAATGTTGAATGTATAGAAAATTTTAAACTTTATTTAAACTTTTCAAATACAAACAACTTGTTAGTAATAACACACAAATAGACAATACAGGTTAGTAATTACACAACGTTTCGAGTAGTATTATTCTCCACTCTTCTTCAGGTGTTGCTGGCCTATATGCACAGTGACAATATTCACTTAGAAGTTGAACTCGCACCTTTAGATTCTTGTATATTGAATTTAAGGCAAACGCTCTACCAACTGAGCTATTCTGTCAAAGGCAACATATAGTAGAAATTTGATATATTTATATATGAGGGTTGGTTCAAATCCTCCTGAGTCCTTCAATTTTTTTTTTAATCCAATTCCAAATACAGAGGTAAAACTACAAGCATTAATCCGGAAGCATCGCAGGTATTTCAGTGATTCAGAAAAAAGAAAATTAACTTCATATTTCAGCAAGATTCCTCACCTGTATGGACTGCCGAAAATTCATAAAGACAATGTTCCATTAAGACCTATTGTTAGTTCTAGAAATTCACCCTGTCAAAATTTGTCAAGATTTCTTCTCGAAGTTCTTAGTCCATTGGCATATAGGACATCGTCTTTCATCAGGGATTCTAAGCACTTTGTAGAATTAGTCAGGAACATGAAAATGGAAAGAACTGACATATTGGTAAGCTTTGATGTGGAAAGTCTGTTTACAAATGTACCATGTGATGAAGCATTGTCTATTGTAAGGAAAAGGTTATATGATGATAATAGTCTACAAACTAGAACAGCTCTACCTATTGATAGTATAATGGAATTATTAACATTCTGTGTAACAACAACATACTTTCAATATAACTCAGAATTCTTCCAACAAAATCAAGGGATGGCCATGGGATCATCACTGTCACCCTTGCTCAGCAACATTTACATGGAAGAACTTGAAACCACAGCCATAAATACTACTCCATGTCCACCTAAAGTGTGGCTTCGATATGTTGATGATACATTTGTGGTATGGCCACATGGCAAGGAAAAATTACAGTCATTCTGGATGCACATTAACAACATATCTCCTACAATTAAATTCACGATGGAATCAGAACAAGAACAAAAATTGGCATTCTTGGATGTTCTTGTGACAAGACTCCCTCAGGGCAAAGTAAAAACAACAGTGTATAGGAAACCAACACACACTGGCAAATACTTGGCATATACATCCAATCATACAAGAAGCACTAAACAAGGAATTGTACTATCACTATGGAACAGAGCAAAGGAGGTTTGTTCAGAAACCAGTGATTTGGAAAAAGAAAAGATTCACATAGAACAAATGCTTATGAAGAATGGTTATCCATCAGCAGTCATCAGAAAAACCTTCAATAGACAACACAAAGAGACACCAAAAGAGAAAACAGTTATTGGTACAGTAGTGTATCCATACATACCAGGAATGGCAGACAAACTAAAGAAAATCTGCAGTCAATATAACATTAGAACTGCTTTCCAAAGCCATACCACACTTCGAGGAATGCTTACTTCTACTAAGCCTAAACTGGAAATGTTGAAGAACAAAAACTGCATCTATGAAATACCATGTGAATGTGGAAGGAAATACATTGGTGAGACCTGTCGCCCGGTTGAACAATGATTGAAGGAACACAAATTAATGGTTAAAAGAGAAAAAACAGATGTGTCTACCATAGCAGATCATGTATGTACTAATGACCACATGCTTAAGTGGGAAAATACAAAGATATTGGATAAAGAGGAAAAAATGCATAGAAGAAAATTCAAGGAAGCTGCTCATATGACAATGGTAAATAATCCTATAAGTCAACCCAGTGTGGCAATACACAATGTATGGAAGCCTCTAATTAATCTTGCTCTTAGGAAAAAGTAAAAATAAAAATAATTAGACTTGTTAAAAAAAAAAAAATTGAAGGACTCAGGAGGATTTGAACCAACCCTCATATATAAATATATCAAATTTCTACTATATGTTGCCTTTGACAGAATAGCTCAGTTGGTAGAGCGTTTGCCTTAAATTCAATATACAAGAATCTAAAGGTGCGAGTTCAACTTCTAAGTGAATATTGTCACTGTGCATATAGGCCAGCAACACCTGAAGAAGAGTGGAGAATAATACTACTCGAAACGTTGTGTAATTACTAATCTGTATTGTCTATTTGTGTGTTATTACTAACAAGTTGTTTGTATTTGAAAAGTTTAAATAAAGTTTAAAATTTTCTGTACATTCAACATTCACTCATAAATGATGGAAATAGTCCAACATATCACATCTTAATGGTCATTACTGTATGGATAAACAAAAAAAAAGTGAGGTGAAAGAGAGATAAAAGAAAAAAACTATATATATATATATTTTGATTTTGTGGTGATTCAGAAAAGTGACCATTATAGAGAAAGAAGCATGGAAAGTAAATTTTAATAAAGTGATTTTATTAATTAATAAAAATTAATAAGAATGGATTCCACTAAAATGCTGCAGTAAAAGAATCATGTGGATTCATTAAACTGGTCCAGTGTACAGCTGTTTTGTGACCTGCCACCATGCAACATTTATTTATGGAAATTTTAGCCATCTATTTCAAGCAAGTGAAGTGATCGTGGAGTTCCAAAGAATCAGAACTTTTGTGCCTTCAATTTTGGAATCACCTACCTAACACCTCTAGGATTATCATGTGTAAACATTACGGAATCTTTCATTATCTTTCAGACTGACAACTCTCACAAAGACAATTGCCCTTGTTATACTGTAAGTTTACAGATCATCAGCCTTAAACACATGATCTTTAGCCCTCAAAGGAGATAAATATGACTTTCTATATATTGAATGAGCATATAATAATTTGGTAATAAATTAAGAAATATGCTCTTTGTCTCAACTTAAAGAAAGAATTATAAAAAATAGATTAAATTATTTAATAAATACAACTCTGATGCATAGTTGCTTTCTTTCATGAATGTGTATACTGATATTATATGTATGTATCAGAATGACTGCATCGTATGATTGAGTTAGTAGTATATATGTGTATTAATAAATATTAGAATTTTAAGCTATAACTTGTATATTTATTTGAATTATGAGATTCTTATAATTTCTGGGTTATTATATTCATGACCATATATCTCTAAAAGAAATAAAATAATAAGATTCATAGGGCAGATAGGAAAATTATAAAAGGATATAAATGATGTTTCTTTGTAAGATAACCTCAGCTTCATTCTCCCGACAGACATTGTCTCCTAGACCTTGAGACTGAGGTAGTCTAGATAAGGTACCCAAAAAGGTCCACTGGAAACTTTTCTTTTGTTTTTGAGGGGTATAATTCTTATTAATTGGTAAGATTGACGCTTGAGGTCGGACTTGTTCAATGCTTATAAATATACCTACTCGAAGCAAAGGTAATAACATGTTCTCACTTAAATTCTTAGAATAGGATCACAGGTAGACTGTTAGAGTAGATTTCAGGAAATAGTGCAAGAAGACAAATTATGAGATTTGTTAATAGAAAATTTTGAGTTATAAATGCTTGATTGTCTTTTATATTCTTAAATGAGGTTCCAAATATTATTTCTGAGTAATCTTACTCTCCTCAGAGGCAAAATCTGCTATTGTATATATATAATTACAATTATTCCAAATTTAAGAGAACAGTAGGCTCTTTTGAAGCTATTGAGAAAAAAATTGTATAAATTCATGTATACACCAACATTTCAGACTGTGATATAAAGTGCTATAATATTATTAGTTCAGATGTTATTTGTAAACTAGAAGAGACCAAATAAAAACAAAAATTGAAAAAAGTATAACAAAATATCCTTTTACATTTTTTTGTAACAAGTCATTCATATTTAATGTCTATTAGGGAGGAATTGCTATAGAATAGTTCATCAATCATGTGATTGTAAAAGAGAAATCACTTTGACAAGGTTTCTGTAAGAAATGAAAGCCTGGTTCAATGTGTAAAATAAATTTTTTATTTATTTTTAGTTATCTATTTCAATTTTGTTTAACAGAGATTAATTATTATTTTTAATTCTACAATGAATTATGGGTAATTTTTATGACTGAAATTTAACCAGTCAAAGTAGAAATAATTATGTACATAGATGTATAATTTGAATTATACTTATGATATGACATTATACAATTAGTAGTATTGAATCATTTTAATATGATAATCAGTTGATAAATCAATACAGTCGTGACTGATCACACACACATACACAAGTAAATAATCAAAGTCTATTGAAAAATAAGCACTCTCAAAACAAATATAACTTAAAATGAGATGATAAAACTGAAACAGTTTCTATGTTATTGTACCTTATGAAAAATCTTCATTTTGTGATATAAAATCAGCATTCCCCTAATCATGTATATAAAAAGTCTCTTACTTTAAAATAAACTCACCTGGAATTGTGTTTTCAAAAAACAAAGCAAGAAATCCACCAACAAAAATTGGAGATACAATTAGTCCTTTCAAAATATTGTCAAAAATTTCGCTTCCTAAAAAAAAAAAATGAATATAAATATAGGGAATGTAGTGAAAAATGAATCAGATAAATATTTGTAACCAATCAAACATGTCACAAATCTGAAAACTTAAATTGATCATAAATATAAATAGAGATATATACGTATACCTTAGTAACATGTTCGGAGGCGATTGTTTCATGAAATATTTATATAAATATACATATTACATTTTTATTTATAAATGTCAGATTTTCTGCAATCCCAAATTTAACATTAAACACTTCAGATAGATATATTAACAACTAATTATTTATTAAATTAGAAGTCATCCCTAACTCAGATAAAACTTTAAATCTAAAATAAAAATTGACATATTTCAAGAATGTGTGGTGAGAAGTAGTATATCTAAAAACAATAATACATCTAGAAAAAGAAAAATGAAGTTAAATCATTTCATTTGTTAAATTAAAAGTTTATATATTAATTTTTAATCGAGGTTTAAAATTGATATCTGGATTATGTATCTCTAGTTTAATAAATGATTAGCAATGATCATTATTGTATTTATCTAGAATGAATTGTATCAAAGTTGTAAGTACAGAAAGTTTGGCATTTGTAAATTAAAGTGTAAGATTTTGGAATTGATAAATACTAAACAAATAGTGAAATGTACTTCATGGAAGTCATTTATCTTTTTCAAAACATTTTTATTCACGAGTTTCAAAAATATACACAAACACAAAGCATTTCCAAAAGATACATCATTATTCTTCCATTTCAAACTGAAATTAGAATGAACTTACAAGCTTAAGAGAATAGGGTCATGTGATCTATGACTCATTTTGAAATTAGAATGGTTCTCATACTTGCACTCAATCTATATTAAGAATAAAAACACAGATATAAAGCTATTATTAACCAAACTGACAAAACAGTAATCATAAATATTATTATTAACCAATTCATACCAGGATCATTTGCTTTTTATAAAAATTAAGTGAAAAAACCCAAGATTTAAGTGCTATTGCGAAAAACATTTCTAAGTCATTATAAAGATGAAGAATCAATAATCAGAGTAGAAAGATTTTCATTTATCAAATGATTAATTTAAAAAATGAACTGATATATATATACAAATTCAGTTTTTAATTGTTTATTTTGAATGTATAAACAGTTTATACATTTGCAAGAACTTTTAACTTTAAATATAGGTGTATTATATTGTAATCTTTATAGTATATGACAGGTTTCTGCAACTTTTTAATGGAGTCATGCCAAACCTGTTATAATGTTATTCTGCATGCCAAAATGATTTGACCAATATTATTATATATAGTATCAAAATTGGTCATTATAATGGGCTTCAAAATTATGTATATACTTTTGAAGCCCATTATAACCAGATAAATATTATTATCATTCAATATTTTAAAACGCATAGGATCATATGTGAAAAGTATGTTTTGTTAAATTATACTGTATTCAAAAGTCTACATAAAATTTTCTTTGGCATGGAGAAAATTCATCTCATTGGTGCTTAAAAAATATGTATTGTTTATAAAGTTACTAATATATTGTGATTCAGAATAAGCAAAATACATTTAGCTTTCAGTTGTTTAATTTAAAAAGTTGATTAATGAACTCGAACAAAATAAAACAAGTATTTTTTTTAGCAGTCATCAAAAATGTTTTAAAGAAATTCATTTTTGTAATATAAAAAATCAACTAGAAATTGCAAGTTTTTCATATATTTTTTTCTTTAAAACTATGGACATTCAATTTTTTTTTTCTATAAGAAATTTGTTTTAATTACACAATAGACATTTAAAAGAAAAAAATCAATGATTTTTTAACTTCTTTGAAATTTGAACGATATTATCGAGTCTCAAATATTTGCGGATTTTGTTCATACATTAACCCATCACTAATTATAAACTTTTCTTTCCAAACAAATGTACTAAAACTTTAAATGTATTATTATATAATTGCGAATAGAAATTTTCAAATGAATTAATAAATATAATATTCTGTCTAAATATAAATTTATAGATATAATAAACATCTCCACACTTCCCCATTTTTTTCAAATTCATATAAAGATATAATAAAAAACAAATGACCCCCAAGATGCATTTCGTGCTGAACCAGCACTCATCAGTTGGCCCAAGTCACTATCTCTCATATATATCTCTATTATATGCAAAGTATTTATCTAGAGTAAATTGTTACATTTTCATTCACCATTGTCAAACTCCCTCTACTCTAAACACGTAGTTGCGTACAAAAGTATCAAACGTCAATTGATCATCAAAAAAAATATCCAGGCAAAATTAATCTTCCCTGGGGAAAAAAAAAATTCCATCCCACTTAGCTATTATCTTTATTGAAAATAGCAAAGATCAAATGTACATTTATTGTACAAAATAATTAATAAATTAAATTGAATCATGGTTTCCATTTACATGTGTCGTATATGCAAAACATAGGTAATAGCGCAAATGCATGCACTGTAATTAAAATTTTTTTTTTATCATTTCAATTCAATCAGAATGTCAGTGATAATCGTTCTGCAATGTCCTAGGTTGCCAATCCCTAATATATGAAATAAAATAAAAACAATACAACTAAATCATTTATAAATTATTAGTTCATAAAATCATAACCAAATTTAATTTCATTAGTTAATTAGGATTTATCAGTTAAGTTGGTTGAAATGTATTCATAAATTTTTGCTGTTGGACTTATAATATTGAAAAATCCAATTATTTTTACATATTCGTAAATAAATTGTAAGATATGTAAGAGATAAAAAAGCATTTGTTTCATGGATAGCCATATGTTGGGACATTTCTCACATAGAGATATAGTAAAAAGCAAATCCCCCAGGAAAATGAACAAAAAAAAATATAATTTCATATTCATAGATCAACTATGCAGACATAGTGATACTCAGAGCTACACTAAATTAAGGCAAGCAGTAAAAGACTGAAGATTACGGGATAAGATTCTGAATAAAAATGAACTCATAAATGGTAGTGTTTGCTTCATAATTACTTACTGAATCATTTGTATAAAGTAATGGCTTGCAATTAATGTATATAGAATTTACTAACATTCAAATAAGCAGAAGGTAATAATCCAAATTTCATACATCTACATTAAAATAGTACTATTTGACCTTCATGGTGTATTAATCAATCCTGTAGAGTTTTGTAAATTAATAATTGCCAATGACTCAGTTTCATTTGTGATTATAAATTAGATGGTATAATTCAGGGGTCCCCAACCTTTTTGCACTTAAGAGCACATTTTATAATACCGGCCAAGTGGCAGGCACCATTTATTTTTTTCAATCAAGTGGCGGGCACCATTTATTTTTTCAATGTAAATTTATAGTTGGATATTGTTAATAATACACATAATGTACAAAAAAATATTTATTTCAAAAATAAAATTTTAACATATAATTAATGTTTATATTTTTATGCTGTAAAAGTATAGTATGCCCTACAATTTGATTACAATATAATACAATAACTTATTACAGTAATTTAAAGTTGTAATTATAAATATTACAATAATTTATAAGAAATTTTAAAAATTAAATTTATTTGTATCAAATAAATAATTTTTCATCGTGTTCGGATAGCAGCGGGCACATGTAAAATGGTCTGCGGGTGCCATTGTGCTCGTGGGCATAGGGTTGGGGACCCCTGGTATAATTCATAATATAGTAATTTAAAGATGTGTTTAATATTATAAGAAATAAAGTTAAACTTCATTTCATATAATATTTACAAATATAAATTACAAGAATTTGAAAAATATTTGTAAAGATTGAAATTATTTTGAAACATTAAACTACACAGAGTTGGAACAGATACTTCAACTGTATTACATTTGAATCGGACATAAATTAATATAACAAGAGTAAGATTTCCTCAAAAATAAGTAATGAGCTAATAAACAAGTCAAAACTCTCCATACAGTAGTGCCACCCTGTGCCAAACAGAGTAATCAATGGATGCCAGAAGGCTTGTACATAAAATCCCTATCTAATGCCTACTCATCCAGTATCCCCAGACTAGTTTCTGACTTATGGCCTTCATCAGTGAGAAGCTTTGGATTTGAAAGCACTGCACCTAGATCTTAGGATCTAATGCAACCCCCCCAGCAACCACCTTTTATCTCTACTTAACTATAAAACTATGAGTATTTAGTCATAAGAATCTTGTTTTAAGATTAATTGATTAAAGCAAGTATTTTTTTTATTATGAATAAATTATTTGTACCACTCATTATTTTTCCAAGATATTAAATTTTTCCTTTTTATAAAAAATGAAGACATATTGCATCATCCATATTGTCTTGGATATATGTCATTAGGGATTTAAAATTTCCATATTATCCTAATTTAAAAAAATTTTGAACTAATTATATTATCCAAAAAACATATCTTAATATATAAAATCTCTACGTGATTCAAAACTGATACAGATTTTCACTATCACTTATTCATCAATAAAAAAAATCAATACTGAGGTTAAGTTGATCAGTTAGGAAGAACTCAGTCAATCATAAATTTTGGGGGAAAAATTGAATGATTTTGAATAAGGCTATAGAATCCAATTTAATTTTTCATAGTCTTTTCCGTCTGACAATAAGAAATGTTAAATGATAATCCTAATTCAGCCAACAAGTCACTTAGTATAATAGCATAGTAAATAAATAATCAAATAGTCTATCACTTTGGGAGTTCATAAAAAATGAATGTTGTTAGCATAGTCATTAAAAAAAGGTACAATTGGCATAGAAAAATGATGTCGAGAGTTAGTAGCAAATTTTTCAGGAATGAAATGGAGAGCAGGTACTCCTATTATGAAGATCTTGGTTTTGAAGAAAGTTGCAAATTGGTTTAGGACAAAATAAAAATAGTAGCATGGAGAAATTGCTGAAAATAACTAATTAGAGGAATAGTTTTCATTTAGTTTTAGTTAAATCTAGTGATATATCATAGATATGAATTCAATGGCTCTAACAAGCCATTAGATTTTGAGGAACAGCATTTAACTTATGATTTTTACATCAACTTTCTAATAAAAATTATGGTGGAGCTAAGGAAGATGAGTGAAAGATTGATCTTAAACTGCAATTTGTTAGTATTTTTAAACTATGACTAAAATAAATTATAGATAGACTGATTAAGAACCCATGGAAAGATAAGCACCCAGGAAACTATATATATACACTTCCAGTGGAAAAATTACTGAAGATTTTAACTGCTGTAAAATATTTTATAACTGAATGAACAATAAAGGTGAAATAAAAAGTACAATACATTAATAAATCTACTCAAATTATAATTTTAGGTTGTCACTTCATCTCTAATAAAAGGCTCGATATAAAGATTGCAAGAAATAACAAGACAGAGAGGATTGTACAATACTCCTAGTTGATAAAAAAAAGCAGAAGTTATAGTTTTGATATAATATAATAATTTTTTTTACAGATAATGCTGAGCAAGAAGTTTTGGGTTGAGAAGTAAAAAATAAATTTGATATTAATAACATTTCTGCTGTTTCATTTATAATATAATTACACCTTAACTCTATGATATAAAGATAACAACTTAAAGTTTCAGTTCATTGAGATTTTATAATAAGATAAGAACAAGAATATAAAAAAATTAAGGAAAGAAGTGCAATCAAAAGTTTAAATACAATTTCTGGGATTATATTAACCAGCTGTACCAGATTTATCTCCAGGTTTTTTTTATCTCCCATTATATTTCATTTTGAAGATGTAATTCTCCTAATATTGGCCTATAAGTATTTCATCTGGTATATGTGATTTGACAGCAATTTATCTCCAAGACATTAAAACAAATTAACATCAACACATAAGACTGGAAAAATGTATCACTAATGATAGCACCAGCATACATAAATAGGTTTTTTACTGTCTTGAATGTGAATGGATGAATTTTTGGAATCAAATTAAGCTCCTGTGTAGAGTAGTATCGCTAAATCAAGATCATCAAATTAAGTTCAAAATATTTTTGATATCAGCCAGATGATTCCAATCTAATAACAAAACCAATGTTGACGTAAAAGTTTATTGTATTTAGAATTCATAGCTTTTTAAAAAATTTTAAGTGTGTGAAGAGAGAGTTACATGATTATGAAGAAAATATGAAGCTAGACTTATGAAATGACCAAGTGAGAGGTATAAGTTAGCAGATATTAGAATATTTGTAAGAAAGGTTTTGGGAGTATTCTAAAAAGATTATAGAAAATAGACTGTTAATAAAATTATATGTAATCAAAGGCAGAAAAAGCACTATAAATAAAGCACTAATAGTTCTAGAAAATCAAGCCAAATTACAAAGACAAAGAATATAGTCACAGTAAGTTGAAAAAGTTTATTGATAATAATTTGAGGGAAATTGTCATAGTTGTGATTAATATTTCCTCCAAGTATAATCATCTTTGCTATTTGTTTTACAGTAAATTAAATCAAATATTGATAAAGCATCCCTGGCTTTAGTATAGGAATATACAACAATTGCATAAGTTACCAGAATTCTTTGGCAAATCATTAATTGAATATTGACCAGCAGGACTAATTTAATTAGTAGGAATATTTGCTGCACACAGTGATGTTTTAACAAATAAAAATGTATTCTTTTATTAATGCAAATAAACATGAAAGGAGTGATGTTTGCATAAAAGAAAACGATTCTTTGTTTTGGTGAATACATTGTTAATACTATATCCAGTCTATTTGATTCTAAAGTTCCTAATGGATAGTGTATTAAGATTATCAACAGAACTAATTTTTTTTAAAAATAGCATTTATGAAAAAGATAATGGAATAATAAATTTAGAGCACACTTATTTATACATGTATGTATTCTATTAAACAACAAAATAATAAAAAACTTTTTTGTTATGAAAATGGGTGATGTTGAAGTAAGTCTCTGATGCTCTTGACAAGATACAATAATCATATGCTCTGATTTTTTAAAATTCTATTCAAAACATAGAAGTAGCTTTATTGCTAGCAGATTTCATGTTTTTAAGTCTACATCAATTTTTGAATCTACACAGTTATTTCCTCTACTTGCAATGAATGGCTTAAAATCACTTTTTTCAGTGGATTCATGGCTAATCTCTTCATGCAGACTCAAGTTTTTTAATACAATATAATAAAGGGAGCATTATTACAACCATAAATTCAACATCTGAATATCAATCAAAAGTTAGGTGATGCAATTTATACATCTTAGTCCTTTAAGGGACATAAGCAATAATTGCATGGAATTGTGTTGTTTTTTCATTACTTAATTAATTAATGGATAACAGATCCCTTTAAAACAAATAATTCACTTCAGCAGAGTAGTTATAATGATTAATAGTGTTTTAAAACCATTATAAAGTACTTTTTTCATTTAGATGGCAAAGAAGGTAACGAAGGCATTGAAAGATCATGAAAATGGCTGATGCTATATTTATAAATAATAATAAAATTGATCTTTTCTTTCTAATTTTTAATATTTATTCCTATTTTTAAAGTAGCTGATATTAAACAACAGCTATGACAGTTCCAGCAATTGTATTATTCTTTTATTTTTTGCATTTATTCATTGCAAAAAAATCCAAAGATAAAATCAATAGGAAATCATCCAAAGACTGTAATGTATTTAGTCAATTCAACACAGAAAATGATCATGATTAATAAAATGTAAGATATGCTTTAATGTAAAACTAGAAACAAAATTGATTAATAAATCTGATAAGAGATATTCTAATCTTCAGAAATATTTTATTCAATTTAAACTAGAATTTAATTTACAAATTATTTTAAGATGTCAAAAGATTTGGAAAATAGTTTAGACTTGAATAATATCAATAATATGATTGACTAAAATAGCTATAAATTGTAACTTTTTAGTGAGACAAGATAATCAACTTCCATCAAAATAAAGTATAAAAATAATTTAAAATAAGTTTTTAGAACAATTATATATGCAGAATATTTTAATGATATAAAGTTAATTAGTAAAAATATATTTATGAATAATATAGAAAAAATATAAACAAAAAGACTCAATAAAATTTCATCTTAGTATAGGATAAAAACAATTTCAGTAACAAAATAATATTTTTCATAAAATCATAATTACTAAAAATAGAAGGAACATCACAAAAAAAAAAATAGAAAAATTATATAAAAAAAAAATCCTACGCTATGGAAATAACAAATAAAAAAACAGTATAGCAAATAATAACACAATTGAAATAACATATAATTCTAAAAGAAATGTAGAACAAACAATTAAACTTGTAATGAACTGAAGAACGCCAGCAAATAATGAAAAGATTGTAATTATTTTAAAAGAAATAAATAAAAAAATAGACATTATTGGTGAAGTTATGCATTTAATTTTATTATTCCATTGGCTTTCATTACTTATACATATATGACTATTAAAATCTAACTATTTACACATTGATTTGTGATATTGAAAATATAGGTCCTTTACTTTAACAGGCAACCCCGGTATCATTTATAGTGTTTGTCTAAAATAGATATTTAAAAATGAATAAATGGACCACATAAGATAGTGAATGTAAAACTATGGCTGTTTAGTCACCATATTTGACCACTGTCTATTGAATTGAATTCAAATATGAATCAATTACCTTTATGAAATTTTATAACCAAAATTTCTAGATCTTGCATAATCTTATATAAGGATGTAAGTTAATAATTTTCCCTGGTGGCCATTATTTCTTCAGTAAGACAAACAAAATTTTGTAAAGGTTTACTTTAGCGGCTCCAATATATTGGCCCTCTATCGTTTAAAATTATAACTAATTCTTTTTAATCTTATGTATATGCTACTATATTACAATTACATTAAAATTTATTCAATGTAAATTATGTATATACTACTATATTCCAATTACATTAAAATTTATTCAAATGTAAAAGATAATAAAAAAAACATTTACCTTTTTAAGCATATTTGTGTCATATGCATACTAGGAAGTTGGAGAAAAAAGCGGTATTGCTGTGTCTACTCCGGAAGGCAAGTTCATACAGGTACAATGAAAACAAAGCTCTGCTGGTACCAGACTGGAATTTCAGCTTACGCTTTGCTCTCATCCATATATTTTCAATATTCTGGGTGTGAATGCCTTGGTCTTCAGGATGCATGAAGTTGTCCTGATGGATGAAAACTAAATGCATATATATATACCATTGTTGAGACTGCTGATGTTATTGAATGCAGCACAGCCATCTAAAATAATGTACATACCTAGTAAAATATACTGCTGTATCAGGCCCTCCAGTGTATCAGCTGTCCTGTCTAGAACTTCTGTCAAGAAGCACTTCCTTGATCCTCTTTCTATACTGCCAAAGATCCAATGACCTCTTTGTATAGTCCCCCTGTGGTATTTGTGGTAGAAATAATAAGTCTCGTCAATTTCGACAATTAATGGCTCCCCATTGCCATCAAATCCACTGAGAACCATTGGATTTGTGTCAAAATATCTGGCACATTCCTCCTGGCAAAAATTAGCCCAGTAAATTACTATTTTCTTGCTGATGCCAGTCTCATGCACAATTTATTCTTGGGGCAAATTATGCGCCAAAATACACTATATTTATAATTGTTCCCAGAGGCAGATGACTTTGAGAAAAGAAAGACCCCTTTCTGATTGAGCTCTATATCCATCTAAGCCTATAGAATATATCACCAGAGAACAATGAACACTGCACTGTTGGCATAAGACATAGTTCTTCAGGAGTCTTTGTGCAAGCCATTTGATGGCCAATTCTGGAGTTTGAATGGCATTTCATAACTGATGCATATTCCAGTCTTCTGCCAGAATAGCAGCAACATTCAAAATTTCATCTTCTGGAACTAAACATGTAGCAGCCATTTTTTCCAACTATAAAATTGTACACATGTGCATGTAATTTGAACTTTTGAACACAGAGGTGTCTTTTTTTTTGTAAGGTGCTATAAATGTAGATAGTTTAAATTCTTAAGATGTAGATAGTTTAAATTCCTAAGTTTCAAATAAATTAAACCTAATTATTTTAATTAATGTCGTGTAATTAATCCAACATTTAAATTCTTTAAAAAGATAAATGTTTTTTTTTTTATTATTTTTTACATTTGAATATATTTTAATGTAATTGTAATATAGAAGCATATACATAAAATTGTTAGAATTTTAAACAATAGAGGGTCAACATATTGGGGCCGCTAAAGTAAACCTTTACCCAAAATTTTTCTGGAAAGAGTATATTTATGAGCATCAGGTGGTAACCGACCTCAAGCGCCAATCTCACTAATGCAGTGAGAATATACTTTTCCTAAAATTCTAACTGATCTTACTTACACTATCTCTAATTAGGTGCCTGATCCTAGCTAGCTCACTCTCAGGGCTGAGAGGAAACCTATCGGATGAACGGAGGTATAATGGAGAAATCTGCATATTTGAATGATTTCTTTCTGGTATACATGAACTTGCCAGGTCATGACAAAATTCAAATTTTTTTTTGAAGTTCAAATCTTTTTTCACCAGAGTGTTTCTTGTCGAATTATTTAAAAATTTGTTGTGAAATATCAAATACATGGCGGCATACAATTATATTATTAAAAAATAATAACAAATAATTATATTATAAAAAATAATTTATTAAAATAATAACATATTTATGCTACCAACATTAATAATTACTGCCCATTGTAGTTTTTGCTTATACAAGTTATAAAATTGGCAATGAAGGTGTCAGTCTTATAGAGAGTCCTAAAAGCAAATTCCTGGAGGTAGGATTTGAATAAAGTACTGCTGGTACCCACAGATATTTGAGCTTGCGTTTAGCTCTCATCCACATTTTGTGTGTGGATATCTGGGTTGTGAAGATCAACAAAGTTCTCCTGGTGTATAACCACAGATTGCATATACATACCATTACGGATTGTGCTTAAGCTGTTGGGACATAATCTGCATTGTCACCTGCGACTATCTCCGCATTCTTGCTATCTGATCAGAGAACCCTGCATGCTGCAATGCTGGCATAGGACACTGTTCTTAAGCAGACATCTATTGCTAATTCCAGAGTTTGAAGTTCATCCATCAACAGCAATGAAGTCCAATTTTCTGTACGAATATCTGCAACATGTAACATTTCATTCTCTGGCACTACAACTATATTATCATTTATAGGATTCATTTTACAGACTGAAAAACTCTTAGAAAGCTATGCCTTACAACTTTGAAATATTTGTAAAAAGTGTGCCAAGACAATATAACAATTTCACATTTTACTTTATTCCCATCCTACCTACAGGCACTGCGAATTTTATCATTAGTATAAGCGAAAATTACAATGGACAGTAATTATGAATGTTGATAGGATAAATATGTTGCAACAAATATTTAAATAATTTGACAAAAAACACTCTGGTGAAAAAGATTTGAACTTCAAAAAAAAAATTTGAATTTTGTTATGATCTGGTAAGTTCATGTTTATCCTTCTTTCCTTTTTTTTATATCTCTTGAATTTGATTGTGTATAATTTAAAATTTAACTGCTTTGAATCCCCTATCTTTAAACATTTATTACACTAATAATCGATCAAATTTCTTCATCAAACTTAAGGTTTGAGATTAAAACATATTTAATATGTGTCTATTTGTATAACATATTTAGCTAGTTTTGCGAGGCATTTTGAGGGGAAAAGAAATAGGCAAACATAAACAATAAATCTATTCATTAATGATCTATAAATAATTTCAGTTTCAAAGTATGTACATAATTTTATTCTTATTAGTTTATTAAATCAAATATTTATAAGATAAAATATATATATATATATAATTCACATATTAAAATCTAACATAAAAGAAAAAACAAATTTTACTAAATATAATAGATCACAAATATTGAGTAGGATGAAAAAAAAATAGTTATACACTACAGATGAAATTAATATTTTAAAAGTGAATAAGCATTTTGAGGGTAATAATAGGCAATTCTAAGTTCATTTAATGCAAAGAAAGTTATATTTACCTTCGGAAACCCGGGATTTTAATAAGGATAAGTTTGCTTACGTAAGTTTATGTCGTTCTGAGTTAATGATCCAAAATAAATCTATATTTTTTTTTTGTTGAAGAAAAAAAAATCTGCTTTTGGCATAAGTCTGGCATGAGTGTCCATTTTGGTATTAATTGGGAAGTTAAAGAATAATGACGATGGTGATTAATAAATCTTTTAATGGAAGCTTGCTTGGCATATTAGGTTCAACACTTTTTTCCTTTCCTCTTCAGGTTATTTTATGCAGCGTATCTATAAGTTCTTTTAGGGTTCTTGTATGGGTAGGCAATAAGCAGGAACAGCTATGCACTTATAGCATAGGGTGATTGCCTTACACGTATCTGGTTTTTACCCCAACATTACAAGCATTGACATTTTATAAGTTGATCTCCTAAAACACATTTTCTATGCGAGTTAGTTAATCAGAGAATTTCAATATCTCATTTAAAACAACAGGAGCATAGCCATACAAATTAATATATATAAAAAAAAATAATATAACTTTTCTTTCTCAAAATGTCTCCTGTTCTCTACGGCTCTGACTTTCTAATTAATTAATTTCTCTATTTTCTTTTGATCCCTCAAAGACAGTTTATCAGCATTTCTATCTCACTTTCTCTGGAATGCTTTTAATATTTTTATTTTTGGTATCTTTGTCCACGGTACATTTAGTTATGGTTTCTTGGAATTTAAAGTGGTTAAGTAATATAACAAATAACAAAGAATTGCCTAGAGGTATATATCGCAAAGTCTTTTCATTATCCTCATTAAAGTAAGATATGATAACACAAAAAATGTACATTTGAAACAATTAAATAATAAAAAAATTATATATTTGTGTATAACTGTATTTTTTAATTTTTTTAATAACAACATATTTTTAAATATATTCCAAAACAAATAATTATATATTTTTTTCTTTAAAAAAAAAAATTTCAAAATCTATCTCCTTTACACATATATATTGTACCATTTATTTATATATATGGTACAAATTACTTTTTAATATTAGGTATTATAAAAAAAAGAAAGGAGAGCGAACACGATCTTTATTTTTTTTTTGTAACATAATGTTTTAAAAGAAAAAGAACGTACAGTGAAAGTTTAATTTTTCTTTTTTTTTTTTAGAAATAAGTTAACTAAAATAAATTCAATGTTGGAAAGTGCATATTGAATCATTGATTCAAATAGTGAAAGGAAATTTCAAAAGGTGAAAAATTGCTATCAGAAACAACTTTCTGATAGTAATTAAAAATGGCAGAAATTCTTAACGGAAAAACAGACTTTGTAATAAGAAAAGGAGAATAATGTAGAAGTTTATAAAGTAGAACAAAGAAAAAAAAAAGAACGTGCGCAGAGCTTCTAAAAAGAATCTAGGAGTATAAAAGGAGCCGACAGATTTGAAAAGGGGTCTTTTTTCTTTCATTGTTCCAATAGTGCTGAGCAATTTGAAGTGCCTCGTATTTTTTTAATAAAATGTGTCCACTTACATACAAACTGAAATCGCTCGCCATGAGTGAGTAGAACTCTATCATTTGCCGACACTTTCTCTCGAAAAAAGTCACCTAGATCGTCATCTGGCTACCTAAATTAGATCGGAGATTCGGAAATAAAACTAAAAGAAAAACAACTACTGCGGACTACCCACTAACTGAATTGTACGTCGGGAAGATCGATGACCTACTTAATGTCAACTTACCGGTAAGTAAATGGCCATAAATTTTTTTACATAAAGCTTTATGAATAGTGAATTGAATGGAAATGTTATCCCATAAATTTTTCTTGGATCAGAAGATTTGCGAACTGAGAAATGAACCAAACTGTTACTACGGAAAATAAGACTAAATAATTATTACTCCAATATTTGAATCAAATTATTGAATTCATATGCACAATCTTTTCCAACATTATAATTTTATCTTAATCATAAATATTGAATGCTTGATGAGTTAGAATAAATCTTTATTATTAACTTCACTTTCATTGTACGTGTATAAAATTAATGCTATTCTATTTAAGTTTTACCTTTAGTTATTTAACTTAGATCGGTATACAAATTATTTTTTTTTGATAGATTTAATTTCCGTAATTAAGAAAAAATGGGGATATCTTCTTCTTAACGAGAATGTTAACTCAGATCGTATAATTATTACCTTACGGGCTACAATATGTTTGACGCAGTCTCAGTGGGTCTAACGACTCTGGCGCCCTCAAGTAGAAATTAAAAACTGGTTCTGCTCACGATTGTACTCGGTAATAGTTCTAGGCCGAAGTTGATCAGGAAAAATAGCTGTGTTGAGAATAGAAATACAACTTTCTTTTTTCTTTTGATACAGCTTGATCAACTCACGCTCAAATATAAATTTGAGGCGTATAGTGGCCTAGTAATACGAAAAATGTTACAATGGCTTGCCCAACTCGAGGCTTATGAAAAGAAAAAAAAAATCACGACCTGAGAAAATTTAAAAATGACATAAAATTGAGAATTTAATGTCCGTAGCCGGAAAATAAATATGACCACAAATAGTGTGCAAGTCTAAAAAGTTATTGCGTACGATTACAAAAGTTTTTTTTTAGAGTAGGATTTTAAATAAGGCTATATTGAAAGAAAATAATAGCTTATAAATTATTAAATAATAAATAAAACCGATCAAAGGTAAGAAATGACGGTAAAGGTAGAAGGGGACGGGAGATTATAGGGTGATAAAAGAGAGGGGTGTCGGTGAACAAATTTATTAGCAAAACAAAATAAAATATTGTATTTATATCGTAACAATTGATAGCGTTAAGATTTGGTTTACTGTAGCAAAAATAAGCAACACGGCCATATATGAAATTGAGAAGTAATAAAAATATACAAAATATGGCAGAAAGTGCGGAAGAATTAAAAGAGGGCATAGAACCCTTAATAAAAAAAAACTATTATACGAATGCATGACAGAATTCAAAGAAGAAATAAAAAAAGAAATGGCAGAGATGGTCAGAGAATTAAAAGAAGAAATAAAAGAACCAGTAAAAAAAAAGGAAAAAGAAAAGAAATAAAGTGATCAGTAGAACAACAGAAGAAAAGAGGATAGATAATCTTATTTGTGAGTGGGATGGCAAATCGATTAAGTACACATCTCAAGAATGCCCAAAGGTTGTTTTGCAAATAAACGATGTCAAAGTAGAGACATTGTGGGATTCTGGCAGCCAGATATCGGTAATGTCAGAAACAACGTATGAGCGCATGTGAAGCCAACCCATAGAGATACCAACTCTACCAGTGAAAAGCACGCTAATAACATTAGCAAATAACAAAAAGGCACAATTGGGCTCAAAACAGGTTTGGGTGCAAATTAAGATAGGGGATAAAATTATGCCCCACATGCTGTTAATTCTAAAAGGGTTGGTACATGAAGCCATATTGGGGTCAGATTTTATGCACAAAACTGGGTGTGTGATCAATTATAAAGATGAAAAGATTATCTGTGATGGGGAAGAAGTGGAGTTTGGGCCGCGGATGAGAATGAACCAGCAAAACGTATGTAATATGGAGGTTGAGATAGAACAGCCTTCAATAGAGACACGGATTGATGAAGTAATAAAGGGAGTGAAGGAAGGATGGAAAGAGGACCTAAAAGAAGTCTTAAATGAATATAAATCGGAGTGAAGGAAGGATGGAAAGAGGACCTAAAAGAAGTCTTAAATGAATATAAATCGAATTTTTCAGATAAACCCAGGGTTATTAAAGGGTATGAACACAGGATCAAGATCGCTGACAGTACACCATACCAGGCAAGATCATACCCAGTGCCACACCACTATAGAGCTGAGGTAGAGAGAGAATTAGCTAAAATGGAGGAGTGGGATATTATCACTAAGGGTTCGTCAGCATATAATAACCCATTGGTGGTTGTAAAAAAAAAAAGATGGAACCATACGACTGTGTTTGGATGCCAGGCAATTGAACAAGATTACATGGCCAGATCAAAATGTTCCACCTCCAATTAATGAGTTGGTAAATAAATTCCGGGGAAAAAAAGATATTTTCCACGTTAGATCTGACTGCCAGCTATTGGCAGATCAGGTTACACCCTGCTGACCGGAAGTACACAGCATTTCGATATAATGGTATATCGTACCAATTTAACAGAATGCCTTTTGGTCTCAAGAATAGTGGAGCAGGCCTGCTAAAATGTCTCGATCGTGTGCTGTGCCCGAAAATCAAAAAGTTAATCACTGTTTACATGGATGATGTGATTATTGCATCCAATAACGCCCAGGAACACTTACAACACCTCAAGTTGTTTCTACAAGAGTGCAATATGAAGGATATTCGCATTAATTTGCAAAAAAGCTGTTTAGCAGTGGAAGAAGTGAATTTCTTAGGGCACTTAATTAATGCCAATGAAATTAGACCCCACCCGGACAAAATCCAGGCAATACGAGATTTCCCAGCCCCTCGAACACCAAAACAGGTGAGATCGTTTTTGGGGATGTGTAATTTCTACAATAAATTTTACAAAAACTTTGCTTCAGACATGGAGCCTCTGCTGCAATTATTACGTAAGGGAACGTCATGGAAATGGACGGAAGAGCATGAGACCAATTTTAGGGTTATTAAAGAGAAATTCCTTAGTCAAGTGATGTTGGTTTACCCTGACTTAAGGAAACTGTTTATTGTTCAGGTAGATAATAGTGGGTATGGGTTAGGTGTTGCTCTTATGCAAGCTCAAGAGGATGGTACCTGGGGTGTAATTTATTTTGTCAGCAGACCACTGAGAGGTGCAGAGATTAATTACTGTGTAACAGAGAAAGAGGCCTTGGCTGTGGTGTGGGCATTTCAGAAGTTCCGCCAATTCTTGATAGGATCGGAAACGATTGTTAGGACAGATAAGAGCCTAGAGTTCTTAAATCACAGTTATTTAACAAATAGTAGGCTAATCCGATGGAGCCTTTTTCTCCAGGAGTTCAATTATTCCATCCAGTATTGTAAGGGCACTGAAAATGTGGTAGCCGACACATTGAGCCGGAATATTGTTCCTGATACCCAGGACCATTTGCAGATGGAAGATATCTGTTTGGCAAGTGTAAAATTAGAAACAGACGCTGTAGTAGAAGAAGGATTGAGACACTTAGGAAAGGTACAATGGCAAAGCCCGACCTACAAGAAAATTATTGATCGACTAGAAGACAAAGATGAAGCGGGAGAGACAGCAGATGCTAACACTGATGAGAGATACCACCTGAAAGAAGGGATACTATGGTATATCACCGACCCTCGAAGGGATCAATGGAAAATGATCATACCAGAAAGTTTACAGGAAGGACTTATTGACTACACACATCATTTGTATGGGCACTATGGTGTAAATAAAGTGGAAGCCTTATTGGGGACATGGTTCCACTGGCCGAATGAGAGCACAGGTCACCAGGATAGTAAGCTCATGTGAAATGTGTCAGAAGACAAAACCAGCAAACAAGTCGTATCAAGGTCCATTGAATTCTATCATCCCTAAAGAACCCAATGACCTGGTGGCTATTGATTACTATGGACCATTGCCAGCTTTCGGGAAAATGAAATATCTACTAGTAGTATATGACCTTTTTTCAAAATGGGTGTCAGCATATCCGGTGACCCAAGCCAATACCAAGAATGCCATACGAGCCCTTGAGGTACAATATTTTAAAAGGGTAGGCAAACCAAAAGCTATTTTGTCGGACCATGGTACGCCGTTCACATCTTATGATTGGCAACAGTGGATAGAGAGGATGGAGGTAAAACACATATTGTCATCCATACGAAATCCGCAATCAAACCCTTGTGAGCGGGTGATGAGAGAGTTAGGATGCCTCTTCAGGGTATATACTGCATCCAACCATAGAGGATGGGTGAAACAACTCCCAAGGGTGTTAAATTTCATAAATTGGTCTCATAATGAATCTACCGGATTTGCACCTGTAAGACTTCACTTCGGACAAGCAATACCTAGATTGTACCAATCCAAGTTACCCGCTGGTCCAGAAAACATTGATAAAGGGAGAGATCATGAAGAAGCAAGAAAAAAATTGGAACACTGTGCCAAGCTCCGAACCCAGCGGAAAAAAGGCCTGACTAATAAGTTTAAAACAGGGGATACAGTATGGGTAAAAACGAACCCTGTGAGTCAAACTGGGAAGCATATTTTTAAAAAGTTCCAAAATTTGTATGAGGGACCTTACCAAATCAGCCGACAGGATGGTCCAAATGCTTTCACTTTAAAGAATGGTGAAGGAGAAAGGGGTACCTATAACGCTAGGTCACTGAAACCATATAAGACTAGGACATGGGTTAGAAGTACTCCATAAAGACTTATTAAGAATAAAATTAGTTCAAACCTATATTTTATTCTCATTTCCCTGCCCCGGTGGTATTGTACCATTTATTTATATATATGGTACAAATTACTTTTTAATATTAGGTATTATAAAAAAAAGAAAGGAGAGCGAACACGATCTTTATTTTTTTTTTGTAACATAATGTTTTAAAAGAAAAAGAATGTACAGTGAAAGTTTAATTTTTCTTTTTTTTTTTAGAAATAAGTTAACTAAAATAAATTCAATGTTGGAAAGTGCATATTGAATCATTGATTCAAATAGTGAAAGGAAATTTCAAAAGGTGAAAGACTGCTATCAGAAACAACTTTCTGATAGTAATTAAAAATGGCAGAAATTCTTAACGGAAAAACAGACTTTGTAATAAGAAAAGGAGAATAATGTAGAAGTTTATAAAGTAGAACAAAGAAAAAAAAAAGAACGTGCGCAGAGCTTCTAAAAAGAATCTAGGAGTATAAAAGGAGCCGACAGATTTGAAAAGGGGTCTTTTTTCTCTTATTGTTCCAATAGTGCTGAGCAATTTGAAGTGCCTCGTATTTTTTTAATAAAATGTGTCCACTTAGATACGAACTGAAATTGCTCGCCATGAGTGAGTAGAACTCTATCGTTTGCCGACACTTTCTCTCGAAAAAAGTCACCTAGATCGTCATCTGGCTACCTAAATTAGATCGGAGATTCGGAAATAAAACTAAAAGAAAAACAACTACTGCGGACTACCCACTAACTGAATTGTACGTCGGGAAGATCGATGACCTACTTAATGTCAACTTACCAGTAAGTAAATGGCCATAAAGTTTTTTACATAAAGCTTTATGAATAGTGAATTGAACGGAAATGTTATCCCATAAATTTTTCTTGGATCAGAAGATTTGCGAACTGAGAAATGAACCAAACTGTTACTACGGAAAATAAGACTAAATAATTATTGCTCCAATATTTGAATCAAATTATTGAATTCATATGCACAATCTTTTCCAACATTATAATTTTGTCTTAATCATAAATATTGAATGCTTGACGAGTTAGAATAAATCTTTATTATTAACTTCACTTTCATTGTACGTGTATAAAATTAATGCTATTCTATTTAAGTTTTACCTTTAGTTATTTAACTTAGATCGGTATACAAATTATTTTTTTTTGATAGATTTAATTTCCGTAATTAAGAAAAAATGGGGATATCTTCTTCTTAATGAGAATGTTAACTCAGATCGTATAATTATTACCTTACAGGCTACAATATGTTTGACGCAGTCTCAGTGGGTCTAACGACTCTGGCGCCCTCAAGTAGAAATTAAAAACTGGTTCTGCTCACGATTGTACTTGGTAATAGTTCTAGGCCGAAGTTGATCAGGAAAAATAGCTGTGTTGAGAATAGAAATACAACTTTCTTTTTTCTTTTGATACAGCTTGATCAACTCATGCTCAAATATAAATTTGAGGCGTATAGTGGCCTAGTAATATGAAAAACGTTACAATATATACATCACTCCTTGTATATAGACACACATTGAAACCAATTTATTGGACTCACGCTTATCTAGGGCAATTGGTGGAACCTATTTAACTCCCTTGTAACAGGGTTTGAACCCAGCTACTGTTACAATATTAATATTGTCAGCAGAACAAACCAGTTACAATGACTATATTTTATATTACTATTTTGGTATTTGATATTAAGTACACCTAAGAACGTTTGTAGTGAGTTGTTATCCATGTTTACAGTTAAAGATTAATATATTATAAAATAATCTTGAATGCTGCTATTTAACAAACATCAGACTAACAAAATTTTAAATTGAAAATTTTGGAAATTTTTTTGCATTAAAAATTCAGTTGCAATACCTTAGAACAGGGGTCCCCAACCTTTTTACACTTAAGAGCACATTCTATAATACCGGTCAGGTGGCGGGCACCTTTTATTTTTTTCAACCGGGTGGTGGGCACCATTTATTTTTTCAATGTAAATTTATAGTTGGATATTGTTAATAATACACATAATGTACAAAAAATATTTATTTCAAAAATAAAATTTTAACATAATTAGGTTTATATTTTTACACTGTAAAAGTATAGTATGCCCTACAATTTGATTACAATATAATACAATAATTTATAAGAAATTTTAAAAATTAAATTTATTTGTATCAGATAAATAATTTTTTATTGTGTTCGGATAGCGGCGGCCACATGTAAAATGGTCTGCAGGCACCATGGTGCCCGCAGGCATAGGGTTGGGGACCCCTGCCTTAGAAATTATTGGAATTTTTAACAATATCTTTTGCTGAACCATAAAATTATCACTTTCATGCATAATAAGAACCAAGGATCAATTTTATAAATGAAGATTAGAAAGTTTCAGTAGTAACTGAAGATAGTGGTTTAATATTTTAGATCAACAGGATTAGACCAATTTTTTATGTTCAGAGGACTCCCTGTTAAAATGACTATTTATTAAAACTTTATATGATTGTCATTGATGTTTGCTGATGGTGCCACAGGTTTGCAAATGTTCATTAAAAACATAAATTTAAATGTATTTAAACTGATAAACAATATGCAAAATGAAAAATATGGTAATCAACTTCTGTCAATGAGACAGCAAAGATAAAAGATCAAAAACATTTAAGGAGTTTTATGTGCAGTATTTAAGTAAAAGAAGAAAACCAAGCTTTCTCAAACATAGATAATAGTAATCTGTATATTGAACAAAAATCAAGAATAGAATGAATTGATCTATTTTTGGACAGCTTTTAATTTTATAAGCTAATCTTTGTTAATATTGATGAAAATTGAGTAAAATTGATATTAAACCACTGATCATCATATGATCACCATTTTCTATATGCTTGCTCATAACTGGGTGCAGTACTCTCAGATCCAAAGCTCTTCACTGACGAAGGCCAAAAGCCAGAAACTAGTCTGGAGATATTGGATGAATAGGCACTAGATAGGGATTTTATGCACAAGCCTTTTGGCATCCATTGATTACTCTGGTTTGCACTCAGTGACACTACTGTATGGAGAGTTTTGTCTGTTTAATAAAATTAATATATAAGCCAGAAAAGCAAAATAAAGTGTGGCATTTAATAATTATTATATTAGTAATCAACTATACAAAGATGGAGATAGACTATCTCTTTTAAATACATTGTTTTAATAATCAATTAGAAATATGTTTACATTTATTAACTTCTCATTGATTATTAAAATAAAGATATTAAAAGAGTCTACCTCAAGCCTTTTATAGTTGATTATTAACCTTTTAACCGCTAATTTTATCATTGGTTGTATCAGATAAAAATCAAATCTTTTAATTGGCCAACTCACAAACTGAAGACAAAGCCTATTGTTAAAACATATTCGCCTATAATATTAAATTCAACTCAGATACGTTTATAAAAAGTATATAATTAATTTTTCAGGTTGTGAAGACAACGAAGTTCTTTCAAAAATAAATTGCTATTTATTTATTCTAAGATATTCAATATCGGCAACATAAAAGTTATAATGTAAACAAAAAGATCGACTTTTACGTTATAGAAAAGTAAATATTTCTTTTTATTACAACTTCAATATTTGTACTAAAATCTTCAATATTTTTCGAAAATAATTTTGTTTTTTTATTATTCTCTCTGAAAATTATGTTTAATTTCCATAAATATTATTTAATAATAATTTAAATCGTATTCGAAATGAAAATCTCAGCGTTTTTCTTTATTTTCTTTGATCAGGCAGTTTCTTTGTTCTTTCCAGCCAATCAGAATGTCTTTTTCGGCTGAGAGCATGCTAAGAACCAATCACAAATAATGTTCCTTCTTTGTTTAGGTTTAAATGCGTTTTTTTTCTATTTTTTACTTCTAAAATAAATCGGAAGATGTCACCATCGTACAGAACTTTTAAAAACGAATTCAATACGTATTTAACGAATATTTTCGTATGAAAACGGGCTGAGTTAGAGTGATTTCAGATGTCGACGAGGAGCCTCGTCGGACGCGGGAAAAGGGTTAATGTAATATTATGATTATTTATTAAAAGCATAGGGAGTGTGTAATTAAATAGAGAAAAGCTTTAATCATTATCATATGCATCTTTAATGTTTATAATAGTCAAAGAATGTAGTTTTTTTAACTATAGAGGGATCTCTCATACCTCAACACAAGATAGCGACTTTATAAAGGCAGCCATTCTTATCTTCATAAAGTCACTATCTTGTGTTGAGGTTTGAGAGGTCCCTCTAAAAAAAACCTACATCTGCTTGACTATTATAAACATTGAAGGTGCATATGATAAAGATTAAAGCCTTTATTTAATACAATATTTATTAAACACCATATTTCATCTAGCTGATATATTGATTTCACTTTGAATTTTCCATCAATATTGGCTAAGATAAACTTACAAATATCAAAACCTTCAAAAATAAGTAAATTCATTCTATACTTGACTCTTTACTCAACATGCATATTACTATTTATTCATAGTGTGGAGGGAAATGGTTTTCTTCATTGCATTATGTAGAAATTAAACTATGATAATGTCATGTTTACAGTTATTACCTACAAACTAATTAGCAACATCTAATAAATTCTAAATATAAACTTAAAATAAAATTTAAAAATTCAAAGTTTTAATAAAAAATTATGCTAAAATGAATATTCTTTAGTAAAATGACAAATTGCTATTTTTATCTTAATCACAAAAACAAACTGCAAAATTTTTTGTTTATAAAATTTAAAACTAAAATATGTATCTTAGCATCTAGTTGATTAAAAATAAAAGCAGGATGGGAATCTAGATTGTTTAATCATAGATATAATTTTTTAAATATTTTCTGAAAATATTATTTTTTATCTCACCTAAACTAACAACCAAAAATAAATTTTATATTTAACACTTTATTTTTTTAAACAATATATTTTAAAAGATTGCAGTTGGTCCACTGAACTGTTATTAATATTACCCTTATTGAAATTTCATCATATTATTTTCCCCAAAACAATTATGATGAATGAAAATTCTCTGTATTGTAAAAATACATTCACATATTAATGCAATAGGTCATTAATAGGTAAGTAAGTATACCATATTTTAATAACTATTAGTTATAATTATTTTGTAATATTAATTCATTCATATTCTCACCTGATTTTATTAAGTGATCATTTGCTTTGCACCAGAGAGGAATTAATATTCCTATAAATATACTGAAACCCATAATAAAAAGATTCCTTTTAGAATTCAAATTAACATCTTGCAAATTAGATAAACCTGCTCCTATTAGCATCCCCATCCCCACACATAATGCCCCTCCAATCACTGGGTCAGGAAGAGTGAGAAACAAAGCTCCAACCTTGCCAGAGAAGCTAATGATGATGAGAACGCAAGACATAAGCTGAATCACTCTGCGGCTAGCAACCTAAAATTAAAACATTAATATTTATTATGTATTAAACAATTTATCAAAATAACTTAAGAAAACATTTATCACCAAAATAAAAACAAAATATAAGATCTTATATATAATAATCAAATTGTGAATTACAAATTATAACAATACAAGGCTAACAGGACCAGTTTCAAAGGGATTCCAATATGTGCGCAAATCTCAAATATCTTTTATTACAAATCCAAATTGGCTTGATCCTTCTTGATATTAAGCAAATTTATTTGATTTATTTTAAAAGATGAAAAATAGAATACACACAATTATTAGACCCAGTATTCTCTACAATCAATAAACAGATGCAAAGTTATATTCTGGATAAACAGAAATTACAATTAATCCCATTTTAATATATACATATGTGTGTTTGAGGTCCAAGTCAATTGAATATTTTATAGATTAATTCTTAATGGAAGGATAATTCAAATAATCTGAATCAGTACATTAACTATAATAAAAAAAACACAATTATAAATAGATGTAATAGTCATTGGTGGTTTCACATTGATTAATCAATTGCCACTATTAAATGCAGATTATATAAAGAGCAAAATGTCCTCATCAAGATAGTATCGATTGTTTTAGTAGTTCAATAACAAAAAATGTTTATTTATAATTATCAATGCTATTACTAAAAGCTTTGAAATCATCCATATTACTAAGATATTAATAGACAAGACTAGATCAAATACTCAGCGCTATAATAACTACAGCATGACAGAACCCAAAAGCTATATTTTCATCTTTTACATATGAACACTTTCATTTTAATATACATGTTTTTAACTGTGACAAATAAGAATTGAGATCAAGCACAGATTTTGAGAAGATGGAAACTTTGGAAGAGCACTTTTTAAAAATGATTGATGTAGAAAAATGTTCATTTATAATCAATATAACTTCACATTTTATTCCATAAATTACAGCTTGTTATACCTTACATATATGATTGTAATTGTACGCTACCTAAATAATTATGTATAGAAAGCTGGGTTAAAATCACATTCAATACTAATTTTAATATAATTACTTAATAAATAAAAAATAATGTTAAACAGATTATTAAAATATATTAATACTTTTTTCATAGAAATAATATAAAATGTTGCGTTAAAGAAAGATGCTTACTCTTGTTATTCCAATAAGTCCCAAATTTGTACCAACAGTTGTAGTATTACCACCAAATCCCAAAACCCCACATATGATTCCTCCTACACCTTCAATTGCAATACCTCGATTGATAGCATGATTAGGTGGGGGTGGAATTGAGCATAAATTTGCACAACCAAAATATTCACCAAATGAATCAATAATGGAAGAAAATAATGGTGGAATTATTGCAATTATAGTTGGTAATTGAAAAATTGGTGTACCCCATTGACCTAAACATATAAATGAAAAAAAAATTGGGTTTAGTCATATGTAATGCCTATTTTATAATTTGCAAATACAAACATGTATTAAAACTGATAAATGAGGCTTACTTGTTATTTTATATATAATGAAAAAAGTTTAATACTACTGATTTTTTTAAGAATACAAAATAAATGTTATTAAGGATATATATATATATATTGATATTGAAGACCTTATTAATATAATATAGTTTTGTTTTGTCTAACTTAGCCTTCTGAGAGTATGTTTTGACTGGGAAATAAAATCTTAGTTCTGATTTTCAGTTTTTTAAAAAATAACAGTACTATGAAAATTTGTCTTGAAGTCAAATCAGTTATTTTTGTTTATTTTACACAAAAAGTTTGAAAAAAAATCAAAAGAAACAAACAATAAAGTTAATTATTTACATCAAAATATATGCTAAAATAATTTAACAGCAATTACTTGTGTTTATCAAGATTCAAAGGCAAATAATGGGAGGGAGGGTCATTAAAATCAAGTCTTATTTGATCAATTTCATTAAACAAATTATTCCACAAAAAAAAATTTTTTTCTTTCCTGATAGGGTAGTTTGCACATTTGCTGCCATGCTCCATAAGCAGGGGTTCAAGTGTAATCCATGTGAATCTGGGATATTATTCATGTTACAGATTTTTCTTTCAGATAGTCATACCATAACTATAGTCAACTATGTGATAATGATCATCATACATACCAAACAACTATTTAGGAAAATAAAGATCCTAGGTTAATTTCAATTGGTCAGATGAATATAAGCATGATGCAGTCTTTATCAGTGATGGGAAAACCATACTCTTAAGAGTACCAGAGGAATTTAATATAATTTACTATATAAAGAACATGTAAAAAAAAAAATTTGTGTTAAAGAAATATCTACACCATACATATGGGCTTAAATATAAAAGAAGGAAGATGTGTAATAAGTCCTTAATAATATAGTTTTTAAAAAATAAAATCTATCAGATGAACTCCATAAGAAATGAATATACGTATAGAAAATGTCATTTATCAAACTTACTGCTTGAATTCCAGATATTGTTATTTATAGACTTTATTTAAAATCTGATCTCAAAATTGAAGAAATATTTAAAACAATTAACAAGAAACCTGGTAATTTAATTGAAAAAACAATTAAATGTGTTTATTTTAAATATCTGTTTTCATATTTAATTTGGTGCTAATATAGTGTATTAATCCTCATAATTACTGAATAAAAAAAAACTAATGGATAAAAAATAAAAAATCTGCATTTATCTTTAGTTCACTGCTACAAGAGTATATTAAATAAAATCAAGAAAATATTTTTTTCAATAAAAAACATTTGCTTATCAAAGTAATATTATTTAACAAAAAATGTATCAATAACAAATTAAATATATACAGATATGCAAATTCATAATAAATGTCCATATTTATTTTTGAATTTATGATGTTTGCATTAATTATTGAATTTATTATAAGTTTAATTTAAATACTGCTTACTTTTATTTCAATCACATTTGTGTACAAACTATCGTCTTTCTTTTATTTAGTACACATTTTTTATTGTGAAATATATTACTTCCTTCATTTTATGCAGTAGTGTGTTAAAAAATAAATGCTATAGATTTTTCATTTCTGCATACATTTTATTTGTCATTAATGTATTTTCTTTATTTTAGTAAATATACTCTTGCAGCCGTAAATTCAATAATAAATGCACTTGATGGTAAATATTATGTAGCTCCAGTAAAGAGTAATCTCTCCATTATTTTATATTATTTTATATTTCTTCATTTTTATCGAAAAGCTTTTAATTTTATTATGGATTTGATGTTTGTTGACAGATTTTTATCCAACAATTAAAAATTTGTAAATTGATTCTTTTTTTTTTTTTTGTAATTATTAAAGAGGAAATCAATCTCTGATAATGCGTTATTTCTTGAATATCATGACTCTCCACACATTCGGCCACCAGTAAAGTTTTAAAAACTTAAGTGAATCACTTAAGTTTACAATGCATTTGTATTTACACCAACTCTTATTGGCCATGCTTAATCAGGACTTTTCTTTTTTTTTAAAAAATATCAATTTGAAACTATTTTTTGGAAGTTATATGTGAAATTTGAATAGTTGCCAGATATTCAGACAGAAAGATATGTACAATATTAAATATAAAAGAAATATAAAATAAAATAGGTGAATGAATATCTGATATCTATTATAGAGTAAAAAGGAAAAAGATTAATATCCTGTTCAAAATCAATACAAAAATAGAAAGAATGTGCCAAATAGCAAAAAGTTCATTTCGCACTTTTTGTGGATGCTTTAAAATATGCAATCCTTTACATATCATATGATTTATTATATAATAAAAATAATGAAATGAAGTACAATGGAAAGATATCGGAAGCTTAATCTCTTACCTATCTCTATATTAACATTTTAACCAAATTTATAATATAAATATGCAAACAATTATATATAAGCAACCTTTAAAATATATTTAATTAATTTATGTAAGTAGTAATTAAGAATTAAATTCATAATTTTCTTCCAAATCAATTAAATATACTAGGAAGCAATAAAGTTCATTCTAGGTCTTAATGATCCAATTAAGTTTATATGATAATCTTTTTTAAACTGCTTTTACAAATATTTAAATATTATTATAGTGTTATAATACAACTCAACATTTATAATCTGACTAAAGAGAATTATTTTTCATCATCTCTTTCATCTATATTTCTTTACAATACAGATAAAATTAAAAAAAAAAATTATATAGCTTCCAAAATACTGACAATTAATATATCAACATTCAGACTATTAAAGGGCAACTTCCTTTTAAGTCAAATTACTAAAGTGCTAAATTCCTTATAGGCCAATATTCAAAAATATATATGTAATTCTTAAAGTAATATATATTTAAGGCTACAATCTTAGAACTATGTGCCTGAAAAAACGACAGTAGGGACCTCTGCAAATCTTTAATACGATTTATTTAAAAGTAATGAGTTTGCGCTTTATAAATATAATTATTACAACTTTATATAATATTTATGTAATTCTTAACAAAATATTGTCAAATCATTTTCATCAGTTCTATTCTTGCTAGATTGCCAAGAATATACAAATTGATATAGCATTCCGTTAAGTTGTTGAAATTAAAAATTGCATATATAGTATTGGAAAATGCTGTATTTAAACCAGAATTTTAAATGAGGAAGTGAGACATACAATTAAGTATATGAAGAAAGGAAAGGCTCCACATAATGATGGAATTACAATTGATATATTAAAAGAAACAGGTGAAGAAATAGAAATTTTTTTAGCAAAGTTATATACCAAATGTCTAAATGATAAAAATGTACCAGATGATTGGAAGAATGCAGTATTAATATTAATATTTAAGAAAGGTGATAAAGATATCAGAAATTACAGACCTATCAGCCTTTTATCAGTTTTATACAAAATTTTTACCAAGATAATTACTTGTTTACATAGAACATTGGATTTCCACCAACCAAGAGAACAAGCTGGATTTAAAAGTGGTTTTAGTACAGTAGATCATATACAGGTATTGAGAGAAGTTATAGAAAGAACAAATGAATATGAATTACCATTATGCTTTGGATTTGTAGATTATGAAAAGGCATTTGATTCTATAAACATTTCTTCAGTGATTAAAGCATTGGATCATCAAGGTATAGATCCAGGATATTGTCATATTTTAAAAAATATTTACAAAAATGCAACAGCAACAATTAGATTACATAATGATACTGGGAAAGTCAACATTGAGAAGGGTGTAAGACAGGGTGACTCCATATCTCCAAAACTTTTTACAGCAGTGCTGCAAGAAGTATTTTGTGGATTAAAATGGGAAGCGAAAGAAGTGAAAGTAAATGGAGATTATTTAAGTCATTTAGATTTTGCAGATGATGTAGTTGTTTTTGCAAATAATGCTTTAGAGCTGCAGGAAATGTTGCAGGAGTTATCAGATGAAAGTAGAAAAATAGGACTAAAGATAAATGTTAAAAAGACTAAAATAATGTTTAATCAATTTTCTCAAAATATGAAAATAAAGATTGATTATGATGGGTTAGAAGAAGTTAACATCTAGAACTATCTTAATCAGATTGTTAATATAGATGGAAACATAATGTATGAAATTAATCATAAATTAAACTTGGTTGGAGTGCTTTTGGTAGAAATAACTTGGTGCTGAAAGAAAATATGCCTATGTGTAAAGGTTTTTAATAAATGTGTTTTACCAGTTCTTACTTATGGATCTGAGACTTGGACACTTAATAGAAGAGCAATACAAAGACTTCAGACCACTCAAAGAAGTATGGAGAGATGCATGTTGGGAGTAACAAGAAGAGATCAAAAACACAATGTAGGGGTAAGAGAACAAACAGGTGTTACTGACCTCATTGAAAAAATTAAAAGATTGAAGTGGAGTTGGGCTGGACATATTTCTAGAAGAGATGATAATATATGGACAATTGAAATCTTAAACAGGATTCCAAAAGATTGTAAAAGATCCAGAAAGAGACCACATGTTAGATGGATGGATGAAATAAGAAAATGTACAGGGGTGATGTGAAGAGAAACTAAAGATCGGAGATGGATTGAACTTGGAGAGACCTTCATCCTGCAGTGGATTGATAATGGTTGATGATGATGATGAAGCTACAGTTGTTCACTTGCATAGGTTTTAAAATAAATAGAAATGATTTTTCTATGTAAGCATCAGCCTAAAGTCATTTTAAAAAACTATATTTACAACTCATATAAATTAAATTCATCCTTGATCTAAATATTTGCTTCTGATTGTCTATCTCTATTTATATATCATTTTGCATTTTCTTGGTATATAGCAAATAGAATAGTCAAAATGATTTGAACAGCATTCTGTTAAGTTGCCAAACTGGAAATTACACATATAATGTTCAAACACGATGTAGCTAATTAATATAACATGGAATTCTATATATTGTGGTTTATATTAAAATAAAAAAATCTACATGTTTAATAATGACACTAACAGGTACATCTCTCAATATGAAGATGTTTTCTGTTAAAGTAAATATAAGCATCCTGTAATTAACAAATCACATAATGAAAATTTTCTTACCTATGTAAGTATATATACTCAGACTATTTTTAATTGATCTAATCATATTAAAAATTATTTTTTTATATATGAACTTTGATTTTAGCGATAGCTGCAATGTAAAGAAGTCTGAGACATGAGATACACAGCTATAAATATAAAAAATTTGAAAATGTCCCAATAACCTAGTTAAAGCATTAAAAACTTGGTATTTAATGACTCTAGTTTACATTTTAATGGTTATTTGAAAGAATGGGCCTAATTGAGACTTTATGAAGATCAATGATAATATATTTCACCCCTTCAAGTATTAATTATTGATTTCCTATCAATATAATATGGAGTTTTGATGAAAGTAGTATATAGGTTTATTTTTGTCTGCCATTATTTGTAAGTTTATTCAAATGATTCTATAAATGACTAACTTCTAAATTATTCTTATAGTACATGTATTCTGAGTTTATCTGTAATTGTAATATTTTATAAAATCAATATTCTTTTAAAATATAAAGTAAGTAAAATTTATAATTAATAATTAATTAATCAATATTAACAATCAGTATATACATGGCTAACACTTTTATGAAAGTAATATAAAATTTATATTACAACATTGTGCTAAAATATTAAGTAGAAAAAAAAAATTATTTACAAAAAAAATATTACCAGGATAAGAACCCCGAAACCAGTCTGCTTTATACATAAAATCCATACGAATATCAGTACGACCATAATATCCATAGCTTGAATTGTCTGGTTTATCAGGAAATCCTCCACTGACAGTTATAATAGCACAGACTATCCAACTTATAACAATAGCTAAAATAATCTAAAAGTAGAATTATTTTTTCTTTAGTTTTAAAAAATGTTTATGATTGAATCATATTATTAATAATATTATTGCATAAAATAGGGGAAAAAATCAAATTAAACAACACAAAACATATCAGTCAAATTGTAGTAATAAAATATACATTCAATAATTAATAGAATAGAAATAATTCTTTTAAAATGTACTTAACTTCCCTCTATTGAGCTAAATATGAAACTTATCTTTATTTTAGATATAAGTAATTGACAATCTTTGAGAAAAATAGAAAATAAATAACAATGAAATGCAAAAAAATAGCATTACAATTTGGAGTTTCATAAATATCTCTTCATCAGCTAATAAGTCCTTTCAATGTGAAATTCAACATTTTAATGATTATTTAATAAATATATTATAATTGATTATATAACATAATGTTTCATTTCTTCCATAAATAAAAGTAAATTTGAGCCTTGTAATATATAGGTTTAAATGAATTTCAAATAAAATAGCCACAGTTTTAAAACAATAGACAATGATGTTTACATGCATCATCATAGGTACATCTTTAAATCTCATCAACTTTTCTATTTTCAGAAGACATTTTTTATATTATAAAGCTTCAAGTAATAAAGTATCTGTCAAGCGTTGTTAGCCGAGAGGTCATCACAGCCGCCTTGCAAGCAGTTGGTTGCAGATGGTTGTGGGTTCGTTTTCCGGCGATGCCATGACATATGAGAAAAAAAAAGTAATAAAGTATCTCAAGGATTTGGGGGGGGGGGTAAAGACTTTCTTTATTTATCTCTAAAATAATCCAATGAGAAGAACATCTAAAAGCAGTCAAAATAATCCTCATGAATAAAAAATTAAATTGTTAGACACAGGAAATTAATGAGAAATCTAAAAAGAACTTCTTCAAATTGTCTTATAAATATATATATATATTAGAAAAGCTTCATGTTATTAAGGTTTAAGAAAAAGACTCTGGAAATGCATTTCAGTTACACTAGTTTTATCAATTGGCCCAACTCATCATAATCTCTTAAATAATTTCCTCATGTTCATTATTTATCCATTGCATTTTGCTAGAACTTAATCCACATGTTTAAATTCTTATAAAACCATAATGATTATTTAATATAATTATTAGAAAAAAATATAAACATTAAACTCCACTAAAGGATGCTGCCCCTATATAACCACACACTATTACTTAACACTTTTTTTATCCATGCATAGTAATAAATTCATACTTGAAAAACTTCCTCAAAACAACAACGCTTTTAAAGATGAATAAAGACATCAGAAAATGGCAAGTGATCATCTAAGATGCAGTTTTTCTGTTTTAGAACAATCTCTATTCTAATAAATGATTATTAATAACTTTGATATTAAGGGAAAGCTTGTTAAACCAAATTTTATTACTAACTGTGTATCAGAAAAAGATTGTTGTTCATGTGATGATTCTAATATAGGCAAGAGTTAAGCAGCTAAAAGCAAACATATATAAAAAATATATATTAAAAAAATTAAATGGTAAAAGCTAATTACTTAGAAAACTTTTGTAGATAAAGCAAATATATATAAAAGAATATATTAACACAGACTGCCTTTTAATGATAAAGCTATTTATTTAGGAATGTTTATAAACATCACTAATTATTTGGAATGCAGTGCTACAACAAAGATGTGAGATAAATATAGAAAAAAGTAATACTGCCAAAAGATTTTTCCAATAAGGTTCATGTATTAATTGAATCTATTAGAACTCCAATAAGTGGGCAAACCATACAGAATGAAAAGTGGGATAAACGGCCATTAACAAAGAATACAGCAAATAAAAAATCATAAGCAGCATATTATATAAGCTCCAGATCATAGATAAACATAAACACACATAAGTCATTAATAGTTATATATACATACAATTTAAATTGACTATAGGTATTGTCAAGAAGCACACAAGGCTCCAATGACATTGACCAGAGTCCATTAGAATTTCCAAGATGCATATTTATATAATAGAGCAAAAACAAGTGAGTAAAGATTGATCTTTCGTAATCATAAACATGCACAGGTCACATGTTTTCTCCAACCAATGTGAGAACAATTTGTTCTGAAAGGGATGATAAGAAAAAAAAATATTAAGAGGCTTGGGCAATTGCAAAGGATCCACATCCCATCAACAAAAAGAATTTAGGTGTTCCATTGTCCAAAAAATGGAATATCTAATTGCTTATGTGCATATTTTGACTCATTTACATATTACATCATGTTAATTATATAAGCACACTTGTCTTACATAACTTCTACTTAGCACTATGATTCTACCAATGTTTTTCCAAAAACTGGCTCAGTGCATTTAATTAGTTTATTATACCTTTTCATCAGAATTCTAAATTAACAAGTGCTTAAAAGTTACATAGCTTTAAGAAAAGAGTTAATACTTTTGAGAATTTTATTATTTTATAAATTGTACTGTTTGATATTATTTATATAATTATTTATTTTATTTCATTATATTATATCTCTGAATTAAGACTGCAGGACAGTTGAAATATAAGATTGTGTGCACATATGTACAATAAAAAAATTTTTGCTACTAAGTATTCAAAATAGGGTGTATAAATTGCATGTATATTTCTTTTAGTTAGATTTTATATATTTATTTCTATATTGTACATTTGTAAATTAAATCATAACAATTTTATATATAAAAATTTAAACAGTCATTAGGTTTTTTTTTATTTTAAATGTCATAGCATCGGCCGGGACATGAACCCGCAACTGCCTGCAAGTGCAAGGCAGTCATGCTGACCTCTCGATCACCAATGGATTAGTTAATATGTAATTATTATTAAAATTCCAATGAAATATTCCAACATCATTGTTATTAAATTTTATTAACCATCTAATATGTGAGAGAGTTAATGAAAATTTAATAAAAACGGCCCTGGGAGAATATATCAGCTTCAGAGAATTATTTTATTATTATATATATATAGAATGTGTGTATTATTTTTGAGTTTGTTAAAAAGATTCTAAAAAGATTGATTTGTAAATTATTATTATGGTATGAAGATTACTTTATAAATATTATTTTATATACTGTATATCAAGTCTTTGAAAACACTGCTTATAAATGCATTCTAATTATATCATACTAAAACTACAACAAAATATTATAGAAAAACTTGGATTTTAGATCCTTTTGACATAATAAATTCTTTTTTTATTTGGAGAATTGTTAAAAAATGAGTCATAAAATCTAAATTCAAAAGATTATTTTCTTCCAATGAAATATTGTCTTCAACAGTGAAATTATAAAAATCCATATAAATTTAATACTCAGCATAATTAGGAAAAGAAAGACTTTGGTATATATCATAAAATATGTCTTTTATTAAAACTTAAATATTCAAATCAAATGATCAAAATCATTTCTGCTCCTAAGAGCAGATCTCTTCACCTTAGAATCATGCAGTTAGTTTGAGTTAATCAATAAACACTAGATGATATGTTATTATACTCATCGATATCTAGCTTTTGTTTTTGTGAATGAGGATTAGGATAAAAAGCTGGAACTAACGCTCTTATAAATTAAACAGCCAAATTTGTAAAACACTAAAACACTTTAAACAAATCAATAATCACATTTGGACAATCCATGTGTTATTGATATTTAGTTTACAATTAGATTTTTCTTATATACAAGATTTCAAACTATGAAGATTGTTTATTAATTAACAACCATATCAAAATACTTAAGACAAATCATAAAAATTTTTGTTGATAATGTTAGGTGATGAATGTGAATTATCAATATCATCTTGTATACTAATATCAGGAAAAATTGTAGTCAAATTTTCAATTTAGTTGTAATTAATTTAGCATTTATAAGTATCAACTGCAAAGACATCACTTCAATTTGCAAGAAAAAGAAAAATCATAAACAACTGCCATTTACTATATTGAAATTTTTATGATCAGATAAAATGTTTTGATGAATTTAATAGTGACTAAAAATAATAAAGCAATGCTAGAGACCATGATCAAGTATTAATGCATGACCTCACTATTTAATTAGTCCATTAGCCTTTGAGTAAAGGACTTAAATATATAGATATTTGACATATGATGATATCCACTTTTATTTTAGAACACTTATTGAATTGGTTTATAGTTAAGAGACAATATCTCAACTATTAACTAGACTCATAGAGATAAATATCCCTATAGATTGTCTGTAAATGCATAATGTTTTACCATTAGTGATGACAGCTGCAACATATAATCAGTGGTAATAAAAGCCAAATCTAGACCTAAAGAAAAGGCTTTTAGCAGGCTTTGAAAGTAATAAACAATTATTTATACATTTTACAGTTTTATGAAGCCAAAAAAATAATTATAATCAATATGAGACTAATAAAATCAAAATTGCACACTATAATATTAACAATTTCAGTAATAATGTACAATCATAAATTTTAACCTAATGATCACACGTTGTTCAATATGTATTGGTTTCAATCAATAGTCTCTTACAAATAAAAAATCTATATACTAATAAAAGTTTTAACATAACCTTACTGTGAACAATTGATAATAAGAATGGTTAAGGGGAAAGTACTGTACCAAGTAACCTAGAATACTATTTATTGTGGTCCTTAATTCTCTCAATAAATTATAAATATTTTTAAAATAGTCTAACAATTTCTGTTAGTATTACTATTTTAAATTTTGTTATTATTTTAATACCTATTTTAGCACTTGGAAGTTAGGCCACTACAGATCATAAACCTAGAAATCTTAATCCCTCTCTTTTCAAAAGATCAACATAAAACACACTGATGTTACTTTGACTAAATCAGATTGTCCTAAAAGTTTGCTTTACTTTCCAGTTAAATAAGATGAAGTTTAAACTTATTTAATGACCAATAATGGTTATGAGTCAATTAGCTGAAAAAATCCTAAGTCTACTATAGAAATTCTTAGCATCCTTCATTATTCTAGACATGTTGTTCAATGCAATAATTAATCTAGAAGATTTCTTTCAATTCAAACAAAACTCCTCTATCTACTTAATTATCGGTAAAAAAGATAATCTGAATTATATTCATTTACTATTTTGTCTTTTCTTATGTTCCCATAGATTATGCCATGCTTTACCTTGATTTCAGAAATCTTTCAATTAAGTTATAATAACCATATTTATATTTTAAATGATAAAATTTCAGTGTTAAAATTTGTCCATAGTGTTGCCTTCTATATATAAATTTAAAAATAATCAATGTAAAACAAAATTTTGTTTTAAATTGATTCTTGTTTTTTTTTTTTTATCCATCGATAATTTCAGTGATTTTTTTATTTTTATTTTTTTTTCATCGATGATTTCAGCCTTTTTTCTTTTGTCCATCAATGATTTCAGCCATTTTTGCATAGAAATTTATCACTTGCAGGTTTCTTGATGATTCTGCAGTGTCACCTAGTGGTCATAGTATGCGTAACCAACACTACCATTTTATATATAGAAAGCAACATTATGGACAAATTTTTATATTAAAATTTGATCATTTTAAGAACTTATAGTTTTGATTTTTTTGCATTGAAAGTAATAATGTGTTATTTTACAGCAAGGATTGATAGAAGGGGAGGGAGGAAGACAGTAGGGAAAAAAATAGTGGTAATAGGTTTTTTTTTGGAAATGTTTAACCATGGAACATTATTGTATTAACAACATATGGTCATTTTTATGTACAAATTTGGATAATATTAATTTTATTAGATTTAAAAAGTTATGGAATATACAAAGAAAAATTGAGGAATTAAAACATCAATTGTCATTTTAAATAAATCTAAAAACAATGGACTAGTGCCCATCACATGTAGATTTAAAATTAATAATGAGAAAATAAATAAAAAGTGAGTTGTCTGTTTCAATTTTGTTTTAAAGTTATTTTTAATTTTGACCATATTTATAAATATAAAATAAAATATTCATATAAAATAATTTACACATTTCAATTTTTATGAACAAATTATTAAATATATTTATTTGATATGTATATTACATTCTGTATCTGAAGGGAATTTTTGTATCAAAGCAAGACCATTTTATCAGTGGTAAGTTTACTATTCTCTTGATGCCCTTGATATACCTGTTCCATTTCTCAGTTTTAGAGCGTCATTCATAACTTTAAGGAAGCCTAAAGACTTATAACTACTGAAAAATAAAATCAACTATAAAGGTAATTAGTATAATCAAATCTATTTACAAAAAAAATATATACATGGATGACATTTAAAGAAAGAAATGCAATATAATGTTTACAAAATCAAATACATTAATATTTTTTATACAGTTAATTAATATATTTATACATCTGTACTGAAAATCACAAACTTACCGGAAGCATTTTAAAAATTGATATTTTCTTTTTACGTTGACTTTTAATACAGTAGCAGCAAAGCCAGCAGGGTACTTGGCAGTGTTGTAAATACTGAGAAAATATTATAGCCAAACCAATTGTCCTAAAAAGAAAAAAAAGGAATCAACATAACTACTAGGGACGAAGGCTTCATGCATTGAATGAAATGAGTGCTTCCATAGAAGAATTCACAAAAAAGTTTGAAGTTTTAACTAAAATTCGATTTTAAAAATTCATTAAAATATGTACATATTCTACCTCACAAAATTGATCCAACAAGTTGCACACACAAACATAAAAAGAAATATTCTCTAAACTATTTTGCTAGACATAAAAAAGAAGAATGAACTATTCAAACTCATTATTTTTTGTTGACTTCCAATTTTTTTAGTAATAGTTGAATTATTTTTATATAAGGCAAATAATGAGTTTGACCATCACATTCGTTGATTATAAGATGTTAAAGCTTAAAAATGTTAAAAGCATTTGGAAGATAAAAATATTTTGATAATATATTATCTATATTCAAACTAGTCATGGTCTGATTAACAGATAAGAGAGTTCCATATTTTTCTCTAAACTATTTTGCTAAACAAAAAAAGAAGAATGATTTATTCAAACCCATTATTTTTTGTATGGAATTTCTGTTGACTTCTGGAAAATAATGAGTTTGACCATCACATTATTCATTGATTATAAGAAGTTCAAAGAATGCTAAAATGTAATTAATAGTTAAAACTTAAGAATGTTAAAAGCATTTAGAAAATATTGATGAGAATTCCAGCTTGTTTTAGATGTATGGAATATAGCTATTAAGTAAAAATTATTGTGTCAAGTAAAATAAAAACATTAAAAAAAAAGATTACGCAATGTGCTTCCGTTCCTAAAAAAAGTCATCACTGATAACTACTTATGATCAAAGATTATAGAGAATAAAAATGATATCATATGTGATTAATTTTTAAATATAATCAAATTGTTAATTACTTAAAAAAATCATATGACATCACAATGTTAGAAGTAACAAATTGAGCTTCAATTCAGAAATCTCCTTAAGATTGTCACACTTCCACTACACTAAAGCTTTCAGTGCTTTCATAGACAAACATGCATACGTATTACAAATCTCTAAATCTTGATCACTCTGCATTCCTACTAATTTTATTGCAAAAACTGACTAATTATACTCACACAAAATATGAAGTTTAGATATGTAGAATATTTTTTTCAAAATAGGAACAATACAAAAGAGATTAGCTTAGATAAAATAACCTTGAAAGAAGTTAATAAATTAAAACAATAGCAATTCTCACCATACAATAGTGCCATCTAGTTTAAGCCATATTAGTCAATGGATGCTGGATAGGAATTTTGATGAACAATCTAGCAAGCATCCATTTATTACTATGGCTTGCATTAGATAAAACTTGCATGGGGACATTTGTTACTGTTTTAACAGATTATGTTTTAGTATTTAAATTAATAAATTACACCATAATCATATGACAGTTGAAAAACAAATATTTGTACATAATAGCAATTTCTGCAGTTTATGTGTATTAGTTCAGTAAAAATCAAAATTCTTATTTCAGTAAGGTAAAGATCTGCCATTGGCTGACAACTCAAAGGAATATGATGTCATCATAGGTGCTGATCACATTATAATAAAAATAGCTGAATAGTAAATTGCTCAGAAAATCATATGATAGTTGAGCACTAGAAATGACAGGTTAAACCAGTGGTGTTCAACCTTTTTACACCTGCAGACTGGCAAAAATAAGGATAAGATTTCACGGACTGGCAGAAGTCTATAGATAAATTTTCTTATAGATTTAAACTGCTTTTAACCTTAGATGAGCATAATTGTTATAACTGACCAAAACAACACACTAGTTTTATGATCACTAGATGGAGCTCCATCTAGTGATCATAAAATGCAAGCATAAAAGCAAGTTTCGAAATTTATAACTTGTTTTAATTATTATAAGTGTACCTTTGAAGGTTTTTGCAATGCTATATATTGCAGAGGCTATTACTATATGATGAAACTGAGTTGAATTCAGACCCATATAGCTATCTAGTTTGTAAGGCTGGATTTGAAAACATTTATATGACTGATAAAATCATGCTTTCAAATTGATAGAAACATGTTTTATAAGTCCTGACTTTTGAGGTAGTATTTTAAATCTAGTTTCTAGACTCCCAACCCTCCACGAGGTGAACCATAAGCTCGAAATCAATTGGTCTGGAGGTAGGGATAATGATGTAGATTTTGAATTCTCTTTCAGCACTTATAAAAACAAAGCTTGTTTAGAGCTACTGGTAAGCTCCATCTAGTTATCATAAAATGCAAGCTTAAAAGCAAGTTACGAATTTTATAACTTGTTTTAATTATATATATATGTGCATCTGATTGGGTTGACAAGTGAATAAAAGAATCTCTTAAGATGTAAGTGGTTCAATTACTTATGATATGCAGGGATCAAAGTAAACCAGCTCAAAAACTTAGACAAATTGAAAAGTGACAATGCAAACACTAAACCCAAAATGTCAATCAATTAATGTGATAAACATGAGCACCAGTCAACAGCAAATTGGTTGCACAATGAACTACTGGTAACCCTGTATTCCAAAGATTACTTAAATGAATCCAAAAGAATTTGCCAAACAAAAAACCTAATAAGCTGCATTAAGCCTACTGCATTCAAAGGCTAGCACTCCCAATTGAGAATATCTGCATTATCTGGGAATTAATAGTTGTAATTCAACCAGTTGTCTAATTCCAAGTGCTTAAGATTTTACATAATAAGCACCCAGGAATCATCAGAATGAAAAAGCTAGATCTAGCTTCTGGTGATCTACTTTGAACTCTAATATTGAGTCCATCATGGACAGTGGCCTGAACCTGAAGTTCCTTGGATCAGAATTCATTTACATCAAGCTAATCCATGGAGGAGAAAACTCTTACTAATAATTACTGATGCATATTCCAAGTGACTAGAGGTTGTGTAAATATCATCATTGAAGCCCAACAGCAACTATTGAGGCTCTTAGGAAGCTATTTACTACCCATGACCTGTCTAAAACTATAGTGCCAAGACAATGGCGCAAATTTCACATAAGGTCTATTCAAACAATTTTGTACCAACAGTAGTATTGAAACTAGTATTTAATCTATCATTGCTCTGAGAGCAATGGTCAGACTGAGAGATTAGTTCAAGAAATTAAAAAGAATACTTAAAAAGATAACATAGGTAGCTAGAACACCTATATTGCCAGAATGTTTTTCTTGCAGTATTTTATACCAAGGACAGTCAATGACAAAATGCCATTTGAACCTGTTAATTTGTGGGCCTAACCAATCCAATAAAAAAAAATTGAAAATAGATCTATAAATGAAGACACCAGACATGCTGACACCAGATCTACAGGTGAAGAGTCTACAATCAAAGACGATCTGATTTCCTGATGGAGACACCAGATCTACAAATAAAGACATCGAACTTGCTGAGGAAGATACCACACCTGCTTAATGAAGATACTGTAAATGAAGATAATAAATCCAAACTTAAAGAAGTCAGGAAGTGACATCTATGTATCAGTAATCACATTCTCCAGGGCTAATTCTTAGCCAGAGGCAAGGAGTGTTATAACTCAACTTGCCCAGATTCAGTATACATTGTAACTATCATTAAACAAATAAACAGATGATTCAACCAATGAGAGAAATAAGTCAATAGGGAAAATATTCAGTAAATCCTTGAGTTCTCATTGAGGAAGGCTAGCTGATTGTAAAAGGTTAGACTTTTGGAGTTAAATAACTGTCAAGAGATGAATGACAGTATATATGTTGTCCACAATATGTTAAAGCAGTGAGCCAAGCACATGCTAGAACTGGAAGCTGTTAAAATTTACACATAACATGAGCCAAGCTCCAAAGTATATCTGGAAGTGTTAAGCTATATATTAGTTAATTACATATACGTAAATATTATTGTAAATAATCATTTAATAAAATATATTAAACTGAACGTGTGTGTGTCTGTGTTTATTCAGTTATATATAAACCCAACTCTTTAGAAATCTTTTATTATCTGAAAAAATTTCTTTTTCATCAGAGAAATCAAGAGGCCCTCTACAGGAATAATTGAGAAGCACTATAGTTCATTAAAAAGAAAATGTTTTATAATTTAGGAAATAGTGAGAAAAAACGGAGAAATTATTATCACGTAATTTGTAATACATGATAATTTATTTATTTATTCATAGAAGTTTTCTTAATAAAACTACAGAATTATGAATAGCTAAACATTTCTCCAAACAAATCAACATCCCCTATGATACAATGAGTTTATATTGAAATAAAGAGAGCATATGACTTTTATTTTAAGCCTTTACAATAGTAAGGTTAAAAAAAATCACATGTTTTTGGGTTTGAAGATTCTTCCTAATGTCTTTCAATCTGAAAATAATGCCTTAATTTCTTTTAACCATTTCTTAGTGATGACTTAGCTATATTAAATAATTTTTAAAAGGAGCAATAATTACCTCACTTGTTTACCATGCCATATCCGTCCATGACTTGTATTCAAATATAAATGGCATATGAAAATTTTTCAAAAAGCTGGTACCGTAATCAATTCAAACAGCCATATAATTATTAGTTGGTAAACAGTATATAGCTATTTTTAAATTAATGGTAAAAAATTCACCAAAACTCACACCAACCAGTTATTGACAAGTTCAGTAAAACTATAAACGATACATTGGAGATATATTGTCATTGCAGTGGACTATTCAATGACAAGTTTCATTTTTTACAAATTTGAATTTTAATATTGATTCTATTTTCATACAGGACATCATTTTTAAGGTTTAATAAAAAGTAATTATCTTTATGTTTATTAACATTTTTTTTTTTTAAATTAAGGTTTTAATATAGTAATAAAATCATGCATAATGAAGTGAGTGCAAAGTACAGGATAGGTGGGAACACACATAAATTAGCCAGATAACATTTAACACAACAGATCAATATCTTTATGCATAGCTGAGAATAATTTATGTTCTTAACTTGCTCTAAAAATGAATTTTTTAGAACTATATCTACAGCATACAATAATGTATAACATTTCTGTAGCGTAATTTTCACTACTCTATCATACAAGGTAGGTACTGGCTTCTAACCACTTTTAATACCTTGTGGAGAGTTGTGATCACACCAAAGGCATGTGAAAATTATGATCTTCAAGATGCACATTTTGAGCTGAACCAGCTCTCATCAGTTGGTCTAGACCACAATCTTTTTACACATATCTTTATCATTGTTCAGCATGTATATTACAGTTTAATTGATGTTTTCAATCAGCCAACTTTTTTCAAATGTAGTCTGCCATGTTTAATCAAATTGTCTACACTATCATTTGAGTGATACATTTGAAAGAGTTTGCTGATATTTTGCCCTAAAGTAATTTTATACAATAACTGATGATTTTGCTTATTTCTGGTAGATGTCTGGCAAAAATAATTACTGAATTTGATTACTAGTTAATGTAAATCATTTTATGATGATTGCTATATAACACAATTAAGAAAATATTAACAGATGAAGTTATGAACAGCCTGTATATATTATAACTAATTATGTAGATTAAATTATTTTAAGAAGCTGAAACATGAGTTACAACATTGGAACACATTTTTTCTAAAAAGCTCAGGAAAAAAATGTTAAATGTTATTATGTAAAAGCAACACCTTATGGAATTATAATTTTTATATAATGAAAATATAGTAAATTATGCTTACTAACCAGGAAAAGCAATATTTTTTTTTTAGTAATAATGTTTAGAACTACCACATTTTCAAATAAAGCAAATAAAATAAGAATACAGATAATTCTGATTTGTCGTTCTACATGCTAAAGGAATTGGCAAAACTGACAAAATGGATGTTTATAAAATAGTTATTACAAACCTTGTTAAGCCACAGTGGTTTATTTATAAACTGGCTGTTATATAATATCTAATAACTTATTTCACACTAATACTTCTAATTGGTGATGTGAAAGAATATATGTAATATCAGAATTTTACAGTACTAAATAAATGTATTATTTTGGAGTGACGATTCTGTATTTGAATGCAATTCATCATTTGATACTATCAATGTCTACTTGCAAAACAAACTAAAATGAGCCCACTTTCATCTGTGGAACATGATTTATATAAGCTGTTTAGACAATGATGATTATGAAAATGAAAGTCTAATAGATAGAGGTGTTAAAACAATCTTATTCTATGTGGCTTTAATTCAAATTCACAAAGCAGAGTTATTTAGTACTCATTTTACTAACAGTGCAAAAATTTAATCTCACCAAAATATATAATATTGGAATATAAATTAAAGATGTGTTGAGACTGTTTAAACATCATCAGTTGAGGTTTTGCCTCAAGATCTGCTTCCCATATTAATACTACAAGATGGTGAATTAAATTTAACTACATTGGAAATGCATCACTCCAAAATATTATATATATTTGAATGTGTAAATATAATTTTTAAGTTTTCTAATATATATTGGTGCTCATTATGCCATTAACATATATGTGAATAATATGAATAGATCAATAGTTTCTGAATTGTTAAAAACATTATTAATAAATGACTCTAACAATGCAATAATTTTAAGATATCCATATTATTCAGATAATGTCAGATGAGATCAGATTGAAAAATCAGTGCTCTAACAATAAGCAGTCATTTACATGGAGAGTCCCAAAACCTTTAATCACATCATTCCTTTCCATCTCAACAAAAGTTTTACTTTAATACATATACATAAATTAGTATATCACAATATATATGTGATTAACTGGAGTAAAACATGTTCCCTTTAGGCTATGAATGAATAATAATCTATATGCTAATAAAGTGCTATTTGTTCAAGATCTGAAGGGGAGAGTAGTTTACTCCAATTATATGTATGTATACAGACTGCATAAATATGTACATATATATATATATATATTTATCATACTTACAATATTGAAATCCCCCAATGTTTTGCACTTAAATTGGCTGCTGGCTCTGCAAGCATTAGACCAATCAAAACTAGGCATGGGCATAAAACAACTGGGGTCACTAATTTGCGAATTGAACCAACTAAACCAGAAAATCCAATAAAAAATTCCAATAGTCCAGCAGTTATAATTGCACCTTGAAACTATAAAATATTTACTTTTAAGTTACAATTTTATTATCAAATTCTTTTAAAAGAAAAATAAACCACTGCTTACCTGTCTCATCATGTTTGTCCAAATAAAATTGTCTTCTTCTTCTACACTGCTGAATGTATGACCCTCCAATGCTGCACTACGATTCCTACTGGCTTGAAACATAAAAGGTAGCAATGAAACAGTATATTCTGCGGATATTCCTTGCACTAAAGGCAATCTAAAATGAAAATTTTGTTAACATTATAACTTAGTATTGAAGATTCTTACAAATACATATTAGTACAATTACAAAACACATAATTTATTTCTACTTTTATCCCCATTTCTTCACTAGTAATTAACAATAAAAAAGATTCCGGTCAAAAAAAGTGTAGATGATACAGATAATGAGACTGAATCTAGCTAAGAAATTAATGGTAAAAAATTAATATGAGTAAATAAAAGCTATAAAAATAGAATTAATATTTTAAAGAATAATGTTCAGTAAAGATAAAAAAGGTGTTTTCTAGGCATTATATCTTGATCTGAATTTATGAAAGCAAACAATGTTAAAATACTTTATACAAAAAGTTTTATACATTTAAATAGTAGTGAATTTCTATATTTTTAATAAATTTTTATTGATAAATTTTCTATCACAACCAAGAATGAGAAAAGAATTCATGAAGACCAATTTACATAACTAATTTATTCTTATTTTAGAATTCATATCTTTCTTAACTAAACATTAGCTAACATAAAATAATAGGGAAATGTTCAACAACATGGTTTAAGTAGAATATTAAGAGCAGTTGCTATGTTAGAATAATGTAAATTGTGATAAGTTTAAAAATAAATAGATTGGATTAAATTATTTATGAAAGCAAAAAAAAGTTACAAGTGTTTAGTAAAATAAAAATATTTCTGATAAGTATAAGATTCCCATTCATGGGAAATAATTGCTTATTAAAGAAGTCAAATTAGAAATTAAGCTGATATAATTAAAGATTGGTTAAATGCAATTTATCGACTCTACTTTTAAATACTTTTTAGCAAAAATCTTTTATTGTACATATATGCATACACTATCTTACTTTTCAACTTTCCTGCAATCTTCTTCAGAGCTACTTTTATTTTAGTTATTGTGGGTTTTTTTTTACTTATTTGTAATTATTAATTTAGATTAAGGTATTATCACTACCCAGTAGACACAGTTTTGCAAGATGGAGCAATCCCCATAGTTTGAAAAACACAGAAGATTACGTTCATGCTCCAAATTGAACTAGAAATAAATGACTTAGTTAACAGTAGGAAGTATTGACTCTGGTAGCAAGTATCAAATGGGCCACTCCAGGTGTAGTGATAACTAAACCAAATGGACTAATTCATACTTGTGGGGACTACCATACAAAGATAAATAAGAACCTAAAAAAAGTCAGTATGGAAAAGGCAAGTCATTTCACTAAAATTGATTTAAAGGCTGCATTTTGCCACATTCTGATTATCAAATTGAAAATAGATCTAAAATTACCTCCATATATTTTTGAATCAATTCATTTTACAATAACATTTAATTTATAGATTGTAAAAAAATTAATTTTGTTTTGACATGACGGTATTGTTCTATTAGCTCGTGTCAGCCGCTTGATGGCGTTGTTGCTAACCAAAAATACATATACATAATGTTACTGGACTGCTGCCACAAAAATTATTTTTCTTATTCTCATTATAAATAATTTTTCTTTTCCTTTTAACAAAATTAAAACAAACAAATATTTAAGAAATAAATACTAAATTATTAAATAAATAAATAAATTTCCCCCAAAAAATAATATTAAAAAATAAATACTAAAGAAAAAAATAACCTCGATCTGTTTATTGATTGAAAACAATTGTCACATTTCTTTTCAATGTTGACATGGGGTGGATCGATCAATCAATTTGCAAACAACAACAACAGTCAATTTAACCAGCAGTGAATTCAAAGCAAAAAAAACCTCTCCTATTTTATGGTTAGACTCATCTCCACTAAGATGACCTGGAACATGTCTTCAGCCTTGTGAAGATGTCACCTGTTGCCACATGAACTCACACAGAGAGTTGTCTAGGGATTGCATGGGCTATTCTGCACTGCTTTTTGTTGCATCACTTGAAAGAGGCCCAAAGATGCTCAATGTGCTGGGTGTAGCAGCTGCATTAGGGTCTACAAAGGTTGTAGTGGTGGCTGACGGTCATGTGCTGGAAGCCTGCAGCCTCCAAGGTTTTGCAGCCCTTCCAGCAGTCAGAGCAGATGGTCAAGTCAGGTTTTACATTCTCATGTATGGCCTGCATAAGAGTGGCCACAGAATGGCTGCAGTGAAGCATTCACCAGTTTCCTAGCACAGTCCTAAATTAAAATACAGTTCAGTAATTAAAGCATGATCATTCAATTTAATCCCCATCTCTTTACCCAACCTTGAGCATGTCCTCAGAAGATCCACTTCGCCACATATTTAATAAAAGAAAATTAATTTCTAGAATTAATGTGCAATTTTCCCGCTAGAAGCATTAGTTATTCGTATTTTGAATGACGGCCGTGCTCGGAAGATTGAATACATCAAACGTGATTATTTGAAAATAATGTATAATAATAATAATAATAATAATAATACAGTACACTGTATTATAAAGTTTTCCTATTTTTCATACAATCATTAAAAATAATTCGTAATAATATTTCAAATTCCAAACAAAATGAATTACTTATAGTTTTTTTTAATTGTAATAATATAAAATGTATAGTTAATTTATGTGGGATCAACAGCAAAATGCCATTTTAATCTATAGGGAAGAAAGACAAACTTCCCAATAATTCACTGAATGTTTTATTTACAAGCGAAAGTCCATTCACATGAATGCCAAGACTTGGCAGGTATCTAAATATACTGTAAAAATTTATTTTATCCTTACAATCATCAGAAATAATTTGTAATACATCGATATAAATTTATTTTTTAATGCAATGATGATTTCATTTCATTATTGTTGGATTTTTGATATATATATAATTGTCAAACATATATTTACTAGTGGTAAGCACATAAATGATAAATAAATACTCTACGTGTGAGAAGTTGCATAAAAAATCTAAATATGAAACCTACTATTGAAAGCAATCAATGAATTTGGAAATGGATATGAAAGTAAATAAAATTGAAATTTTTTTTGATAATTATATAGCAGAAAATTGTAAGAACTAATAAAAATAAAGGAATTAAATGTTGTATGGAAGGAGGCACATGTTGGCAAAAAGAGTTTTTGATTAGAAAAGCTAAGGATATGTGGTTGGAGTGGTAGGGGGAAATCTGTTAAGAATCTATCTGTAAAATAGGTTTTAGCAAAAAAAACAACAACACCTGTCTTGAAAAAAAAAGATATTGATATTAGTTGGCATAAATGATTTGCCAAGAGAGTCAGAAGAATATATATAAGAAAATAAATGATTGAAGATGATTAATAGGTTACCAAGAAATATAGGAAGTGTAAGCTTAAAAGATTTTTTAATTAGTTTTAAAAAAGTCAAGTTTCTCTGATATTGCAATTAGACATGAAAGAAAACGTAATAAAGAACTAAAAGAACATGAGAATATAGAAATGGAAATAAAAAGTCTGATAATATGGGTTTTAGCATATACAAAAAACAGTATATTATACAAAAGTAGTGAGAGTGGAGAATCTCTTAAGGAATGATGAGGATATCAATACTAGATATGTATAATGGGAAAAGAGAATAAAATACTTTAAGTATATGGATTATAATAAGAATTTTGATAGAAGATATAACATTTTGAATCTGTTGTATATAACTAAATTAAAGATCAGGAAGTGAGGGAATGATGAAATAAAATATGGAAATCTTTAAAATGATTTAAATATTTAAAAGAGAGCGTAAACAGCACTATCGTTTTGAATGATTTTAAAGTTCATAGAGAAGAATGAGAAAGCATTAGTTATAAATAAATAAGTATTGAATTATAAAGAATGGGTACCAATAAAATCGAATACCTATATTTTATTTTACACTTACTTGACTCTCTAAAACAATGCGTTGAGAATATTGTGATAACTAATTGATAAATTTAAGCTTCAGCTTACTTTACGTAAATAAAATATATGTACTTAAAAAATATAACAAAAAATAAAATATAAAAATGAAACATTTATGTTGTATGTTACAGTAAATAAATACTTTTTTACTGAAATTTAAAATAAACTTTTTATGTTCTTCATTTATATCATTAGAATGTTTTTTTTTTTGATAAAGAAATGTTCAAATTAAACTTGTGTTGTTGGGTGATAGTGTTGTTGTTGTTGTTATTATTATTATTATTATTTATACAATTTTAATGCACAAATCAGCGCATAACAGCAGAGCTTCTTCAAATTAAATCACAATACCATCATATCTTCTTTTGATTTTGTGGCCAGAATAAAAGACAAAATACTGAAACCAGAAACTAAAATTGCAGTGCTCGATGTCACTGAATTATATGGCTCCATTAATAGAAATAGGTCCATTGACATAATAAAAGAAGAGCTTAAGAACAACAATATGGAACAAAAAAGGATCGACTTCATTATTGATTTTTTAAAGTGGTTAAATAACAACATTGTGGCAACATTTAACAACCAATGGTACCAAATGAATGATGGATGGCCAATGGGCTTACCCATGAGTGGCATCATATCAAGTATTGTGCTTAATTATTTTGAAAAAAGTATCATTCCTAAATATGAATGAACACTTCAGTTAATTGTATATACAAGGTATGTTGATGACCTTTTTATTGCTGCTATGGAAGAGATTATAGATAAAATCAAGCTGGACATACAAGAGTGTACTCATCTGAAGCTAAATACAGAAATGGAAGATTGTGACAAGAAAACTAGATATTTGGATATTCAAGTGCAAAGGGAAGGTCAACAACTCAATTATAAGATGATTATAAAACCAATAGAAAAAAGAGGCCATATACAACCCCTTTCAAACACACCACCTATTCATAAATTCACAGGATTGATGTTTTTCTTACATAGGAATGAGCACCTTTGCAGATTTGAAGCAGACAAAAGGGCAAATTTGATTTTATATAGAAACGATTTATTAAATATCGGTTTCAAACAAAATAGCTTTATTGATAGGAAAATTAGACAATTTTACAGTAAATTAAATAACAATGCAATTAAGCAGCAGAAAAATAGAATATTGTTGCCATACTTTGCAAATGCCCATAGAAAACTTTACTCAGTGTTTAATAGAGAATTTCAACTATGTTTTCACACACCCCCTAATACCAATAGAATTATCAACAATGCAAAAGATATTGTAACACCCAACAACATTTCTCAGGCTGTCTATAATATCTCATGCCCAGAAAATAACTGCATGGCACCATACTATGGAGAAATGAAAGCAACTCTCTCAACAAGATTGTCCCAGCACAGATATTCTTACAACAAGGCCCAAGCAGACCCAGCTTACAACTCAATATTTGCAATGCATCAGAAATTAACTGGTCATTCATGTGAACCTGAAAATCCAAGAATAGTTTGTAGGGAAAGAAATGATGTTAAGAGAAAGGTGAAGGAGGCATGTTTTATTGCCATGGATGATAAGGCTATGAATAGGAAAGATGCGTGTTATAAAATTTCTAAGAAATGGGTTAATTAGATTTATGCATATAGTTCAATTAATTTACATATATCTGCATAAATTTACACATAGCAACCTTGTTACACTTACTCTTTGTTACCCATGATTATGAGAGCTAAGTTCTCTTGAAAGCGCTCGGGCATTATTTATTATGTATGATAATTTATATTAAGTTTATAATAAATTGTGATTTAATTTGAAGAAGCTCTGCTGTTATGCACTGATTTGTGCATTAAAATTGTATATATATAGTAGGCAGCTGAGTGAAATAATTTCTTTTTTTTTATTTTTTTTTTACTGCTGCTGCTGCTGCTGCTGCTACTGCTACTGCTACTACTACTACTACTACTACTACTACTACTACTACTACTATTATTATTATTATTACTATTATTATTATTATTATTATTATTATTATTATTATTACTTTTCAAAGAACTTTATTAAGCAATCAAGGGTTACATAGCTTATTACATATAGTATGATACAGGAATTTGGTACATTTAGTTTAGTAACAAAGGTATAATAACATGTACATAATAGATATACAAAGAATATGAATGAACACTAAAAAAAACTATAGTGCTGTATAAATAAATACATAATTATAAAAAAAATTATATATATATGAGAAATTAAATGAAAAGTCAGTTCATCTTAAATTAAAGTACATACATAAAAGCAGAAAATCTCAAACTGTAAAAAATGATATAAGTTTATTCACGTCTCTTTCATCATCACACTGGGGTGACAAAATGAGACAATTGTCTTTACTTTAGGCTAGGATCTAAGATTTTCATTCATTAAAGACCAAGTGTCTTGAAATACTTTTTCTGATGTGATTTTCTTGTCCCTTTCTCTAATACTTTCCAATTTGATTGAAAAAGTGTTTGGGTGTCTTCTAGGGTTATTATTGTACATGAATGTACATCTAGTGCACCATAGTGCATATAGAATAAAAGTGCTTGCCCGAATTTGTGCATATATACCCTTACTGAATGTTTTAAATAAATAGTTCATATTAACATGAGTGTTATTGAATAGTCTGGGGATTGCTGTCCGTATGTTGTCAAAGCATTGACAGTCAAAGAATAGATGTGGTTGCGTTTCCATATCCCTGTGACAGAGTGTGCACTGAGCATCTACTCTCTTGCAGTATCTTCTATATTTATAAAAATAAAGAGTAGGGAGGCATTCCAGATTAAGTTTTACTAAGAAATCAAAGAATTTTGGCTCTAGGTTCCAAAATCTAAATTTTCTAATTATTTGACGGTTATTGAGACTTAAAATTGACTTATCCTCATCATTAATAGAGTGTGGTTGGAGGAGTGAATGAACTTCCCAATATTTATATTTATTCAGGGGAGGGTAGAAATCGAGATTATCAATGGAAAGCAAAGGGTCAATAAGGTTTTTCCAGTAGCCTTTTGTAGGTGGTGGTCTATCAGTTGGTGTAATTTTTAAGGTAGGAGCAATGTGAGGGAATAATTTAGTAATAGATGAGATGAGGTTTAGTGTTTTCTGTATTCTAAATGTATTAACTGAATGAAGTCCCATCCCATTATGTATAAGTTGGCACTGAAGTTTTCTGATCGAGATGGAAACGATACGTTGACCCCATAAAAGTTTTCTGAGCATTGAGTAGATATATGTGAGAAAGGCTTTTGCATATATAACTATTGGAGTATAGTATATAATTCTTGTAGTGATTAGCATGTTGAATAGTGATACTTTTGCGTAAACTGAGAGATAAGTTTTCATGAGCGAGCTTGTTATATTTTCAATTTTTATTTTGAGCATATTCTGGATTTTTACTCTCATTGCTGCATTACTCAGATGGAATGGAAATCCCAAAAAAGGGGTAGGCTTTCCTTTAAAGAAAGGATGCTGGATAGGCTGTCCATTAAAAATTTTCCATGCACATGATTTATCAGCATTGAATTCAAGTCTATACTCCCTTGAGTATTCTTCCAGTATTTGCAACAGCTTTGGAAGATATTTTTTATTTGACAGGAAAACTGTGATATCATCCATGAAGGCTAAGCATGATATGTTAGTATTTATTCTCGAAATGTATATGCCAGGTATGCTTTTTTCAATTTTGTTCAAGAGTGAGTTTATATATGTTGTGAATAAGATGGCACTTAATGGAGATCCTTGTGGAATGGAGCAGTAAGGGTTGAAGGAAGGTGAGTATTTTCCATTCATTGTTAGGTGTATTTCTCTATTAATCAAGAGGTTGGTAATGACATATAGTATTGATCTGGGAATTGGTGTATCTACCAATACATCAATAAGTTTTCCAATTGGAACTGTGTCAAAGGCAGCTTTAATGTCTAATTGAACAGCTATTGGACTATGTTTCTTCCTGTTTCTAATGTCATCAATAATTGTTTTGAATAGGATCGCAGCTTGTCCGGTAGATGATCCTTTTTTTGCAAACTGCCATCTTGAGATCATTGGTAGAATATGCGGTTCAATTTTGTCTTTTATTACAGATTCAAGGATTTTTATTCCAAGGGGGCTCATAGAAATGGGCCGTATGTTTTTGACAGTCGAGATTTTTTCTGGTTTTTTGTGAAACGGGACTAGTAGTATGGGATATAGACCTTCAAAGAGATATAGTTCTCTTGATAAAAAATTTGCCAGTCTTGACAAGTATTTTGCAGTAAAGTGCCCAAGATGAGCGTACACAAATTTAGGTATGCCATGTATTCCAGGGTGACAAGAGTCAGATATATCTGCCATTTTCTTAATGAAATCTTCTGGGACAAATAAAATGTCATCATCTGGAATTCCAAAATAATTTGGCTTTGGATAAAATCTTTCACTACCTTGAAAGGCATTTTTATAATGTAGATACAAAGAGTTAAGAATGTTGTTACCAGATACCACCTCATTTTGTATTTTAAGTGCACTAGGGACTCTAATTTTTGGGGGTTGTCCCAAAGCCCAGCGAATGTATTGTCTTGACCATGTATGAGGTTTGTTTAAATATATTTTCCTTTTTTTAATCGACAGATATTCTGTGAGTGTTTTGCATGTGGAAAAATAAGCTTTTCTCAGAGCAGCAATTCTTGGGTATTCATCAGCCTTCGAAGTAGAGTGAATAACTCTCTTATGCAGCTCATCGGCTAATACTAGCAATTTTGTAGGTGGGGAAGAAATCCGTGTAATATGGTTAATTGTGTGAGAGATAATGTTGACAAAAGCAATCCATGCTTGTGGAGGATCTAGTTCAAGCTTCATCATTTTGAAGATTGCTATGTAGATTTCAGAAAACAGAAATTCTGTGGTTCTACTTGGAAGTAATATTCGAATTGTTTTATTAGTTGATAATTGTGTTTTATATGACAAGTCAATGTTTATGGTGACAAATAATGCTAGGTGGTCTGATAGTGTTGAGTTATTGAAAGATATTTTAATCATATGATGCAGCATAGGAGAGTAGAAGACCAAGTCAATTAGTGAAGAATGTCTACCATTGTTAAAGGATACTGTATTATTTGGCAGACATCCTTCTCCACTCATCAGTGGAATAGTGAGTCTGTGAAGCCATTTCTTAACAAATTGACCATAAGACATGTTGAAGTCCCCTAATAATAAACATGGATATGATGATGATGCAAGGAGGGAGTTAATTGTCAAACTAGCCTATTTGCTATTGTTGGCCCTGGAGGTATATATACAAAAACTATGTTTAGAATCAAGGCTTGATGATTTAAGGTGATGATCATTATATGAGAGTCCATATAAAGTATTCTAAATGATTCGAATGGACATGTTTTATTGATAATTGCACCCATGCCTGCTGATGGTGTAATGGATGTCTTTGAGAAAATTGAGAAACCATGATTATGTAAATAGTTTGATGGTTCTATACTTGATCTGTCATATATTTTTGTTTCGAGCAACCCAAGTACTTGGGGTTGAGTAATACTAAGCCATTTTGAGAGGTCCATGACTTTTGCCACTGAGTTTAAACCCCTTACATTAAAAGCACCAATTTTTACTTTCATATTAATTTATAAAAAATTTAAATCAATACTATGTCAAAAGCAAAGTGATCATGCACACTACTCACCTTCCATCTCTTGACCATAATCTGTGTCATTAGCAAAAGATCTGAACTCTGACAAGTCTTGCTGACTCTGCATCTCAGGAGAAATAGAACACAGTGTGTTATTGGAGCCTGAGTTCAGGCCCTCATCAAGAATTGAGCAGGGTGTGGTTTTTGTGGCTTCATTTACTACATCATTTTCTAAGATATTTGCAATCTCATTGTCAAGGTTTAAGCTGGCAATTTTTACTTTTTTATGTTGTGTATGTAAGTTGACAATTTCTTCTTCTTCACTAGAATCCTGTGATTGAGTCCCTTTTTTTGATATACACTTTTTGCGTCGAGGCCGACCTGGTTTTCTTTTTTCTGTGGTATTGCTTGTACTTATTTGTGACGAGCTTGGCACTATTTCATCCATGATATGCGTGGGTTTTTTATTTTTTATGTAACTTTGTACTATTCCATCCATAATATAGGTGGATGTTTTATTTATGACAGTTGTAGTCAGATTTTCTGAGTCTTTTAGTATGTCATTATCCATTTCGACTTTAGGTGGTTTTTCTGTTTCTAATTTACCTTCAAAGTTAATAAGTAAATCATTTGTATCTTGCTTATCTGTTTCACAGCTTGTATTGTCTTGTGTTTTATTCTCAGGGCATGTCGGTGTGTGTGTGTGTTTATCTTATTACAGCATTTGCATCGTATATTAATACAGCTGTTTGCCAAATGGCCTCTTTGGCCACACTGGAAGCATTGAGGTTTTAATCCACGTATAATCAGAAGTAGGGTTGCTTCGTGATCAGTGGTTTGCGTAGGTATGTTTAGCGGTTCTACATTATTATGCAATTTCACTTTGTACTCATAGTTATTGCTATAGACGGGGACGGGGGTATCTTTCAAGTAAATTGGTTGGAATTGTATCACTGTTCCAAACGGTTCAATTAATCTTTTAAAATCGTTGACAGTATAATTTAAAAAAGCATTTTTCAAGACGCCCGAAATTATATTCTGTCTATTCTGATTTATTGTTATAAGCGCGTAATTGCCGAGGGTTTTGATTTTTGTTTTAAAAAGATTTCTTTGCTCTGTGTTAAAGAATTCCAATATGAGATATCGAGAATTGGGATGATCCGCTATTCGCAGAATACTATCCCATAAGTTGTTGCAGCTAAGAGCTTCATATACTAATTCCTTAGGGAATTTATATAAAGAACAGTTGAGATCAGTAATTGCTAGAATTACAGACTGTTCTGTAAAGAATCGTTTAAAGGAAGCAAAAAGACCCTTTGGCAAAGTTTCATTGAATTTCTCCAAGATGTTCGACAGTTGATCTTCCGTCCACGTAATTGGGGAGCTTACTTGGTTTTCTTCATTTGAAGTGGCTTTTAAATCTAGTTCTGCTATATCCGCTGTTGTTGTTTTCCTAAATCTCGGATTTGAATCCAAGTTCTTATTAAAAAAAAAGCGTTTTTATTTGAAACTTTATCTTTCGCTAGCGATTTAGTAATGTCAGCATACGTGGGTGGAATTTCTCCACGTGGCTTTGGACTAGTAGCGGCCATGTTAATATGATTGCTTGCCGCCAACAGCAAAAGTGATTTAATTAAAGATGTTTACTCAAAACACACACAATATATATATAAAAGTACTTGCCTTTGTCTTATTCAGAAGTAATTCACAATTTTGAGGGTTTAACTCCAGTAAAAATATGAATAATAAATGACATAAATTAGACGTACATTCACGATGTTCAGAGCATACTCGCACATGCGCTCTATATTGTTGTTGTTGTTGTTGTTGTTGTTGTTGTTGTTGTTATTATTATTATTATTATTATTATTATTATTATTATTATTGCAAACACTACAAAATTTTACGTTAAGAATTATTTTGTTTAAACCTTTGGATTTGCCAAGACTTGAATTATTTAAGTGTGCTGGAGTTTTAACTATTCATCAATTATTTTTAGTGAATATTTTGTGTTATTATATTAAATACAAAAAAATGAATAAATATAATTCTTCATCATTAATGGTGACTAGATCAAGTGATTTTGATTTATTATTTGAACCAGTGTACTTTAAAACTCATTGCAGATATCAGAAATGTTATCTTGGTCCAAGATTTTATAATATTTTTATAAGAAACATTGGATTTAATGTTAATGACTTATCAAGAAAAACTTTGAGAAAATTAATTATGAACTGGATTGTAATTGATGATAATCAAAAACTTTTTATTTCTACTTAATTATTTTATTGTATATTAATGTTTTTTATTTTATTGCACATGTATTTTTGTTAAGCTCCATGCGTGATTTATTTATCACAAGGAGATTATATGTTTAATAAATTAAAAAAAATTATTATTATTATTATTATTATTATTATTATTATTATTATTATTATTATTATTATTATTATTATTATTATTATTATTATTATTATTATTATTATTATTATTATTATTATTATTATTATTATTATTATTATTATTATTATTATTATTATTATTAAATTAAATTAAATTAAATTATTATTATTATTATTGTTGTTGTTGTTCACTTATAAAGAAATGTAAAAATAAATCCACTTCATGATCTCAGACCACCAGCCATTTTTACCTTAAATAAAAAAGTAATTGCCAATGAAGAAAATGCATCAGAATTTTTAAGCCACAATGATCTTAATGATGCCAAAGACCAACCACCTTGTGTCAAATGTAGTTCTCACCAAGATGAGAAGCACTTTCTTTGAACTAAGTTGAATCTCATCTTGGATCACATATGCTGGGAAATGATTATTTTGGCTCTGCAAAATAGCCATTAACTGGATCTTTTTCTAGTCTTTCTTTAGACATGCACTCAGTTTATTGGTGGGGGTAACCAGAGAAAATAATTTTCACATGTTTATTTTTATTTTGATTATTACATTATAATTTGTATTGATTACATTTAAATATCAGCCTTTTTAAGCTAATTGTGCATACGCTTTGTGAGTGTTAATAATAAATGAATACTTTCTCACCAATACAAGATATAGTATTTATGCAGGAATAAAAGAAATCCTCTTATTTCTACGACTCAAATACTTATATATGAGCAAATCTGAAGTACCAGCAAGTAAAGCATGAGGATGGAACCATCACTTTAAATTACTATATACGATGTCTGAATGAATGACGTGGGTTTCAGTTGAAATGACGTTTAGTAAATTCTAGACAATTTCACCCACGTCATTCATTCAGACATCGTATATAGTAATTTAAAGTGATGGTTCCATCCTCACGCTTTACTTGCCAGTACTTCAGATTTGCTCATATATAAGCATTTGAGTTGAGGAATAAGAGGATTTCTTTTATTCTTGCATAAATACTATATCTTGTATTGGTGAGAATGTATTCATTTATTATTAACACTCGTAAAGCGTATGCACAGTTAGTGTAAAAAGGCTGATATTTGAATGTATACAATTGTAAACATACGCTATATAAAATAAATGCTTATTTAAATTTGTATTGAATAAAAAAAAAGATGGAATTTCTTATATAAAAAATAAATTCGTAACTGATTTTCATTTTGACCCCATTAGTATTGTTTTCATAAAAGCAGTTGAAGACACAATCAATCTTTTTTTTTTACTTTCACTTTTTCAAAACCAAATAAGAAATTTAACAATTTCAAAGACAAATAATTCTAGTAAAAATTCCAAACAAATCTGTCAATTATAAGTAATTTTTAAGAGATCTGAAATTATACATTTAATCCATAAAGTAATAAGAAACTTACACTTTACTGTATTTTTTTCTCCTTCCCTATCTTTTTCGTCATTATATTTTTTTCTCTCCCTCCCTATCCCTCAATTCTACTTTTGTTCAAAATCAAATAAATTGAAAGACAATATTAAAAGTTTGAAATTAAACCTGTCAATTACAAATAATAAGAGGTTTCAAATTATCCAATCAATAAATTAATTTTTAAGTCAGTATCAATATAGTATTATTATGAGAAATCACTTTTCAAAATAAAAAGAATCTTAAATTTATTGATTAGTTATTCCAGTATTGTTTCATGACATCACTGCAATATTTAAAGAATCAATAAATAGAATGTAGATACCTGACTCTATCAGTACTTAAAGAATATGCAAAAATCCATATGCACAGACAAAAAGATTATTCTAAATATATTATATATTGCAAGTTTTATGAATAGAAAACTATAACACAAAGTTGGAAAAATTAAGATATGTGAAAACAAAAAAAGATTTTATTAATCATAATTTTATTAAAATAGGGATTATAACTAGTGTGATTCAAATATAAAGTGTAAATGGTTCATGAAAAGAATAGAAATTATTGAGAAAATATAGGAGGAAAATGCCAGAAGTTATAAAGTAAAGAATTAAGATGTGTAAATGGTAAAACAACAAATTTAGTAAAAAGAATTAATATCAAAAGTAGAGAATATTTGGCATGTTTTAATAAACTTGTAGAGAGCAAAATATACTTGGAAATTGGAAAATGACAAAAACAGAATAACTTTTTAAAGGAAGAAGTAAAATACAGGATATAATTATAGATTTATGGACATATCAAGTGAAATGTACAAGTTAATTACATACTTTCTTATGGATAAACTTGTGTATATGGATGTACAAATACAAGAAGATGGAAGATAACCCATACATTCCTACTCAATGATTGAAATGTAATATAAACTATAAAGAAGTTTTTTAGGCATCAGTAAAGTTTATGTTAAGAGAAAGACTGAAAAAAATTTGGAAAAGAAATCTAAGGATGAACAGAGCTATGATTAAAGTTACCAAAAATATCAATGTGAAAATGAAGACTTATTTATAATTTATTTACCAAATTTTGAAAAATTAATTGTGATTAGTGGGTAATGAATATAGACATTCAGGAAGATGAATTTGGGTAAAGTTTATTTCAAAAGCAGTTTTTTTTTTTTTTTGTAGAGAATGAGAAACGATACCATGTAGTCAACTACCTATATGTTATTTTCTGTTTAGTTGATTCTTTAAACATTGCTTTGAAGTCATGGAAGAATACTAGGATGACTAACCAATCAATTGAATATTTCTTTGGAAAAATTACAATTTATAATAATGCTCCTGTAATCTAAAACCTCTTAGTTTTCATTGGAAGATCTTTTGTTTTTGTCGTGAACTTTTATTTGTTTTTTTAATTTTTTATTACATTTGGGATGGACGAGTGAGCGAGCACGAAAAAAAAATTGGTATGAAAATTATTTGATATAGATAAATTTCAAACCTTTTCTTATTTGTATTTGACCAAATCCATTTGTTCTTCTTTTGTCTTTAGAAATTTTTAATTTGTTTTTATTTCAAAAGTGAGGAATGGGTTAAAGAAATATGGTCTTGCTATTTATTGTAGTAATACTACTACTACTTAATTTATAAATTCAATGTGTCATCTAAAACCTCTTAATGTTAGTTTTTATTGGCAGGTCTTTTGTCTATTTGAGAACTTTTAACTGTTTTTTCAGTTTCTAATTTAGTTTTGAAAGGGGGGAGGAGTAGGACAGAGAGCAGGTCGATAAAAAATAAGGTGAATTTTCATGGTTGACTTTTAGTAATACTATCTATCTAATATTGACTTGGAAAATTATTTAATGTAGATAATTTCCATCAGTCTTTTCTGATATGTAATTGAAAAAAATTAGTTTGGAAATTTTGATTCTTTTACCTATAAAAATTTTTGATTCTTTTATCTATAGAAATTTTAAAATATCTTTATTTGTTTTTTCAAAAATGAAAGAAGGAAGTAGAGAAATAAAATTCCAGCTAAAAACAATAATAACTTATCAACTACTTCGATAGAAATTTTAAATAAAACCAACAAAAATTGCAATCAGATTATGTTTTCATGGTTAATTTTTCATAATACTACCTACCTAATATTGAATTAGAAAATTATTTGATGTAGATAATATCAAACAACCTTTTTTATTTATAATTGGAAAAAATCGATTTGGAAATTTTGATTCTTCATTAGTCTTTACGAATTTTTAAAATTTCTTTCTTATTTGCTTTTTCAAAACTGAGGGCAGGGGTTCAGAAATATGGTCTTGACTTTTTGAGAAAAACAACTATTAATTGTCAGCTCCATTCGATATACATTCTAAATAAAAATCAACTGGCCGGCTTTGAAACAATAACAAATTAATAGTTTGAAATGTAACTTTATTTATTCTGATTCCCACTGCCACCCAATAGTTGTTTTCTTTTTATCTCAAAGGAACAGGCGAATAATTCAGCAGCTTGGACAGTCAATGTAAAAGCACTCTCAACTCTCCCTCCTTAGTTTTCTTTTCTCCATCTTAAGTGACTAGAGGTTTTGCCTTCTAAAAACTTCAAAAAAAAAAAAAAAGCACTTTAAATGAAACACTGCTCCAAGTGTAATCTTTTTCAAATCAAAACATTTTCAACAAAATCAGTGAAGACCACAAAGTTTATTTTTAAATTAATTTCTAACGAAAAGAAAGGATTTTTTTGTAATGCACAGTGGCATAAGTGTTTCCTTTTCATTTAACTACTTACAAATTTAGAATTTTAAAGACATAAAGTATCTTGAATATTCAGTTTATCGATTAGTTATCTCAGAATTATTTCATGTAGGTTAATGTTTTAAAGAAACAAAGAGAAACTTGACTGTAGGTAGCTAAGAACATCAGTTATCATGAGAAACATTAACATTCTTTTAGATAAATGTGCAGTTTGGGAGAAAAAATAAAATAAGGCTAACTTAAAAATATAAATTATAATTAATAAGTGAAAGATAAATGGACATTATAAACCTTTCTACTTATTTAGGGATTGGGGTAAATAAAGGAAAAGATATGAAATATATTAAATTTTATAAAAGGAAATTATTTTGTCAGGATTAATATATAGTAATGAAATAGTATGTTTGGGAAAAGGAATAATGAACCTTATGGATAGGATTTAAAAGAAAACTGAAATTTATTTAATGAGAGAAAATGTGATTTTTGGCAGTAGACTTGATAGAATCTTAGGAAATATGGTTGAGATAAAGTATTTTAGAATTGTATTAACAGGAAGGCTGTTGATAAGTAAGAAAAAATATTGGGAAAAATGGGAAAAGAAATTAAGACTACATTGTGATTATATAAAATAAAATCACATATGACAGGTTATATATAATAATAAATAAAGCAGGAATTTAATGCTGTAGTAAATATTAGAAAAATGTGGGGAGGAGAATTTGATTTGGTAAAGGAATGCCTGAAAGAAATATCTATTATATAATCTAATTAAAGGAGTAAATTAACTAAAGGTTACCATTTGCTGTTATTTTAAAATATTGTTAATAGCGTATTCAGAGGAATTAAACAGTATAAAATGAAAATTTTTTAATTTTCTGAGTCTTAATAATAGTTAATAAAATAAAACAAACAAATACCATATTAATTTAAAAAATATTTATAATACTAAATAAAATTTCATTTCAAACTTACCGAGAACCAACAGTTACTTGTAAAAAACTTGCTACGCCTAAGCTAAAAAGTGTTGTACAGTAAATATCACCTTTCATTGGTGCAGCAAATCCAAGTTTCTTTTCATCAAATAAGAAGAATGGAGTCAGAAGACTCGCTGCAAAGATAGTCAATGAATGCTAAAAGTAATAAAGAAAATATTTATTATTTTGCTAACTTCTTTAATAAATTAAGAAAAGCAGACTAAATAAGTAATCAACTAAACAGTATAACAAAAATCTGTTTTAGAAATAATTCATTCTATACCAGAACCACCTATTGCAAATTTGAATATCAATGTAGACTGGATAGTAGTACCACATCCAAATTCTACAGTAGATTTTGACTATTGTCTTTATCAGTAAGAATAATACTGTTGAAGCCAATCATTAGAAGCTAGACCAGTGGTCTTCAAACCTTGGTTCACAGACCAGTATCAGGCTGCAGAAGTTTTCTGCCAGTCCACACTAGACTGGCAGGAAAGTTTGTAATAACAAAATAAGATTTTAAACTTTTAGTTAATATAAACAATTTTTATTTATTTTTTCATCGCAACTGCTTAAATAAAATTAATCATGAATCAAAATTTTATTTAAATTATTAGATAATACTATAATTACTAAATAATACTCGAAGGAATTTATCTGAAAATGCAATCTTTAAGAGACAAAGCGTCAATCTCATGATAATTGCACCACTCCTTACATGTCAATTTCTATACCTAGTAGGCATTTCTGTATTGTGCCAGCTCATTTATTGATCACACATTGCAAAAGTTTTTATTGCATTTGTATCATCTTTTTATTTTGTGTGTGCCATTTCTTTTTGAAATTGTAAACTTCACAAAATAGAGACAAAAAAAGTAAAACAGCAAAACCTGTTGGCCTTCTTAAGACGAGACAAGGATAATATTCCAGTAAAAAGTGATGCTGATAATGAAAGTATGCCAAGTACTAGTGTTTCAACTCTTGAAGAAATGAGGAAAAGGAGATAAGTCATTACTTCAGAATGTGCAGAAAAAAACAGTAAGGAGTATTTAAAACTTGGTTTCATAGTTGCTCCTGACAGTGAACTATCACCACGGCCTTTGTGTGTAGTATGTTCCAAAATTTAGTCAAATGAAACTATGTGACACTTTACCAAAACAACTTTTCAGCTCAAGGTCCTCAGGTGACTTCAAGAGTAAACAACTAATTCAATCTAGTGTTATTTTAATCTCATTTTTATCCAATTAAAAAAAAAAGAAACAAAATGAAAACAAAATCTAATCAATTCTGCATAAATTAATTTGTTTTTCTAGTTATCACAGATGTTTATTGGAGGGGGGTAGAATTACATTTTTTATTATTTTTCTAAAAAAATTCAAAATAAAAAAAAAGTTTTTTATTATACAAACTTCATATATATATAACTTCATCTTGTATATTTAACATTAAATACAGACATTACATTTATTATAATCATTGTCATGTAATTACACTAGCTATGATATTTCCCAACATTCAGGTGAATAACATTTTATTCTTGCATGTTTTAACAATGAAATAATAAATGTAGCAATGTAGGCACCTTAATGAGAACATACTGTTTTTTGTAGCAGTGTAACTGCACAACTCAAGAAAGAGTGTTCAGCATGTGATGGTAAGCAACACCATTACAATACATAGTAACTAGTGTGTCGTTTTGGTCAGTTATAACAATTATGCTCATCTAAGACTAAGCAGTTTAAATTTTTAAGAAAATTTATCTATAGACTTCTGCCGGTCTGCGAAATCTTATCCTTATCTTTGCCGGTCCGCAGGTGTGAAAATGTTGAAGACCACTGAGCTAGACTGAGAATCTGGAATGATATCAATCTTGGCTATCTATATTCCATCTTCACTGGATCTACATCAGCAAAAAATTCTGGAATAATTAATTTATAAATAATCTAGATTTGTCAAGACTTCAAAAAAATGCAAAAGAAAACTAAGACAAAAAAGAAATAGTTTCCCACCTCATTATGAATAATAGTTTTCTTTCATCTTTGACTTAATAAAATCTAATTTAAAAATAAACTTTATACTCTTCATTGATCATATTGTTTAAAATTTTATTTGAAAAGCAAGTGAAAACATTAGACTTGGAGATAAAACTCACTATACATATTGCCACACATAGCAAGCTAGTGAGTTTTGCCTGTTTTAACAACAGTTATACACAAGCATAAGAGGTGGTGGTCATATGATGTTTAGACTTGGAGATGTTTATTTAAATAATTTCTTTTTAAATTTTAAAAAAGTAAAAATAAATCTTATGTTCTTCATTTAGAGACCTCAGGTCATCTATGATAGAAAAAAAAAAGATGAGAAGTTGAGAGCAATTTTGCATTGTCCATACATGACAATAAATTACCCAGTTCCAACAAAAGTGACGTCTTAATTTTGGATTTTTGTGATGTCAAAAAATTAACAATTATTGGGTGGGAGATGGGAATCAATAATAAAGAAGTTTCATTTTTCAAGTTTTTTATTTTGTTTTATTATTGTTTCAAAACCATCCAGTTCATTTTTATTTGGATTTTTGATTTGATTTGTAGTTTATATTGTTTTTTTTGATAAGTCAAATGCTTTGACCGGGAAACGACCCTGGACCAACTGCTTGGAAGGCAGCTATGCTAACCACTCGGCCACCAACGCTTGACAACAGTTATTGTTTTTATCAAAATTTAAATCACTTCTACAATTCACTGTCCCTCTCCCTTCTCACTTTTTAAAAAGCAAGTAAGAAATTTTAAGACAATGAAAATTCCAAAACAAATCTGCTATCAGAGATTATTTGAAATTTGGTGTCAATTAATTTTGTAAGTCAATATTAAATAGTATTACGACTAGGAGAAATCCAAAGAAAATTTGAAAACTTAGATTTGACCATATTTTTCCCCCTTTCCCATTTTCTCAAAACCAAAGATGAAAGAATTCTAAAAGTTTACAAAAAAAAAAAAGACCTGAAAATGAAAAGTAATGAGAGGTTTAGATTCCACTTTGAATTTATAAATTATATATTACAAGAAATCCCTTTTCCAAATCCGAAATATTTGTTCATGATGTCAAAGCAATGGTTTAAAGAAACAAAGAGAAAATGAAATGTATATAGTCGAAGAGATCGATACCATCTGGCATTACTATCTGATATCCAAAGATTTCTCATGCTTAAATAAATGGCTTACAATTAGAATAATGTAAGGTGAATTAATATATTTTTATGTATTATATAAGCTATGAACAATCATTATCACATGCATACATTTCCCTTAGAGGCAATGTAATTCCATAGTTCATAGTAAACTACAAGAATATCATGTAATAAACTTTTCTCTTTTAATAACAGTATAGAGAATATTGATTATTAATTTTTTAAAAATACATATTAATATCAATTTATTAATAGGTCATTTGTATAGATTGATTAATTATAATTTTGAGATATATAATTTGGGGAATTCTCTAAGACCATGCTACTTCGGCATAGTTCTTACGCAGCACAAGAGTTATACTGCAGTTGAGAATTTATTTTTCCCTGCAAAACCATTCTCAGCTTTTCAAAAATTACTTTTTGTTTGGATTCATTTAATACTGATTTTGTTGTTTTAATGCTAAATACTGTCAAAATATTTTCCATATGGAAAATACCAAATATTCAAAACATGGTTCAATTTTATCAATATAAATGCAAATTTTACGATTAAAATCATGGCAACTCATTGGTCTTTAATGCTATATGGAAAATATGAAAAATATACATTTTAAAAAAAAATCACCATAATTAAAATTATTATTGTAAAAACTAAGTAAATAGAAAGTTTCTCAGCAAACTTTATGCAGTTTAAAAATATCAAATCTAAATTCATTCAAAGAAACAGGGAGAAAGAAAAAGCAGACTAAAATCTCTCTCTATTTTCAAATTATGCAGTTCTAAATTTATTAAATAGAATATTTGTTCTTAGAATTGTCCTGTTCACTAGGAAATATTGATTTCAGTGGGAATGTAATGGAAGAAGAAAAGTCTTAGATTGATAAATGTAGAGCAATAATAATACAGAATAGAGAAAAAAGTACTCAATGAATTTATAATAAAAATCTGGATGATAGGAGTTGGTAAGTGATTTAGCATTGTTAGAGGGATTAATTTTAAAAAGGATAAATAGAATGTTAAACTCAGAATTGAATAGAAGAATGGATTAAAAAGAGCAAAGCAAAAATAATAAATGGTTTGGCAATTGAAATGATAATTGCTATAGAAGATACACAAGGGTTGGTTTAAAAGAAGGATGTAATAAAATTTAAAATGGTAAAAAGATTTGACAAATAATGAGTGTGGAAATTACCTTAATGTTATATAAAGAGAAAAGAATTTTAAGTTTTTAATGACAAGTAACAATAATTCCCATGGTATATAAAATATTTACATATAATGATAGACAGGCTCAGACTTGGATGAATGAGTTTTAATCTGGGGACAGATTTAGAATGAATTTTATTCAAGTAGACAGAAGTTAATTTATTCATCATAATTCAGTTGACTGACATGTCTTAAAAGTGAAAATAAGCAATTATTTACAGAATTTTTAAATACAGAAAATACTTGTAATACGTTAAGTATGGTTGAGGATATCTCAGCCCCATATAGCTATTTGAGTTGGATAGCTGGGTTTGAAGATATGTAGGTGTCTGAAAATTTCAGATTTGCCACTCAATAGATAACTTGCAGATAAATGCTGGCTTTGGGTTGGTATTTTTAGATCTAGGGTCTGAACTTACCCTAGCACCTCTCTGAGGAGTGCCAAAGCATGAAAACATAGTCAGAGATTGGGGGGGGAGTCCTGACAGAGATATTTTAAATGCTTTCTCTAGCTAAGTATTTATCACAAAGCTTGTTGAGGAATCCTCATTGTTTAGATTGTGAAGAAATCTTGAAAATATGGTAATAGATTTGATGCTGTAAAAATGATTGGTTCTAGTAAACTATTAACTGTGCAGCCTTTGGTGGCACTATTTCTAGTTAAAAACAGAGCGTTATAACATTACTGGGCCGCTAGATTTTTTTTATCTAATAGATCGTATTTTGACATACGACTGTAATTTTTTTTTTTAATATTTAATATATTGTTGTTGTTTGTTTTGGACATAATTTTTTTTTTTTTTAATATTTAATATATTGTTGTTTGTTTTGGACATAATTATTTTTTTGGTTTTCATTTGATAAATTTAAAATTATAAAGGAGGCTTTGACCCTTTTTTTGGATCTCTCAAAAGTACATAATTTTTGACATACGCCTTTATTTGGGGAGGAGGGGGATTTCCATTCTAAATCTACTGTTTCTTTTTTACAGATGTCTTTTATTTTTTTGTTTTGGATTCGATTACATTTCAAAGTAATAAGGGACAGTTTTAACTTTTTTTTGGAATATCTCAAATATACACAATTTGCTTTACATACGACTTTCTTTTTTGTTGTTGTTATTTAAAATTAGAATCGACGCTTTCTTTTTGAATTATGTTAAAAATGAGGGGGTTTGCTGTTGATTGATTTAGCAACAAAAAATTCAAACCTGTCCGACAAACTCCGCCTCAGATGTCCGTATTTGCTTATAAACAAAAAGAATTGTTTGGTATTTTATCTTACATTTATAAAGACGAGGGGTTTTTTTTTGGTCGGCGTGTTTTGATTTTTTTGTTTTTTTTTTAATAACAAATAAAACAGGGATTTGATTTTTTTGTTTAATAATAATAAATAAAATGGGACTTCTTTTTTGTCTTAGATTTATAAATATGGGTTGTTTTTTTTTTGGCGGCGGGTTTTGATTTTTTTGCTTTTTTTAATAATAACAAATAAAACGTCCAAAACAAAAACCAAAAAGTCAATCGCGGTATTGTTTTTTTAACACAAAAAAATATGTATGTTAACCAGTTTTGTTACATTCTGTAGGATTTATTTATTTATCTTTTTTAAGAGTCGTACAAGTTTGTTAAAGATTTTTTGTTTTCATAACAAATAAAACGTCCGTATTTTTATTCTTTTTTAACAACAAAAATTAGCTCGGGTTCATTTTGAAAATCTACTTAACGTGCTGTTTATTGATTTAAAACAACAACAACAAAAAAACTCTTTTTGCTTCTAAACGGAACGAATAGGTATGTCAAAAGAAGAAATTTTTTTTTTTCAAAAAAAAATCAATCAATCAAGAGATGTCCAACAAACTATACCGCCCCTTTTTAACACTGTCATTCTGAGTGTTAATTACCTGATTTACAGATAAAAATAATCACAAACAAAACACAAATTCTTTCCAGAAAATAAATTTATTAACCACATATGACTGAACTAAATCAACTGTAACGAATGGCAAGATGTTTTGGGCTTGCAAAATGCAACTGCCTCACTTTCTCTGTTTGGGACGTCCCACAAATATAATAACGTGGTAGACATTTTGTTCTTCTTTTTCAACTCTCGTCCGAGTCACGACAGAAACGGTATTTTTATGCAAACAACTCCAAGCATCTGCCAGAGAGCTTGAGAAATTGTATTTTGTCTTTTTTGACCCCCAAAAAAGCCAAAATTAGCCAAAAAAAATTTTTTTTGACAAATATCAATAATACGCTGAAAATTACTAGTACGCAAAAATCTTTCAGTTGGGAAATACAGAAAATCATAAACATCAACAAATAAACACTTGAAAAAGATGACAATGCTCACACTCTCATCTTAAATTCTAGCGACAATACAAATTCTGTCAATATGCATAGGAATTCAACCCGCAATGAAATCAATGGCAAACTATAAGATCATAGTATTGTTAGTAGATGTAGTGTTATTGAACGAACCACTACATACGATCTACTCGTATATTAATGATCACTCGTACATTAACCGTAGGTTCTGCCATGAAAGCAGTATAATTCTGTGTTTTTACACAGAAACAGTGCCACCAAAGACTGCACAGTTAATAGTTTACTAGAACTGATTAAGGATCTTTACAAGAATAATTTTTATAAATATCAACTGCGGAATACAGAATTAGTGCAAATGGATTTATAGGACATTTATTGTCACTTTTATTATTTATTTTATTTCTAAGAAAATTCTAAGTTGAAATAGAAAAATTGGACAGAGATGAGATTCCCATATTGTTAATTGGAAAAATATATAATGATATCTTTTTTTATTTTTGGATGATATGGCATGTTATGCTGTTACTAAAAAAAATATGCAGAGTTATATATAAAAATTACATTTAGTGAGAGAAATCTAAGTTATTTATAATTAATGGAAAGGGAAAACAAGAATAAAAAATGGAAAAGAATCATCTTGAAGTTGAAAAATATAAATATATAAACATTTATTAAATGGAAAAGTAATCAAAAAAACAAGTGGGAAGTAGGATTAGCATTAAAAATTTGTCATTTTCTCTTATAAAAAAATATAAGGTATGTAGAATAATTTAGAAAGAGATTTTGATATCTATTTTAACATCCAAAATTGTAAGCACTCTGTAGTGATCAGGTGATTCAGAAATATTTACATACAATTCAAAAAGATATAGATAGTTACACATTGGATGATGAAATATGGATAAAAGAAGCTATTCAAGGAGAAATGGTTAACTTTTTTAATAAGAGAAATTAAATATAAATTAAAAAATGAAATCTTGAAACATATGGAAGAAAATAAAATAATAGAGCCTGTTAAATCTGATTATAACATAGAAAACCAAAAGTAGTAAGTTATGAAAGCTTTATAAACACGAAGTTAATAAACAGATATTTATTTCTATATGCATTTGTATAAGAAATGAAACAAATATGTAGAGAATATATTTCAGTTCTATAATTATGAATCATGGAAAAAGAGGATAAATTGGTTAGAGAAAAAAAAACATGAATAAAAAATACTTTATTAAAACAGGCAAAACTCTCTATATGTATTGTCACTCAGTGCAAGCCAGAGTAATAGGATAGTGGTGGCTATAATTATTAAAGAACCAAGTCACCAAAAAGGTATAGGCACTGAACTGAGTTCCAACCTATATAACTATATAGGCTAAAGAGCTTGAATTGAAAATATTATAGTGTTTTCAGTTTAAGACTCATAGTTTTGTAGTTAAGTAGAGATAAAAGGTGGTTGCTGGAGGGTTGCATTAGATCCTGTGATCTAGGTGCAGTGTTCTCAGATCCAAGGCTCCTCAGGCCACAAGTCAGAAACTAGTCTGGGGACATTGGATGAGTAGGCACTAGATGGGGATTTTATGCACAAGCCTTCTGGCATCCATTGATTACTTTGGCTTGCACTGAGTGGCACTACTGTATGGAGAATTTTGCCTGTTTTAATAACAGTTATAAGCAAGCATAAGAAATGGTGATCATGTGATGTTTATTGGCTTAAAAATTCCTTTAGTTATATAATAAGAAAAATATATATAGAAGAATTTATTTATAATGCTAAAGGAAACTTAATGTTATATGATGCAAGGATAGATGCTTTAGATATTAAGAAAGTAAATGAAATAGGATAAGAATATCACTAAGAAAATAGAAGTATTGAATAATTATTTTTGAAGTTCAAGATATTGAAAGATCAGAATAAATTATAGGCAAATAAAAGAAGCCTAAAGATAAATGGATTAAAAAGATAAAGATTTTATTGTTTTTTATTTAGTCTTGATAGCAAGAATAGAAAATTTCATAACAGGATAGTGGAATTAACAAAACACCTTTTATTAAAATAGGATATGAAAATAAAAATAAATAAGTTATCATTGAAAGAATCATTTGAGTTTATTGTGGTATGTGATGTTTTCAAAGAGGGATGTATTTAGGATGACCAGATGCCCCAATTTTTCATGATTTGTCCCTATTTTCGATTACAAGTTTCAATGTCCCTGAAATGTCTTTTCGGATTCGTTGTATGTCCCGATTTTCAAATACTCATAATTATTATTTGTCTTACAAAAATAATTCATTGCAAAAATGATAATTTCTTGGCCCTCTTTATCCATTTCAGTCTCTACAGTAATATTATCAGACAAATTCTAACACCAAAACAAAGATCACTATTACATTATATGGTCAGGTTCTCAAGCTAGATGCGTTCTTGCATCCAACCTTGCCTTGGAGCATGCACAGTTGAATTTTTGCAAGCTAAAATTTGAACTGCGCTTTCACCTGCTTTGATTGATTGTGTGTGCAGTTTTATTAGTTCTTTGTTGATATTAATTTTCTATAGTGATGAAAATTAATAGGAATATTAATAATCCTAAACAATAGACAACATGCCAAAGAGGAAGGGTACTTACAATGATGAATATACACAGGAATGGAGTTTTATTAAAAAAAGAACACAATGCCATAAAAATGATTGGTCGTTATGTCCTGATTTTTGATTGAACCAGTCTGGTCACCCTAAGTATATTTAACAAGTTTCTGGGCACATGGGTATGCATGGAACTTTCTGTCTAAAGAGAAGTCATTTTATATTACTTCATTGCTCACAGAAATTGATTCTATAACAGAGAATTCGTTCGTATATAATGTAGATCAAACACAAAATAGAGAAATAATAATTTTCTTTGGTGCATTAAAAATATCATTAAAATTAAACTCTTACAAAGATATATAGATTTCATTGAAAAAATGTCTATATATGTGTTATTCAAACTTAAATATCACTTTCTTAATTAAATAAAAATGCAAATATTTTAAGCACAATTACATAATACTCTATTATGTATAATTATATTTAACTTTACCTGTAAGGCCAATATAATACAAAAATACCATCGTGGTACATCATTGACTCCATATACTAGTTCTGTCTTATCTCGAACATCAACAATATGGTCTTCTGTAGCTGATGATACCTTTTCTGTAGTTAATGACACCTTTTGCTCATTTTCTGCAACAATATATGAATCTATATAAATATAATATTTGATTTTAGAATCTTAAAACTTTATATTATAACCTGAGCATAATTAGTTAATATTACAAACCAAGATTTTTTATTTACTTAATTGTTTAAAACAAAACAAAAAAAAAATGCTTCCTACATTTTTATACTATGTTTTATAAAAAAATTTGTTATAAAAATGATATATATGAAATAAACACAAATTCTATATATGGAATCAAATTAACATTCTACTACTGGTTACAACTTTCAGTGTTTGTCAACCAAACATATGATTGAATTAGTAATTTTACATTTTATAAGATTTCAATTTAACATCTAGAAAGAAATGATAGGAAAAGCAAATAAGTAATCTTTACCATATATTCTAGGCTACACACTGCTTGGGGAATCACAATGATAGTATTACACAACAATAAACAAATTTGGCAAATATTTTTTTTTGCAATATATTATTAACAAATAGTTCTTTTTAGGTCTATGGGAGAGCAACAGTCAATGGGTAAAGGTTCAATCTATCAGTTCTGGTCCTTGAACATTTTGACTTTTTTAAATTAAATATTACTATGAGTTCATTCATATTAACACTTATAATAATATATTTATTGATTTGATGAAATATATAATACAATAGTGTGAAAAATTGTAACACATAACTGTCCTGAGACAGTCTAATACACTCTATGAGGCTACTAACATTCATCGAAATGTCCTAGTGAAATTTAGCAATTTTGCTATATAACATTCTGGAGTTACATAAAACTATGATATGTATTATATAAAAGTATGTAACTTCAATTATGTTATCCAAGAGAACTTGTAAATAAACAAACAATGTAAATAAAAAATAAAAGCATTAAAATTCATAAATGTAGTAAATTTTATGAGTATATTGCAACATTCTTACTAATTCTAATGCCGTTTTGTTTATTAATTATACTTCATGTTAAGATGTATTGAAAGAGCAGATATTTTTCTTTCAAAAGTTTTATATACTACAGTATTTTGTCCGATAAAATGTTTTCCAAGTAATTTAAGAGAATTCTTACTTTTCTTAATAGTGAAAGGAAAAAATTAAATATTCAGAAGGAAGTTATATGTTCAAAAAGAACAAATCATTTATTAGAGAAATAATGAAAGGATAAAAGCACATTCAGCCCCCTGATGTTCACACTTCCGAAACAGCTAGTTATAATCCATGAGCATTGCTAATTGCTCAACAAGCTTTGTGATAAATTCCTAGCCAGAGAAAGCATTTAAAATATCTCTGTCAGAATCCCCCCCCCCCAACCTCTGACCAATGGTTTCATGCTTTGGCACTTCTCAGAGAGGTGCTAGGTTGGGGAAGGGGGGTTCCTGACAGAGATATTTTAAATGCTTTTTCTGACTAAGAATTTATCACAAAGTTTGTTGAGGAATTGGCAATGCTCATTGTTTATATCTTACAAGTTTAAGAGAATGGGGTCATGTGATCTATGACTATTTTTTATTTGAGCTAGTTATAATCATATTAAAAGATAATTTTTGTGTAAGGTGATGATCAAATTTCTGGACAGGAAATATGAGTTTATTTTTTGACGGAACATGATTGAACAAATGTGTATATACAACATATACATATGTAAATGTACTCTCAATTTATTATTAATATTTTTTTTTCTATAAATTTTGTTTATATTATAAACTGAATTTAAGAAAGCATCTGTTACTACACACATGCAAGTTGAAAATTACTGTACACTTGCAGTATAATAAATGAAATGTATTATTATCTTTATAAGTGTATGTTATAGTACTTATATAAAGCTATAAACAATTGTGTGTGTTATATATATAATCAATAAAGCAAGTCATATGTAGTGAGACATTGCTTTTATGAACTTGTATTTACGAATATGTAATATAGAGAATGTGTCAATAGCTCAAACAAGCTCTTAATTGATAAGTGCAGTAAGAGAAAATATTTAAAATCTCTATCTGAAACATTCCCATCCCCAGACCAATTGGTTTTGAGCTTTTGGCTCACATGAATGAAGAGCTAGAATATTCAGACACTAGACCTAAAATATCATCTCAAAACCCAGCACTTATTTAATACATAACAAGTAAGTAGAAACTCAGATATGAAATGTTTTAACTCCAGCTATCTAACATAAGTAGCTCTATGGGACAACCAAATTCAGATCTACCATATATTAATAGCCTTAGCATTGCCAAGGCCTTAAAGGTAAAATTATAATAATAAATAAAGCAAATCATATATAGTGTGACATTGCTTTTATGAGCTTATATTTACAAAGATGTAATATAGGGAATGTACCAATAGCTCAAACAAAGTCTTAATTGATAAGTCCAAAAATTTCAGAGTTTCTACTTAAATGGTATGCATTAAATAAGTGCTGGGCTTTGAGTTGATCTTTTAGATCTAGTGTCTGAATATTCTAGCTTCTCACTGAGGTGAGCCAAAAACTCAAAAACAATTGGTCTGAGAATGGGAATGTTCCAGATAGAGATTTTAAATATTTTCTCTTACTGCACTTATCAACTTATCAATTAAGAGCTTGTTTGAGCTATTGGTGTGCTTCATATATATATTGAAATACACATTTAACGTTGAAAAATAATTATAATAAATTTTAATAAAAAGTAAAATTAAAACGTATCAAATCAATAGATAAAAGAATTGCAGTCTTACTAAAAAATTAATTATAACCTGAGGAAAGGTTAAATTCTTTAAAAATATATAAGAATGAAATTCCATCAAAAACTAATTAATAAATATCAATTAAAAAATAATAGATAATGTCAACAAAATTTGAATGATCAACCAATTAGAACAGGAATTCTAATAATTAATTGAAAATGAACAATTTGTCTAAAAGCAGAAATCAAGGACACTTGCTTGTGAAAGCTACATGCATGATGATGTACTTGCAACAACAGCACTGGACATAGCTTCTATCATGGAGAGACTTATCTCCGGACATGCCAAAGCAAGTCCAGGGGCTTGAACAGGTCACACTGACCTTTATTATTATTTTAGTAAGTTTTCAGGTCTGTAAGTAATTAAGCTATTAATAATTTGTTAATACGTATAAATAATAGTAATATTCTTATGTTTGTATTACTTAGTATTAAGTCATAATCAACAAGCATCACATGATCACATCTCCAATACTAGCACATAATTGTTTATAAACAAAGCAAAGCAAAACTCCATATAGTAGTGCCACCTGTGCTAAACAGAGTAATTGATTACTCTGTTTAGCATAGGTGGCACTACTATATGGAGTTTTGCTTTGCTTTGTTTAAGTCATAATCCCAAGTTGCCACAGTATTATTATTTTTACCAGGTCAAATTTATATAAGCCTGTGTCTGTTTGGTAGCATGAGGATCAGATAGTAATTGGCAGTCTTAATTTGAACATGGCAACAAGCTAGCAAGGGGTAAACCATCATATTAATAGTTATCAAATTATCTGCCAACTTGCGATCATCAATCGGTGAACTTAACATCAGTGATATGAGTAATTGGCCTCTCTATATACGTGTTGAAAAATATCTCTTCATAAAGAAAGTTGAAGATGAAAAAAATTAAGGTAGCATCCCTGCTATGTTTTGCATGAAAAGGAGTAATAGAGATTTCTCATAGGTTCTGTGAACTTGATAATCCTGAGGATTATCCTTTCAATCAAATAAAAGATCACTCTGGGCACATCACCACACTTCATTTCAAAAATTGTTGTCAGGGTAGAAATGAAAAAATTAAAGATTATGACATAACTCTTCATGATCTTGCAAAAAATTGCATAAATGGCTCATTTCTAGATGAAGACTCTTCTTGATCAATTTCTGTGGTGGATGAGCAGTGACAGTTTAAGGCAACAATTGTTAGCTGATAGTGAAATAAAATATAGCAATGCTATAAAATGTGAGATAACTCATGAATTGGTTCATGAGCAATTAAGAGAATTCGTGGAGATAAAAGTTGGAGATATGGTACAAATGAATGTTTGTAAGACACATAAACTCGAGAGAAAGGTATTTAAAAATTTAAAAAATAGTGATAGTAGTAATTAAACTCTATCTGTTTTGTTGCAGAAAAGCTGACCATTAAACCAGTGACTGTTTTCACAAAAATGAACGTTGCAAACTCTGTAACAAAAAGGCATATAGAGATTATGCAAATACTCAACTAGTGAAAAAAAAAAATCCATAAATAAAATTTCTTTATGGATAAATTTTCAACACATACTATATGTATACTCTCTAGCTAAAGACAAATTGAGACAAGGCAATGGAATATAATGAACAAGCAATAGTATTACCCAGATGCAAACACTAATTTATCATCATTAAAAAAATAATGAAAAAATTCAAGTCATTAGAATTGAAAAAAAAAAAGTAAGAATGGGTACATGGAATTATATTAATAATTTTTATTACTCATTATTATTTATTAAGTGGGTACATTGAATGTTAGTATTGCGAATACACTAAAAATAATAAATTTATTGAGAGAGATGATAAGAGAATGGCCAGATATCATAGAACTCTAAGAGACAAAGTGGAAGGATTATAAAGAAAATATGCTGTAAAAGTTTTTTATTCTGAAAGCAGAAATATATTTATAAATATAAGTATTTTTTTAAGTTAGTGGTTTACAACTTGTGAATTGTGGCTCCTCCAGAGATACTGAAGAATTTTTGAGGGTCATGGAATTCTCAAAAAAATGTATGTGTAACAATAATTCTTTTTTTTTTCTATAAAAGTAAAAATAAAATATAAATATAATAATACATCTTATTTTTATATTAACACAAAATATTATCCACAATAAAACAAATGACACACTTATGTCTCATCATAAAACAAAATTAATAGCATTCAGGTTAATTTAATCCAGCAATAGTAATGTTGACTGCATCTTGTTTCCCCAATTATTTAACTTCCATGACTCCCTGATTAAATTAATTTTAATGCACAAAATCAAAATGCACTGTATAATGAGATATTATTTTATATAGCGCTATGTTTTTTTATGTAATAGTGATTATTAGTGATTAAGCCAATGCACATGTGCTTTAAAGATAAATTATAAATGAATACTCTTTTTCCAGACATGAGATATAGAATTTTAGAAAGAATGGAATGAATCCACCCCTTCTTTCGACCCAAATGTTTATTTATGGGCAAATCTTAAGTATGTGGAAATAAGAAGTGATCGTTTAACACCCTCATGCTCTTATTTCCACATACTTAAGATTTGCCTATACATAAACATTTGGGTCGAAAAAATGGGTGGATTCATTCCATTCTTTCTAAAATACTATATCTCGTGTCTGGAAAAAGAGTATTCATTTATAATTTCTCTTTAAAGCGCACGTGCATTGGCTTAATCACTAATATCACTATTACCAAATGCACTGTGTAATTTGTCACTTAAATATACTGTGCATTCTTTTTGAAGCTTTAAATTTTTTATTATGTTTATTTAGATTATTTTTTTTTGCCATACTGATGATTAATTACATATTTTGCTCATGCGTGCTAAAAAAACCATAATTGATTTTTTTAATTCTAATATTTTATTTAATGAAAAAGCTCAATTTACTGATCTTTCAACATTGCGCATTCAATTTAAATCACTGAAATGTCAGAAATTTTGCCAATTGATTGGAAACAATCTGAACAGAAGAAAAGGGTAATAAAAGTTTTAATTTAATTTGCAACAATATATTTATGTGAAATTGAGTTCTCAAAATTAGTTTGCTATTGAAAAGAAATATCATTCATGATTAAATCAGAAAATAATTTTTCATTCTCAATTAGAATGTAATACCAAACACAGAAGCAATTACGAACTCTATGGAAGTACAAATTTTTCAATAACTATTAAATTAAATTTGTTACATTCTCATTTCATATAATTTCTTTTATCTATGCTTATATATAAAAATTATTATTTTCTAAATTGTGTTTTGTTACATTTCTAAATTCTATCTAAGAACAGAGGTCACAAATAGATATAGATTGTGAACAATTCAAGAACAAAAGAATTTTAGAAATAACACTTCACTCAATGAATGATAACTGATGCAGGCTGGCTAGGCTCAACGAATTTCCAAAAGATCTTATCATTGTTTATTTAACTATAATGGTGATGACAAAATTGATTCATTGAAAATATTGTGAGAGAAACGATAAAATTGTAAGTTATGAACTGGGATGAGAAATGACATATTAAAAAATTAAGTTTTTGTATAGAAAATAGTATGGTAATATATTTTTTTAAACTTTCCAGTCATAATTGGGTTGATATGATCAACTCTAGAAACCCACATCTTTACTCATTGCTCTCTCTAACAACTGCAATACAAATCCATCAATATTTTACGCATATGAATTTACAGTTTACGGACTTAATGTATTATAAAAACAAAGGTTCTCATCTTATAGCTAAAGACGCGGCTCGATGGTGCCGTTTTTGTGCTAAAACACATAAAAATGCCATTTCCGTGGCCGACACATTTGAACCCGCATTTTCTATAATACAACTTTTTCATTGTGCTACAGATTGCAGGCCGCTATGTTGCGTCACAGTACAGCATGTATGTCGTATCGCAGCAAATAAATTTTCTGAATTCGCACAGTTTATAAAATTGTTACGGCTTGGTGAGAGGGTGTGTATATTTGAATTGGATGGAAATGTTGTTTTGATTGAATTTTTTTGTTTTTTAAAGTATTGAAATGTTCAGATTTTCTAAAGTAATAATTATCAGACTTTTTACAATGTACTGTATTGAAGTTTTAAGTGGGAAAATATTGACATACTGTTCGTAACATTCCACGAGAAAAACAAGATTCAACCGTGTGTTTATTTTTGAAGTAAAAAATAGCGAAAACACAAAAATATCAAGTAAGAAAAGTACAATTATACACACTTTTTTTAAATTTCATAAAAAGCATATATTATAAACATGGTTAATAAGTAATGAAGACATTTTTTAGATATATTTGTTGTTGTTTAAAAACTTTTACTTTCTTTCTTTTCTCCGACTACTGTTATACTTTGTTGAATATATTTTACGTTTATTGTTATCATTTATTTTATATATGTTAATAAAAAATAAGTATTTACAAAAAGTATGATGTTGATATTTTTTATTTTAGCATTACAAAGAACAGAACCCTAAAACTAACCCTAAATCTAACCCTAAACCTAACCCTAATAACTTTTACTTTTTGTTGTCATTCTATTTGAAGTAAAAAATAGCGGAAATATCTGTTTGTCTGTAAAAAATAAAAATGTAACGAAGACTAAAAAAGTAAAAAATAGTGGTAACACAATAATATCTGTTTGTCTGTAAAAATTTAAATTTAAAAGGAAGACTAAGAAATTTTACTTTTTATTCCGATTATGAGTTTTTAAACAACAACAAAAAAAAAAAAGAATCTCCGATAAAAAATTGATTTTTCTAATAAAGCAAAACAAAAAACACGAATCAAATTGTAGTTTGTTTATTTTATTTTATATTTATTATTATCATTTAATTTATATACGTTAATAAAAATTAATATTTAAAAAAGACAATTTTGTTTTGTTTTTATTTTCGCATTACAAAAAACACATCAAAATGATTAAAATCAATGGCCCAGGAATGTTCATATTTTATAGTTTTAGCGTGAAAACGGCACCATCGAACGGCATCTTTATCTATAAGACAAGCACCAAAACAAATATATACATTTTTTTACTAGTAATAAAACAAAACACATTTGTGCTCATTAAAAACAAAAAAGTAACAATAATAAAAAAGTGTTTACATCAATTAAATAAACATTAAACTCCCAAACTTAACAACTTTTACTTTATGTAACAAAAAAAAAAAGCTTGGTAAATCCAACTTCTGACAGAATAGTTAAAAAAGATGACAGTTTAATATCTATATATTAAAAAATTGCAAGTCATTAAAGTGTCTCTGTTATTTATATTTAAATATATTTTAAATGACTCAATTATATATATAAAAAAGCAAATGAAATTATTACTAAAATTGCACATAGGAAATATTCATCAACTTATAAAATTTGTTTTATTTGTACAAAAAGTAAAATTGATTAATTCAACATTTTACAATCGATATGTTACTAATATTAATTAACTTATAAGATAGCAATAAATAATAAATCATTTTTATTATTTATTTTATGAGATAACAAAAAGATTTTGTATTATAGTTTAATTTATTATAATAATAAATAAACTACAGCAAAAATACCACTAAAATTACATACATTAAAATATTAAGAATATCTGTTTACAATTCAATAGTAAAGTATACATGAAATGAATTTACACTTAATTTTATGCAGTTATAAAAATATTTATATAATCAATTGGAGGAAATGTACATGCAAATAACAAATTGATAATAATCTAAATTTTGTACTCATTGTTAATAAGTGGATAAAAATAGCAAAAAGTAAATAGATTTAGGATACATTAAAAAATTAAACATTTATTTTATTCAATTTTGATTAATGCAATACAAAAATTGTCCACTATAATAAGTTGCATTGTTACAACTAAGGAAAAATAAATACAATAATAAAATCTAGTCAAAAGATATTGGATGGATAAATTATTCAGCTAAAAATTAAATTATGCAGATTTGTAGGTTTTTAAATAATGTATGTAATTTAGAAAACAAATTTAGGTGCACTTATTAAGATTTACATGGTACCTACTGTTTATTTGTTTACATATATTTCTGACACTGTACTAAAAATATAGCAGGTAAATAATAAATCGAATATGGCAAAAGTCATAAAATGTCAAAATATATGAAAAATACATGACTTGACTTCCCAAACATACATACAAAATATGTATTGATCAAATAATTTAAGAAGCAATAAAAACATCCAAACAAAGTGAAAATGAATGAAAACTATTTACATCAATAATGAAAATTTATAAAACTAACCTAGTGTTTCTTCTTCTGTTGGAGGGATGCCTAAATACATATAAGATAAAAATGAGGTCACGTAAATAATATTATGATGTAATATTATTGTAAATATGTGTAAAAATCATCAAGTAAATAGAACAAATGCATAAACAACGATGACGAACAATGAAAACAACACAACAACAACAACAATAATAATAACAATGATAATGATGATGATGATGATGATAATAATAATAAAAACAATTCTCATCATTTTTATATTTTTTATTATTTTAGAGTTATTTTAAATTGTTCAAAATATTTATAGTCACTGTTGGAAATAAATACTAATAAAAAATAATCTTCAAGATCTATATGATATTTTATTTGAATATGCTCCTGATTCTAAATTGAAACATATTCTATGTTTAATGAAATGAACATATATTGTAATGGTATACATATGCTGTTACATTATTTTAAAATAATGGGGAAAATAATCTTAAATAAAATCATTTATTAAAAACTAAAAGTCAAAATTAAAAAGAGCTATGTTTAACACATTATTTTAAAACTAAAATAAAAGGGCAAAATAAATCTCAAATAAAATTGTTTTAAAAGAAAAAAAAATAAAAGCCAAAATTAAAAGAGTTATGATAACATATATATTGTCGCACAGATGGAAAATTTTTAAAGTATTTTTTTAAAAAAAAACAAAGAATTTGAACTTACTTTTTTATAAAAAAAGTAAAGATCTAAAGATAAAATATTCCTATGTAACCTCAGTAAATGGAAATGATTGTTTTATTAATTAAATGAAAAGCAAACTAGCCTTTGGGGCTCTTATATAATTAAAAAGTCAGATAAAAGAATAAAAAATTTAGAATGTCCAATAGAAGCCGCAACCAACGCTCGGACCCTAATGAAAATCATTGGATCAGGAAACCATGTTTAGTGAATCTGGAGGATTAGTATAAAATGAAAACAATTCAAATTAAGAGTTAGTTCCAGCTTGATTTTTTGAAAAGAACAGTGAAAAGACACACTTGTCACCCTCTTATTTCAAATGAAGTGACTGTTAATTTATGACACTATTGTAGACCCGAATCATATGGGTCCTACAATAAAATAGTTCCAGGATTGAACCAGCTAAGACAGCCTCTGGATTAACTACGGTATAAACAACAGATCAGTCTTCCATGAAAATATGACTAATAAAGTCTTCACGGGAATTGGCTCAAAAAACTGTGAGCTCCTCTACTGTAAAGTATGAACTATAAAATTTTAAAAAGTAATTAAGAACTTTCATCAATATTTAACAAACTTTTAATGACCAGCCAAACATAACTTTTAAAATGAATTTTATCTGACTTATTAATATTTCAAATTTTACATATTTGAGTTTGCTAATTTAATTATATCATTTCCATTTTATTATTATTAATATTTGTTGACTAAATTATTTAAATGTATTAAATTTAAGTTGGGTGTAGATAGCTGCATAGATTCATTAACATTTAGTTTTTTATTTTTATATGATTAAAACATATAGATATCGGTAAATATGACCCTCATGCTGAGTGTCCAAACATATTTATTTGTATATCTCTTAAGTTATTGGGGTCAATGTGGCACGTTACGATAAGTGCCAATGGGTTTATTGTAAATTTCCCTCTGCAATTCCATAAATAACTTTATATTTTAATCGTTTATGTTTATTTTGAAGGGGTTTTATTTCAGGTTATTTGTCTCATAGTTAGGTCTATGCTGGTGGAGGGATATATGGGTGTTTATATCAATGTACTGTGAAGTGTGTTTAGCATACAGGGAAAAGCCCAATTGAATGCATGACCCAAAGATGTAGTCATGGTGTTGCAATGGATACAGACATATTTTCTGCGCCATTGACCTCTTTTTAATTCTATGGATAGGGACTATAAGTCAGCAGATAGACCACTCTCCCCCATACATAGTATTTCTCTTTAATTATTTTATATACATGATTCCTTCGGCAGGCAGACACACATTCCTGTATGGTTGAGGATCATGTCCTTCAAATAATATCACACTGTCAGATGCACATTCCTGTCAGTGTGGTTTTATGCTAGCATTTTCATATTGCATTGGTTGCGTCTATGTATCTGGAAGCAGGCATGAGTTTGGCTGCGAACATTGTCTGAGATTGAATGATTGTTTTGAAAAGTTTTTAGCTGAGAAACCTATGTAGCCTCTCTATACTCAACATTCTTAATAATTTAAATTTAAGAAAATAATAACCAAATTAATATTAAAATCTAAACAAGATAAATTTTATTCCTCAATTTTAAATAATTGTATATGTGCGTTAATAAATGTTTTTTGTGTGTTATTACTGGCAATGGCTTTTTTTTTAAATATTTTTTTTTTTTTTGGTATTAAAAATATATCTCTGTGTCTCCATAAGCTAGTGGCATGGGGTAACGGTTATAATAAATAAAATAATATAAAAGGAGATCTTAACACTATGTATCTGCCTACTATATAAATTTTCCCGGTTCAAATGGCCTGGTGGCTCCCTGTATGGCAGATATGGAAGGATCACCAATACCCTGACCATTATAATATATATAAACACTCTCTATCAAAATGATCACAGAGAATGATGTTTACCTGTTATATTTTCTGTGGATGTAATAGTAGCTAAAAGAAAATAAATGAAAATATGTTTGAATATTGATAACTTATCTATTTAATTAGCAATATTCAATAATAATTTTATTATATATCATTTAACAATCACTGCAAGAGTCTTACTGCATCTGCCATACGAGGGCGCCATCTAGGCATTTGAACCTAGAAAAATTTATATAGTAGGCAGATACGTAAGTTAAGATTAAAAAAAAATTTATATATATATTATTCTGACCGTTTGCCCAATGTCACTAGCTCATAGAGTAGAAGAGCTTTTAAACATTTTTATAAGTTTTAATAGATTTAGATTCTCAAAATATATTAATATTTAAAACAATAAAATAAAAGAAGCCACTGCCAGTAATTAACACACAAATAGATTTTATTAATGCACATTTAAAATTGAGGAATAAATTTATTTTTAGATTTTAACATTAATTTTTTTAAATTTAAATTACTATTTTAAATAGACCGCACAGATGGATATTTAAATTATATTTTACTTTAGCATGTTGAGTATAGATAGGCTACATAGATTTTTTTTCCACTTAAAAATTATCAACACATTCATTCAATCTCAGACTAAAAGTTCGCAGTCAATCCAATGTCAGCTTCCAGATATATAGTCACAACCAATGTAATATGAAGATGCTAGCATAAAATCATGCTGACAGGAATGTGCATCTGACAGCATGATATTATTTGAAGGAAATGATCCGTGTCCAGTACAGGAATGTGCATCTGTCTGACTAAGGAATCATGTATATAATTTTTTAAAGAGTGCTATATATGGGGGAGAGCGGTCTTTCTGCCGACTTATAAATCCCTGTCCATAAACCTAGAAGGGGTTAATGGTGCAGGAAATTACATCTGCGACCATTTCAATGATATGACTGCCTCTTTGGGGTCATGCATTCAGTTGGGAATGTTGCCCTGTATGCTAAACATGCTTCACATTACATTAATATAAACACCCATATATCCTTCCACAAGCATCACCCTAACAATGAAACAAATAGCCTGAAATTAACCCTTTAAAATAAACAAACGAATTTAACGAATCTATATATAGCTATCCATCCCAACTTAAATTAAAATACATTTTAGTTAAAACATAACACACACAAAAAAAGAAATGGAAATGATTGCTTAAACATCTGCATAAAAATATTAATAATTAAATTTGCATTCTTTAAGTCAGATAAGAGTTCTTATTTCAGCTATTAATTTCAATTTTAGAAAAGTTCTTATTAGATAGACACAAGAGTTCATACTTTACGGGTTGAGTAGATTTAGGAGTTCATCTTCATGATCACTTTTGTAGATTTTGTCCTTCTTTGAAATGAAACCACTACTTGCCATGCATTTGGTCAGGAACTGTCATCAATAGGCCTCAGCTGGTTGTCCAGAAAATTAAATTTATTGCAGACTTCCACATCGTGAAAATCTGCAATATAGCTAGTTATACCGATATATTCATAGTCAGCTCTCACATAACAATTATAATAATCATTTGGCTTTTATATTTTTCTTAGCCTCTTATCATCAAATCTTGGGATTCAATGAGCAAGATGTCACTAATCCTTTTGTGTTTCAGTTATGGTCCATGCTGTCATCTTCGTGCTTGCATTGGTCATTTAATTTCTTTGTATTCTCTTACCATTTAATTTATTTTAAGTGCCTCAAGGGCTAGTTTGTTTTCAAACAATCATTTAATTAATAAAACAATCATTTCCATTTTCTAAGATTATAGAAATCAACATTATTTCTATTTTTAAAATATCAATCTTTATATTTTTATTTTTTTACAAAAGAAAATACTTTCAAATACTTTTTCTTAAAATAGTTTTCCATCTGCACGACAATATATATATTAAACAACTTAATTTTCTTTTTAATAAATCAATTTTTATTTACGATCTTTTTATTTTCATTTTAAAATAATGTAACAGCATATTATATTCCATTACATAATCTGTTTATCCATCTATCTATTTATTTATCAATCAATCAATCTATGTATCTATCTTTATCTATCTATCCATATATCCATTTGTTTATATATCTTTCTACTTATCCATCCATTCATCTATCTATATAACTATACATATATATGATGAGTTTATCTTTTTTAAAAAAACTTTTTAAGATAAATGCTGTACAAAACATTTTATTTTTATTTGTTTTTTTTTTTACATTTTTGTCAACAGTAAACTTAGATAAAGATTATTTTTGCACATTTCCCCCCAAAATTTTGGTAGTGTTTTCTCCCACTGAACAAGCCACCAGGTGACACTGCAGAACCACCAAGAAGCCTGTAAGTGATAAATTTCTAAAAACAAAAATGGCTCAAAATCACTGAAATTTAAATTTGGAGGGGAGGGGGTTTCCAAATTTCAATTTCAGCACTTTTGAGCCATTTTTGTTTTTAGAAATTTATCACTTATAGGCTACTTGGTGGTTCTGCAGCGTCACCTGGTCGGCTTGTCCAGTGGGAGAAACACTACCCATAAAAAATTGTACATTGTTTTGTTGCTATGATATTTAAAGCATATGCTATACATAGCCATATATTGTTGTTCTTCAATATATCAATTATTTTAATCAAAATTTGCATAATCAAAATGGAAAAGAAAACAATCGTTTATATGTCTTCATTAAATGGCTCAATTATATAAAACCGAATGAAATTACTACTAAAATTGCACATAGGAAATATTCATCAACTTAAAAAATTTGTTTTATTTGTAAAAAAAATAAAATTGATTAATTCAACATTTTACAATCGATATGTTACTAATATTAATTAACTTATTAGATAGCAATAAATAATAAATCATTTTTATTATTTATTTTATGAGATAACAAAAAGATTTTGTATTATAGTTTAATTTATTATAATAATAAATATACTACAGCAAAAATACCACTAAAATTACATACATTAAAATATTAAGAATATCTGTTTACAATTCAATAGTAAAGTATACATGAAATGAATTTACACTTAATTTTATGCAGTTATAAAAATATTTATATAATCAATTGAGAGGAAATGTACATGCAAATAACAAATTGATAATAATCTAAATTTTGTACTCATTGTTAATAAGTGGATAAAAATAGCAAAAAGTAAATAGATTTAGGATACATTAAAAAATTAAACATTTATTTTATTCAATTTTGATTAATGCAATACAAAAATTGTCCACTATAATAAGTTGCATTGTTACAACTAAGGAAAAATAAATACAATAATAAAATCTAGTCAAAAGATATTGGATGGATAAATTATTCAGCTAAAAATTAAATTATGCAGATTTGTAGGTTTTTAAATAATGTATGTAATTTAGAAAACAAATTTAGGTGCACTTATTAAGATTTACATGGTACCTACTGTTTATTTGTTTACATATATTTCTGACACTGTACTAAAAATATAGCAGGTAAATAATAAATCGAATATGGCAAAAGTCATAAAATGTCAAAATATATGAAAAATACATGACTTGACTTCCTAAATATATATACAAAATATGTATTGTTCAAATAATTTAAGAAGCAATAAAAACATCCAAACAAAGTAAAAATGAAGGAAAACATAAAACAATTTACATCAATAATGAAAATTTATAAAACTAACCTAGTGTTTCTTCTTCTGTTGGAGGGATGCCTAAATACATATAAGATAAAAATGTAATCATGTAAATTATATTATGATATAATATTATTGTAAATATGTGTAAGAATCATCAAGTAAATAGAACAAATGCATAAACAATAATAATAATAAAAAATAATAATAATGATGATGATGATGATAATAATAGAAACAATACTCATCATTTTTATATTTTTTATTATTTTAGAGTGATTTTAAATTGTTCAAAATATTTATAGTCATTTTTGAAAATAATAAATACTAATAAAAAGTGATCTTCAAGATCTATATGATATTTTATTTGAATATGTTCCTGATTCTAAATTGAAGTATATTCTATGTTTAATGAAATGAAGATATATATATAATCACTCTTTATCAAAATGATTATAGAGCATGATGTTTACCTGTTATATTTTCTGTGGATGTAATAGTAGCTAAAAGAAAATAAATGAAAATATGTTCGAATATTGATAATTTATCTATTTAATTAGCAATATTCAATAATAATTTTGAAGTGTTAGTGTGCACTGACATATCTATCTATCTCTTATCAACAAATCTGTTTATCCATCTATCTATTTATTTATCAATCAATCAATCTATCTATCTTTTACCCATCTATCCCTATATCTATCCATTTGTTTATCTATCTTTTTACTTATCCATCCATCCATCTATCTATATAACTATATACATATATATGATGAGTTTATCAATTTTTTAAAAAAACTTTTGAAGATAAATGCTGTACAAAACATGTTATTTTTATTTGTTTTGTTTTTTTACATTTTTGTCAACAATAAAACTTAGATAAAGATTATTTTTGCACATTTTTTTTCAAAATTTCTAATGTATTTATTTAAGTAGTTTTACTTACAATCATAAGAAAATTTGTACATTGTTTTGTTGCTATGATATTTAAAGCATATGCTATACATAGCCATATATTTTTGTTCTTCAATATATAAATTATTTTAATCAAAATTTTCATAATCAAACTGAAAAAAAAACACAATCTTTTATATGTCTTCATTTAAATGGCTCAATTATATATAATAAAAAAAAACTCGAATGAAATTACTACTAAAATTGCACATAGGAAATATTCATCAACTTATAAAATTTGTTTTATTTGTACAAAAAGTAAAATTGATTAATTCAACATTTTACTAATATTAATTAACTTATTAGATAGCAATAAATAATAAATCGTTTTTATTATTTATTTTATGAGATAACAAAAAGATTTTGTATTATAGTTTAATTTATTATTATAATAAATATACTACAGCAAAAATACCACTAAAATTACATACATTAAAATATTAATAATATCTTTTTACAATTCAATAGTAAAGTATATATGAAATGAATTTACACTTAATTTTATGCAGTTATAAAAATATTTATATAATCAATTGAGAGGAAATGTACATGCAAATAACAAATTGATAATAATCTAAATTTTGTACTCATTGTTAACTTTTTAATTGATTACTTTAACTTATTTAATCTTTGTCTAATTTTTGTATTGGTCCACTATTTAAATCTGAGAACAATATTATCAGTCAGGTTCATTTCCAGTTGGTTTCTATTGTTAAAATATTAATCTAAAATACACAGAATTTTTTAATTCAGTTTCTTAAAATTGAATAATTTTAGATTCAAATTGGTTAAATGTAACAAAAAATTAAAAATAATGTTAATAATTGAAGAAAAATATAAGAAAAAACGCTTAAAAAATATCTAGTGGTTAAACAAAAAAATTATATTTCAACCAATCTGTGGTGTCAGGTATTCAGTCTGTAGCCGTCAAAATAATCTACTTTTCTGAAGAGATATCATTTCTCCAAATGTATTTTTCTTGTAATATTTAAAATTTTTTGAATTAAACTTTATATTTTGATAAAGTAATGTAAAATATTATTTATGAATGTAAAAATTATGATAGATATAATTATTTCAAAATATGAAAGCATATGACATTTCATTTTTAGTTTTGAATTTGTCATTTAGAAATGCCTAATTATGGTCAGTAATGATAATTATTTGATTACCGATCATTTCTTCAACATATTTTTCTTGTGATATTAAAAATTTTCCGAATCAAACTTTATATTTCGATAAAGTAATATAAAATCTTATTTATGAATGTAAAACATTACGATAGATATAATTATTTATTTCAAAATATGAAAGCATACAACATTTCATTTTCAGTTTTGAATTTTATTCTCATGTGTCATAGCATCAGCAGGAAAGTGAACCCGCTAACATGGGATAACTGCTTGTAAAGCAGCTGTCGCTGACCTCTCGACCACTAATGCTTGACTTTCAGTTTTGAATTTGTCATTTAGAAACACCTAATTATGGTCAGTAATGATAATTGTTTGATTACTGATCATTTCTTCAATGTATTTTTCTTGTGATATTAAAAAATTTTCGAATCAAATTTTATATTTTGATAAAGTAATGTAAAATCTTATTTATGAATGTAAAAAATTATGATAGATATAATTATTTACTTCAAAATATGAATGCATACTACATTTTATTTTCAGTTCTGGTTTTGTCATTTAGAAATGCCTAATTACAGTCAGTAACAATATGTGTCTAGAATAGTGATGATTTCCCCAAGCTTATTTTTCTTGTAATATTTAAAAAATTTTCAAATCAAACTATATATTTCGATAAAGTAATGTAAAATCTTATTTATAAATGTATAAAATTATGATAGATATAATTATTTACTTCAAAATACAAATGCGTAAAAGATTTTATTTTGATTTCTTTAGAAACACCTATTATTCAAATTATAGTTGTTAGATGTCAACAACTAGTCATGAACAACGATTACTTTTGAGCTTGTTTTACTTGTAATATTTAAAATTTTTTGAATCAAACTTTATATTTCGATAAAGTAATGTAAAATATTTATGAATGTAAAAAACTACTAGAAATATATTTATTTACATTAAAATCGATTATGAACATGTAGAACATTTTGGTTTAGTTTCTGGCTTTGACATTTACAAATGCCTACAGTACAATTTCCAGATTTGGCAGGCATCCAATCAGAGAAAAAAACCTGGTCTAAGCAAATAAAAATTGATTTTTTTAAAAAAATATAATGCTATATATGCTGACGTTTTTAGAACAATTTTAAATTTTTTATAAAATAAGCCTAAAATTAAGAAATTGCGACCAAAAATGACCAAAAGATGGCGCATGCTATGTCCAAAATTTGTAAATAACATTATGGGCTATTAAAATAGCAACATGTGCAAATTGTATATACCACAGAAGGGGTTAATAAGTGGATAAAAATAGTAAAAAGTAAATAAATTTAGGATACATTGAAAAATTAAACATTTATTTTATTAAATTTTGATCAATACAATACAAAAGTTGGTGACTGTAATAAGTTGCACTGTTACAACTAAGGAAAAATAAATACAATAATAAAATCTAGTCAAAAGATATTGGATGGATAAATTATTCAGCTAAAAATTAAATTATGCAGATTTGTAGGTTTTTAAATAATGTATGTAATTTAGAAAACAAATTTAGGTGCACTTATTAAGATTTACATGGTACCTACTATTTATTTGTTTATATATATTTCTGATACTGTACTAAAAATATAGCAGGTAAATAATAAATCGAATATGGCAAAAGTCATAAAATGTCAAAATATATGAAAAATACATGACTTGACTTCCCAAATATACATACAAAATATGTATTGATCAAATAATTTAAGAAGCAATAAAAACATCCAAACAAAGTGAAAATGAAGGAAAACAATTTACATCAATAATGAAAATTTATAAAACTAACCTAGTGTTTCTTCTTCTGTTGGAGGGATGCCTAAATACATATAAGATAAAAATGTAGTCATGTAAATTATATTATGATGTAATATTATTGTAAATATGTGTAAGAATCATCAAGTAAAAAAAACAAATGCATAAACAACAACTATAACAACAGCAACAACAACAACAACAACAACAACAATAACAATAATAATAATAATAATAATAATAATAATAATAATAATAATAATAATAATAATAATAATAATAATAATAATAATAATAATAATAATAATAATAATAATAATAATAATAATAATAATAATAATAATAATAATAATAATAATAATAATAATAATAATAATAATAATAATAATAATAAAATAAAAAAAACAATACTCATCATTTTTATATTTTTTATTATTTTAGAGTGATTTTAAATTGTTCAAAATATTTATAGCCATTTTTGAAAATAATAAATACTAATACAAAGTAATCTTTAAGATCTATATGATATTTTATTTGAATATGCTCCTGATTCTAAATTGAAATATATTCTATGTTTAATGAAATGAAGATATATATATAAAGTCTCTATCAAAATGATTGCAGAGCATGATGTTTCCCTGTTATATTTTCTGTGGATGTAATAGTAGCTAAAAGAAAATAAATGAAAATATGTTTGAATATTGATAACTTATCTATTTAAAAAACCATAAATCTAAACTACAATCTTCAAGTAATTAAAAATATTTTTGGCTTTTAAGTGAAATGTTTACTTATGGATTTGTAAAAAAAAAAAAGTATTTACTATTAATTATTATAAACATCAATATTTTATTTAAGATTTTTTCTATTTTTTAAATATATTTTAGGCCATTGATTCCTCTCATTTCTGTCTTCATATCCATATTTAGGCTGCAGAAAGAAGTTTGCTATTAACTGAAAGGAGACCCTTTGATTCCTCTTGGAGGCCTTAAAGGAACCGAGCAGGGCAAATTCCTAATGTCCACTCCATACGTTCTTGTCGTTGCAGCTGTTATTACTATATGTTTATTCATATAGTATACGAACATGGATGGGCTGCTCACCAACATGCATTAGCCAGTGTGGTGAGTTTATTGGCTTTTTACCTCTGAGTTTAAAATCAAGAAACACCATGGTCTTTCTTCTCAGTGCCTGATAAGGCAGAATGAATGTTTGTGTAAATGATAAAGATTTTTCCCAATTATACAATTATGACAGACAAAAATAAAGCATGGCCCTTAATCCCAGGAGGCTGTAAAGTCACCAACCAAGGCAGCGGTTGGTGGCCGAAGGCGGAGGGTGCTAAGAATATCCTGGAGGTGGACCCAGGCTGCCATTTGATGATGACTTTTTATTTAGGTACTTACAACTGCAGATCACTTTCAAGTGAAGGAAGATTGCAAGAATTAGAAGAAGAACTCTCTTATATTAAATGGGATATTATTGGACTTTGTGAAGTTAGAAGAAAAGGTGAAGAGACAATTGATTTAAAAAGTGGACATATGCTCTATTATAAAGGCACAAATATTGAAAATACAAGAGGAGTAGGATTCATTATAAATAAAAAGTGGAAGAACAATATTGTGGAGATTGATGGTGTATCAGACAGAGTGGCAAGATTAGTTATACAACTTAATAGCAGATATCAAATGCAGATAATTCAGGTTTATGCCCCAACAAGTTCTCACAGTGATGAAGTAGTAGAAGATTTTTATATGGATGTACAAAAGGCTTTTGATCAGAGTAAACAACATTTTAAAATTGTTATGGGAGATTTTAATGCTAGAATTGGTAAACAAATGAAAGATGAAAGTGTTGTAGGTAATTTTGGTTATGGTAATAGAAATGAGAGAGGACATAGAGTTGTGGAGTTTGCAGAGAAGGAAAAACTTTATATTATGAATTCTTTTTTTTTTGAGAAAAATGTTAGAAGGAAATGGACATGGAAGCATCCAAATGAAGGTACAGCAGAATTGGATTATATTTTGACTAACAGGAAGTACATATTTCAAGATTGTAATGTTCTTAATAAATTTAACACAGGAAGTGATCATCGATTAGTAAGGGGTAAGATACATGTTAATGTAAAACTAGAGAGACAAAAATTATTAAAAAAAACTATATTTACAGTTGATATTCCTAATTTTCAGAAACATTCTAATGAATTTAAATTAGAACTTACAAATCGGTTTCAAGTATTAGTAGATTTTGAACATGATTCAGATTTGAATGAAATTAATATGAAAATAACTGATACACTTTTAAAAACTGCAACAAAGATAGCTGGTAGAAAAAAGCAGCAATTGACTAATAAAATTTCTACTGAGACTAGAGAACTGATGAAGAAAAGAAGGAATATGAAGATATGCAAGAATGATGCATTAAAAAGAATTGAATATCTCGAATTTTGTAAAATGGTGCGGAAAAGAGTTGAAAATGATATAAGAAAGTATAACTGTGAACTAGCAAGAAAAGCTGTAGAAGAAAATAAAAGTCTTAAGAATGTAAAACAACATTTTGGTATTGGTAGGAAATTTATATCTGCAATAAGGAAAAAAGATGGAATTATTACTAAAAAGAGGGATGACATTATGAAATTGGTAGAAGATTTTTATCAAGAATTATATAGTAATAAAGAACAAGTACCTCCTATATCTATTACATCTTCTGAATTGCCCAGAATTTTAAATGAAGAAGTGAGAAATGCAATTAAATGTATGAAAAAAGGAAAGGCTCCAGGTAATGATGGAATTATAATTGATATATTAAAAGAAGCAGGTGAAGAAACAGAAAAAATATTAGCAAAGTTATATACCAAATGTCTAAATGATAAAGATGTACCGGATGATTGGAAGAATGCAGTAATAATATTAATATTTAAAAAAGGTGATAAAGAAGATATTAGAAATTACAGACCTATCAGCCTTTTATCAGTTTTATATAAAATTTTTACCAAGATAATTACAACTCGTCTACAGAGAACCTTGGATTTTCACCAACCAAGAGAACAAGCTGCATTTAAAAGTGGTTTTAGTACAGTAGATCATATTCAAGTATTGAGAGAAGTTATAGAAAGGACAAATGAATATGAGTTGTCATTATGTTTTGGATTTGTAGATTATGAAAAGGCATTTGATTCTATAAACATTTCTTCAGTGATTAAAGCATTGGATCATCAAGATATAGATTCAGGATATTGTCATATTTTAAAGAATATTTATAAAAATGCAACAACAACAATTAGATTACATAATGATACTGGGAAAGTCAACATTGAGAAAGGTGTAAGACAAGGTGACTCCATATCTCCAAAACTTTTTACAGCAGTGCTGCAAGAAGTATTTTGTGGATTAAAATGGGAAACTAAAGGAGTGAAAGTAAATGGAGATTATTTAAGTCATTTAGATTTCGCAGATGATGTAGTTGTTTTTGCAAATAATGCTTCCGAGCTGCAGGAAATGTTGCAGGAGTTATCAGATGAAAGTAGGAAAGTAGGACTAAAGATAAATGTTAAAAAGACTAAAGTAATGTTTAATCAATTTGCTCAAAATATGAAAATAAAGATTGATTATGATGAATTAGAAGAAGTTAAGAGTTACAAATACCTTGGTCAGATTATTAATAGATGGAAACATAATAGAGGAAATTAATCATAGAATTCAACTTGGTTGGAGTGCTTTTGGTAGAAATAACTTGATATTAAAAGGAAATATGCCTATGTGTTTGAAAAGAAAGGTTTTTAACAAATGTGTTTTACCAGTTCTTACTTATGGATCTGAGACTTGGACACTTAATAGAAGATCAATACAGAGACTTCAGATCACTCAAAGAAGTATGGAGAGATGTATGTTGGGAGTAACAAGAAGAGATCGAAAACGCAATGTATGGGTAAGAGAACAAACAGGTGTTATTGACCTCATTGAAAAAATTAAAAGATTGAAGTGGAGTTGGGCTGGACATATTGCTAGAAGAGATGATAATAGATGGACAATTGAAATTTTAAACTGGATTCCAAGAGATTGTAAAAGACCCAGAAGGAGACCACATGTAAGATGGATGGATGAAATAAGAAAATGTGTAGGGGTGATGTGGAGAAGAGAAGCTAAAGATCGGAGAAGATGGATTAAACTTGGAGAGACCTTCATCCTGCAGTGGATTGATAATGGTTGATAATGATGATGATGATGATCCATATTTATTAACATAATTTCCTACTTTCATATTTTCTAATCCTATCATGAAAGATAAAAGTGCTATGAATAAATATGGATATGAAGATTATAAAAAAAGACAAACATTTTAAAAATTGTTATGGAAAATCTTTAAATACTAAAGTTAAAAAATACTTGAAAAATGAAAGGGTTATAAAATAAATTTAAAATAAATTTAGATATAGAGATAGAAGTAAGATAAAAGGTAAAGCAAGGTATTGTGAAATTTGGATTTTTTTTATTGATAGAAATCTTTTAAGGAATCAGAATTGGATTTTTTAGACTAACAGAAATTATATACTTAGATTATCTTGCTCTTAATAAATTCACTATAATAAATGATCCATAGATGTAAGATATGTTCTGCCAGACAAAAGCTATTAAGAAAGACTATAAAGAGTTTTTGGGTCGTATCCTTCAAAAATATTTTATTGAATTCAGGTAAGAATTTGCAATTGTTTTAAAATAACAAATTTTTAAGACAGATCAGAGTTGAATGAGATCAAAAAGATAAAAGTTACTCTACTAAAAACAACAAGAAACAAAAATAAAACAATTTACCAGTAATTTTTTTGTTGAGACAGATGGTGCAAAAAAAAATATTATAAAATTATTATTTAGAAGAATTAAATTTCTGAAATTCTCTAAAATATATAAAAGTTAAAAACATAAAGTACTATATACACCTTACATAAACCCTATTTAATGCAATTTAATATATTTCTCATTGCTTACAGTTTCAACTGTCCAAAAATCATCATGAGAAGTACAATATTCAAATATATATAACCATCCAATTAATACCTATCTATACATACACATTTATAAATAATATAAACACTGTAAACAATATTCTATGTTATGAACTTTAAAATAATGTTTTTTCAATGATTCCTATAATGATATATCCTTATTCATTTTTAATTAATATTATTTTTATCTTATTTTTAATCTTAATTGCTTTTTTTTTCATATTTTGCTTTAATTTCAATATATATTTTTCTAAATTTGCATTACTTTTAAACTTTTTTAATAATTTATTTCTACCATTTTTATAATAATAACTACATAATATTTTTGGTACTGATTTAGTGCACTCATGGACATTTTGAATTCTAAGGAGCGTCCAAAATCACCACTGACACATCCAAGTGATAAATGACATTCAATAATCCACACATGGTCATGATATGACTATTCATTACAAAATCGCAATTTACACCAACAATTAAAAAATTAAAATGCTAATTTCGTACAACTATTCTTGATCAATCACATGACTAAAATATACAAAATATAAAAAATGGGAGGAATGATAAATTTCGAAATACTTAAAGCTTATAATTTGTAAAATATGAATTTCAAATACTTAAACAGGGAAAGTAAACAAAAACAAATAATGGACATATGTTCAATAAACAAAATTGATCAAACCAAGTTTATAATTTCAAATACTAAAAGCTTATAACTTGTAAAATACAAATTTTATTATGATATAGGCCTATAACCACATATTGAAATAAAGTAAATGTTGAATAAACGTAGAAACAATTGCAAAGCATATTAATTCTATAATTAGTCTTAGCATTAGTCAAAAGAATAGTCTTAAGTATACAATATTAATTTTACAATTAATAAATCTGATTTTTTTTTACTTACCAAAGCAAGTAATGTGTGCTTCATTTCTCACATGTCATTTGATGGCAATGGATAAAAAGAATCTAAATGAGATTTATTCATTAAATTTCTCAAAGATGCTAATAGATTAGTGTTTATCTTATTTAAAATCCAATAACGTTTACATTTGAAATAATCAAATTTTTATTAAAATCTGTAAATATTTTTTTAAACATGTTTCCAAGTTCATTTGTTGATGGTAAGCCACTTCATGTTTATAAATAGAAAATTATATAAATAGATATATAGATTCCTATCAATTTCAAGAGCCCACAAGGACCTCATGTGATCAAGTGTAGATCTGATATCCACATCAGGAAATCAGATGTGAACACTATTTTTTATCTCAATTTTTTTTCCTTAACTGCATGGAACAAAGGAAGCTTGCAACATCAGTTTCTTTTTGGTAAGTAAAAATCTGATTAATTATAAAGTTAATATACTTTATGGGCCTATATTGTAATAAAATTCGGATTTTAGAAGTTATGTTTTTAATTTTTCGAAATTATGAGCTTTGTTTGATTAATTTTACTTTACTTTAACATGTGCTTATAGGCATATATTGTAATAAAATTCATATTTTAGCAGTTTTTAGCTTTTAGTATTTCGAAATTAAAAGCATGAGTTGGTCAATTTTACATTATTTAACATGTGGTAATAGTAGAATTTGAAATTTGGTAATTTTTTATCAGTAACTACAGGTTTCTAAAAATAATAAAAATTACTGTTACCAAAATAACTATTACTGGTATTACCAGCTTTAAAAACAAAATTTTAATTTATTTAAGCCTTCCATAAAAACAATTTTCTTTCAAACATTTTAATTTTTAGAAAAATGAAAATTAATTTTAAAGTCATTATAAGTTTGCAAAAAACAATTAAATTCTATTTCATCCCCATTCTAAACCTATCTATTTAGTATTTATGTAGATTACAATAATCTAGGATTATATTCAAAGTTGAACATGGTTAAAATATTCTCAAGATATAAAACCCAATCTTTTCCTCTCCAATATTTTTAAATATGTATTTGCTTTGCTAAATTGCCAAATTAAATTTTATTTAAAATTTGATGCTTAAGTTTGCATAATGTATACATATGTAAGTATTGCATCACTGTTATGAAGTTCTAAAGATGTTTTGATATGAATGTTTCTATAAAGTGCTGTTATCTTCTTCATTTTATCAATTATTTTTTAACATTTCCCTTTATAATGTCCCCCCCCCCCAAAAAAAAAATCAAATGTGTGGCAATACTTTAAAAGAAAAAATAAAGAAGCCAAGTGCTTAAAGTGCAGTAAAATTTTGAAAACTATCAGTGGATTAACTTCTGGAATAACAGTTTACGTAAGCGAGATTTGTGCCAATGACTTTCAAGATGATGTTAATTTTCAAGCAAGAAACAGGTAACTTTAGTGCAATTTTTGCCTAAAAAATTTGTTACTTCTGCTATTGCAAAAATGGCTTGCAAAGATGTATTTAGTTTTAATCAAATCACAACTTGTGAATTTATTCTCAACTTGGCAACAAATGTTTATGACAACATGCCACTAATTACAAGCAATGGTATAAAAATTTAGTTTACATTTATTATCTAACCAAGAAAACTGAATTATCTGAATATTTTGGAAGTCAAATTAAAACTGGAATTTGTTACTCAATTATCTTGAAATTTCCCAGTGCTTGAAAAGAAATAATTCTAAAATTGAACATCCCTTCTTATTGCCAAATCAAAGAAGCATTAAGAAATGGACTGAAAAAACACAACACTTTTTCAGCCAGATGCACAAATCTAAGAAGAAATTGCTAAAGATGAAATTTCAGATGGAGAATCTGCAGATAAAGGTGATACAAAGCTTCAAAGATACATCAGAGGTTTTAAAAAAAGCTAAATCTAAACGTGTTATCTCTTATAGTCTTTCTTTAACCAATGAATTGAAGCTTTTTGAGGCTATTGGAGAGCAATTGGAGCAACTAGAAAAACTATCAAAGTTTAAATATTATCAGACCAATCACTGTTGAATCAGAAAGAGATTTTTCAAGTGTGGGATACTTTGTTTCAAAGATAACGTCATGCTTATCACCAAAACCATTAGATAATTTGTGCTTTTTAAAATCTTAGTTCATTAAAAGGTCATGTGAATAGGGTATTGTGCTATTTTTTCCCATAACATTAAAGAATTATTTTTTTTACAAAATCATTTTTTTTTTTTTTTTAAAGTTCTTTTTGTGTGTGTTTAATATAGGGAAATTTTCTATATTTTTTTTTATTCAAGTATTTTTTTTCTGTTAAATAAAGCATTTTTTTGTTTTTTTTTTAATATCCTAATTAAAATAAATTTATTGTTGGTAATTACCATTAATCACAAATTTTACTTTGGTATTTAACAGTAATTAAAATTTCAGTAACTTTCAAACCCTAGATTATAGGCATATATTGTAATAAAATTCGTATTTTAGAAGTTATAAGCTTTTAATATTTCAAAATTGTAAGCTTGGTTTGATCAAGTTTACATTATTTCAATATATGGTTATATGCAAATATTATAATAAAATTCGTATTTTCGAAGTTATAAGCTTTTAGTATCTCAGAATTATAAGCTTGGTTTGATCAGACTTCTGCTTTTTTTGGACAATACTTTGCATCATAGAAACATCCTTCCCCCTCCCTGCATACTTCGGCACTTCAAACTGTCATTATTGTAATAAGATTTGTATTAATAGAAGTTATAAGTCTTTAGTATTTAGACTGTGTTCACTGCCATTTTGAATTCTAAGGACTGCCCAAAACCAGTGCTGACACATTGTCCCAAGTGACCCCATTTGATTATTCGATGTCATTTATCACTTGGATATATCAGCACTGGTTTTGGTGGTCCTTAGAATTCAAAACGGCAGTGAGTGCATTTTAAATCAGCACCATATTTTTTATATAATTCAATTTTCCCAAATTATAATGTTTCTTAATATAGGGGATTTGAACTCAGACTTTCAAACTCCCTTAGGCTATTCAATTTATCTTGTACAACCAATACACATGTGAAAAAATAAATGTATCTCCAATATACATATTTTATGTGCATATCAGTTGATCCAGATCATCATCTCCCACATATATATATATTGGACCAATATTGAATATTGGCACATGATAATTTATCTAAAAAAATTATTAAAATAACCTTTCGTAAAAGAAAACGTATTTAAAAGTTTAATAGTTTTCTATCATTAGTTTTTGAAATAAAAGCTAGAAAATAATTGATTAAAAGGGGGGAGGGAGAGTTTTGATTAGAAAAGATAAACTAAAAGTTTTATAAAAGGAAGTAGAGTTTATTATTATTAGTCGAAATATAATTAAAAGTTTTAAATTTACAAATCTCTTTTCATCCGAATTAAAGAAAAAGGTAATATTAAAACTAGTTATATATGTGCGTATATATGTGTGATTGTAAATAAAAATAAATGTATGCGTATTAAATAAATATTAAAAAATAAATGGAAGTTGTCATTAAAAAACATGGCAATGGCTATTAATTAAAAATATAAAACAACACGTTTGCATGGCTATTACTAATTAAACAATCTTCCAAAACACGTCAAATAATTATCAATGGAATTTCGACTACAGATATTGCCGGAGGATATTACACGGACAACACATTGCAGGTATAAATAGACCCTTTTTTATCAGACAATTAATTGAGTCAGTTGAGTCAAGAGAGGACAATCAGTTGAGTTAATTGTATCCAGAAACAAAATGCAGTGCTGAGCAGCTTTTGGGAACACCCATCTTTCTCCAGCCTTAGTCAAATAACATCAGCAATATCTGCCCGTAAAATAATGTCAGCGTAACATCTTAGAAAATCTCCATCAGTATCTAATTGTCTCCAATAGTAATAATCGTGAAAAATAAGGAAACTCATCAAGGAAACATCCCAGCCAGCTGGAAGAAGCAGCAAACAAGAAGAAAACAAAGTTCTAAATCTATGTTCAAAATCCTAGGTAAAACATTTGCTTATTTTTGTTTATACCATAATAGCCATTGCATTAAAATTCGTAAAGCCTCCAGAGACAAATAATTTGAACTCTATAATCATGCATAAAATGAACTATTGATGTGCGTGTTTGTGAATGCTATATGATTTTATAAATGTTAAACATTATTTATGCTTTTCATAAGATATATATTATAGTGTGTTAATTTAAAATGTGTGTGTGTTATATTAGTTAAAAAAATTATAAAGATGTTTAAATTTAGTAAATTAATCTTAGTTAATAAATTATCTTAAAATTTAAACTCTATTTGTCTGTCAATTCTTTTTATCAATTCTTTTACAAATCTTTATCAATTCTTTTCACCACTAATTATGTATAATATATTAGTGATTACAAACAACTGAGATAGTAATGGATATTTAGGCGTTGAGTTAGTGGCCATTGCTCAAAGCGTGTTATTTATTCATTCTTGGATAATTAACTGGCACCCCTGTTTATACACAAACAATAAAAAGTGCTTTGAATGTGGTGTTGAACTCAACAACCGAGAAGAAGCTATGTCCTGGAAATGTAATGCTAGTTATATATTTTATAGTTATCGTTTGGGCATACATACTCTCCGAGTATGTTCTTCTCTGCCTAAGAGACCGGTGTTTCGATAGACCCATTTCGAACCCGGTACAAATGGCTATACCCAACTTGGGGCTGGACCTAAGAAACAATAGTAACTAAATACTTTGTTTCTTGTTTAAAAATTTGTTTATACAAAAGCTAAATTACGTATGTTAAAGTTGTTTAATTTTTAAAAAAATATTGACCGAAAACTTTTTTTTTTTAATGAAAAGAGATTTATACTATTTACATTATTTAAAATAAATCATTATGTTAAATCAGAGACAATTGGGTATTATGGGCAGAGCTGAAGCATTAAGATCGGGTAGAAAAATGAACAAAGGGGTGGAGTTAGCATGTGTTGCCATCTTAGTAAGAAAAAATAAATAAATAAGTCGTATATTAAATTTAGTTTAACATAAGCGCTAGTGTGAAAAAATATATATATACAAAATATATATATATATATGGTCTCAAAATGGGAAAAGATATAGAGCCGGAGGAAGTAATAAAAAGAGTAGAGGTGTATATCCTGCATAAAATAATAAAAGTTTACATCAAAATATTAAAATATATTTCACAGATACATTTAAAATTGACTACCTCCTAAAAGATGGAAAAAAGTGAATTGTGAAGAAAACATAGGAGCAATGATGCCAGAGGAAGAAAAGATCTTTCAACTCATACAACAAATGATGAAACAAAATAAAGACCGAGCCCAAAGAGATGCAGAATTTGAAAGAAAGAGTCTGGAAATGATGAAGGAGATTAGAAGAAATATTGATGAATTAAAAAGAAGCCAAAAATTAAAAATTGATAAGATTAGTACTATTCTGAACATACAACCTGGTTTCAAAGATGTACCTGTTCCCAAGCAAAGAGAGACTATTGATCTAACCAAAGACAAGATAGTATGTGTAGAAACAATTTTTGAAAACATAGTAATGGAAGACATGAAAGTTGTGAATGAAATTGAAGGTACTGCCATGAAGCAAGAGACTAACCAAATAGAAAATCTGATGAAGCAAACAAGAGAACTGGAAAGATTTGAAGATGGTTCTACCTCCAGATCAAAAGATATTGATGCTGAAACTAAAGATAAGATAATTTTCATGGAAGCACTTTTAAAAGACAGTGGAGCAGAGGACACAAAACCTCAACCAACTAAAATAAGGCTGGAACCTCATGAGATTATGTTAGTGAATACAAATGCCAACTCTACTCAACAAAAATGTAAAGAATTAGATTTGACAGAGATTACTCATAGTCAAAGTTTTATTCTAGAAGATTTAGCTAAGGATGAAAAAAGTACTGAGGAAATGGTGGTTTTAAATCTACTGCAAGCCAGCCCATCTCAAAGTGATTATATCAGCTTACCACCCTCTAATGGAGTGGCTGTATCAATGATGAAAAATATCAATAGAACAATACATACTGTTTTGGATAAATCTTATGAAATCATAATTGATAATTCTGAGTTATATTTTCATAATAATTATAAAGATGTTATGTGGAAAAGTGATGATGATGGATTGATGAAAACATCAAAGTTAAAGTTTAGAAATGATGCTGAATGGCCTTTTGATATGAAAATGAAGAAAGTGGATAGATCGTTAGTTGTGTACAATACTACCCATTTTAATAAATCCCATAATTATTTATTTATGAAATATGATCAGAAACTTGAGCAAAGCCAGTTAGAACTCAAAGCAGAATTGAAGGAAGAAATTAGTCAGGTTAAAAGAGAAATTAAGGAAATCAGAGCAGAAGTAATAGACTTAAGATGTGAAGTAACAGATAAAGTAGAAACTTATGTAGATCAAAAGGCAGAAGATAGCGTTAAGTATAGTGATAGAGAAATAAAAATAATAAAGATAGAAAATAATGTAATAGAGTTTTCAAAAGGAAGTGTTCATGTTTGTTTTAAATGTAGATTTAAAATAAAAAGGAAGAATAGGAAAATATATTCACAGTTAGGAAAAATACGGAGGTCTGTGAAGCTTAAAGGTTTTCTAATTTACAAGGCTGAACATAGATCAGAAAGAGAAAGAGATAAAGCAATAAATTTTAATCAAGAGAGAGATGTGAGAATATAGAGTATAATTTATGTTAGTGAGTTAGTAGAAAGAAAGAAGGAACCGCCTGACATAGTTTAAAAGTTAGTTAAGGATTGGAATATTAAAGTAAACGGAAATACGTAGGGTGTAAATAAATTGTTTAAAATAATAAATAAAAAAATCTCCAATAAAATAATAAAGAAAGACTTGTAATAAAGTAAAATAGTTTTTTCTAAATATATGCACGTAAATAAAGAAGTTAAAGTAATGGTTTAAAAAATAATATTGTAATATAAATAAATTTGTAAACTAATGTCTGTGATAGATTAGAATTAATAGTGTAATATAAATAAATATGTAAGATATTAGTCGTATGAATTAAATATAATATTGTAAGGTTATAAATGGATAAAATATAAAGTCAATCTAAGTTATTAGGAATGTATAATGGATCAAAATTAAAGGGAATGAGGGTAGTATAGAAATAAGTTTTAGATAAGGATAAGTTTAAAGCTGTTGACTGGATAAATTTTAGTACCTGTAACGGATTGGCAGGGATTATTCCTCTTTTAAAAATGCACACTGGGGACAATCCAGCATAAGCCACAATCACTTTTCAGGGGAGAATCCCCATATCTCGTACCTCATTTTCCAAAGCGTAAGTCGAAAATGGACAGTTGAAAATTCCTGCCATTCACAGCGACTTCTTTTTAGTCAAAGTCTGATCAAGAGAATTGGCAGCCGAAGCTTCATTTATAAAAGATCCCTGTGCCACAAAATTAGTTTGTCCTCGTGATCACTATCCAGGATTCAGAACATTTGTAAGCAATGTTACCAGCATAGAAAGAAGAAAAGTATCACTGGAGATTGCCCTTAGTATGGAAAGTAAAAAATATTAAAAGGCAAACTTAGAAAATAATAAATTAAGATTTAAAGTTGTCAGAGATAAAATGGTCAAAAATAGACACATTTTACTCTCAAATAGGGATGGTGTAATGTACCAATATTGAATATTGGCACATGATAATTTATCTAAAAAAATTATTAAAATAACCTTTCATAAAAGAAAACGTATTTAAAAGTTTAATAGTTTTCTATCATTAGTTTTTGAAATTAAAGTTAGAAAATAATTGATTAAAAGGGGGGAGGGGGAGTTTTGATTAGAAAAGATAAACTAAAAGTTTTATAAAAGAAAGTAGAGTTTATTATTATTAGTCGAAATATAATTTAAAGTTTTAAATTTACAAATCTCTTTTCATCCGAATTAAGGAAAAAGGTAATATTAAAACTAGTTATATATGTGCAATTGTAGATAAAAATAAATGTATGCGTATTAAATAAATATTAAAAAATAAAAGGAAGTTGTCATTAAAAAACACGGCAATGGCTATTAATTAAAAATATAAAACAACACGTCTGCATGGCTATTACTAATTAAACAATCTTCCAAAACACGTCAAATAATTATCAATGGAATTTCGACAACAGATATTGCTGGAGGATATTACACGGACAACACGTTGCAGGTATAAATAGACCCTTTTTTTTATCAGACAATTAATTGAGTCAGTTAAGTCAAGATAGGACAATCAGTTGAGTTAATTGTATCCAGAAACAAAATGCAGTGCTGAGCAGCTTTTGGGAACACACGTCTTTCTCCAGCCTTAGTCAAATAAAATCAGCAATATCTGCCTGTGAAATAATGTCAGCGTAACATCTTAGAAAATCTCCATCAGTATTTAATTGTTTCCAATAGTAATAATTGTGAATAATAAGAAAAATCATCAAGGAAACATCCCAGCTGGCTGGAAGAAGCAGCAAACAAGAAGAAAACAAAGTTCTAAATCTACGTTCAAAATCCTAGGTAAAACATTTGCTTATTTTCGTTTATACCATAATAGCCATTGCATTAAAATTCATAAAGCCTCCAGAGACAAGTAATTTGAACTCTATAATCATGCATGAAATGAACTATTGATGTGTGTGTTTGTGAATGCTATATGATTTTATAAACGTTAAACATTATTTATGCTTTTCATAAGATATATATTACAGTGTGTTAATTTAAAATGTGCGTGTGTTATATTAGTTTAAAAAAATTATAAAGATGTTTAAATTTAGTAAATTAATGTTAGTTAATAAATTGTCTTAAAATTTAAACTCTATTTGTCTGTCAATTCTTTTTATCAATTTTTTTACAAATCTTTATCAATTCTTTTCACTACTAATTATGTATAATCTATTAGTGATTACAAACAACTGAGCTAGTCATGGATTTAGGCATTGAGTTAGTGGCCATTGCTCAAAGTGTGTTATTTATTCATTCTTGGATAATTTACTGGCGCCCGTGTTTATACATAAACAAAAAAAAGTGCTTTGAATGTGGTGTTGAACTCAACAGCCGAGAAGAAGCTATGTTCTGGAAATGTAATGCTAGTTATATATTTTATAGCTATTGTTTGGGCATACATGCTCTCCGAGTATGTTCTTCTCTGCCTAAGCGACCGGTGTTTCGATCGACCCATTTTGAACCCGGTACAATATATATATAATCAATGCTCAGTTTATATTAAGATAAAAAATTTCAAACTTTAACGGGCAGTCTTCAGTCTACTCCATCCTTCAACTTTTCAGTCATCCATATCATTGAATATCTGATGATAGAATGCCCAAATCCCTTGTTGATGCGAATATTATTGTCATGTCCATGTTGAATTTAAATCACTCTGACAACTTATGTAATGCATAGGACTTTGTATTGAGTAACTTTATCTCTTACAATTACTAAATTACAAAAATACTTTTAAATATTAAGCCAAAACACTAAAATATATACATATGGTACTTACCATGTAATATATAAAAATATGATGTGGAATATTAATTTCTAACAATATTAAAAAATATGAATTTCAAAAAAATCGATCTTAAAAAATAAATTATGCAATTCGCGAATATTACTTTAAATATGGACAAAACAATCACTAAATTACAAAAAGTAGTCTAAAATATTATCAAAAAACCCTAAAATCCCCCCCCCCCTTATGATTTTGACTCAGTGAGTTAATTGTGAAGATATTTAAAGTTTCAAGCTTTTAAACCTAAATACTTATGACTGGCTTAGATATATAGAAAGAAAAGTAGAGAAAAGGGTGGCTGCCCTTTTTTCGTAAAATCTTTATTGTGTGTTTAGGTTTTGATTTCATTTGGACAGCTATTATGGCAACTGATTGGTTGTCAGATAAGTGTTATAACAAGCACTAGAGATTTTGCAGTATCTCAATTTATTTCAGTTTTCACCTATCTGTGCTTTGCAAATTAAAATATTATTTACATACCTTACTGCTTGTTATGTATTCTAAAAACTACTACATAGTAAATCATAGTATTTTGCATTGTACATTTATGATTTAGACTCAGTGAGTTAATTGTGAAGATATTTAAAGCTTCACGCTTTCAAACCTAAATACTTATGATTGGCTTAGATATATAGAAAGAAAAGTAGAGAAAAGGGTGGCTGCCCTTTTCTCGTAAAATCTTTGTTGTGTGTTTAGGTTTGGATTTAGTTTGAACAGCTATCATGGCATCCGATTGGCTGTCAGATAAGTGTTATAATGAGTGCTAGAGATTTTGCAGTATCTCAATTTATTTCAGTTTTCAACTATCTGCATTTTGCAAATAAAAATATTAACACATGTTTGTGTAATAAAAAAAATCGATCTTAAAATGTAAATTATGCAATACTAAAAATATGAATTTGACCAAAAAAATAACATCCTAAAAAGTACATTTTTAACAACAGTAAAAATATTGATTTGCCATACAAAAAATATGTAATCAATGACCTGTCATTATGCAATTCCAAAATGTTAATTTAGATACAGATAAAAAAAAAATTGTCTAAAATGTTATCAAAAAAATGGATAATATACACATATTATTTACTGTGTAATATACGAGAAATTGTTGCAATGAAACAATGAATTTGTCTGTTCTATTTTATTTTAAATGGATCAATTTTTTTGTGCCAATATGGAGACTTAAACTAAAAATTTCCCCACTAAAATGAACACATGATTGTGCAGTATCTTGCCTGAAGGGTATTTTCTCTCCAAAAAAAAAAAAAAGAAAGATAATAAGTAAATGTATTTTTTTAAAGCTGCAAAGAAAATAATCATAAAATAAAGAAATATGGTAAAATTGGAACACTTATTAATTGTTAATACTGGCAGAGATATTTTTTGATTTTGTTCAGTATGGAAATGAATGCATCATCATCTTTATGAAGTCTCCACCACACAAATTTGGCCAAATATGAATTTAGGTGTTACCATGCTGTTCCTTTCTGATGCTTATTACATCATTTCACTGAACGTCAAAATCTTTCAATGTTTTGTTGCGATCCCCAGTTTTTGGATTCACAAAATTATATTTGTGGTTCACACGAAAATGATCATAACCAGCATTTTTCAATTCATCACTTTTATAGGCCTTTCAATAATCTGAATATATGGTGGAACCCTCTTATACCTTTTGCTTGATAGCTTTGATCAGAGTGGATGCTGTCCTATCATTAATTCTAATGATAATGTAAAGAAAATCAAAAGGAAAACTATGTATACTTACTCAAAATCAAACAAATCAAGCAAAAATGCAATTGAAATCTTGAAGTAAAACTATGGAACGCAATTGAAATCTGAACAATAGCTAACTTTGAAATAAAACTAGGATAAAAGCTGTTATCAGAATGAAATCCGGACAATAACTGAGACTGTCAAAAAATATCACAAAAAAAACACGTTTTGATATGAGAACGGATTTTTTTAAAAAACATGTTTTGATACCACATTGAATAATATCGCAGGGATTATTTGATGTGAAAAGGTCTACCACCTCCTCTACATTGCAGGTCTAATATATAAGTATCCCCTTTTTTTATATAAACAGGACAAATAATATTATATTTTTTATTAATCATATTAAATAATTTCCTAATTTTAACAAACATGATTAATAAAAAATGTTATTATTTGTCCTATTTATATATTAAAAAAAAGTTTAAATTTGTTAATTAATAATGATAATGATTATAATAATTTAGAAGTTATAAATTCGGTTTATATTATAAAAAGTTTAGATTGTTTTAAAAATAATAAAGAAATGCCATATGTTGGAACTAGAAAGAATAAATTGGTAACAAGATTGAAATAACATTTAAATGATAAAAATTCTGAGGTTTATGATCATATGAATACATTTAAACATAAAGATTTAAAAATAGAATCATTAGAATGCATAAGAGCATATTATGAAAGAAGGAATTTATATTAATGAAAGGAAACCTGTAATGAATAGGTTGTTAATTGAAAATAATAAAAAAAGAAAATAATACATTGATGTAGGAGTTATTTAAGAAACGAATGTAATGAAAATTTGACATTGTTAGAAGAGTTTATATTTATTACTTTATGTATTTTTTAATTGTTCTTTGATAAAGACTATAAAAGAATATAGTCAAAATAGTGTTATTTATTTTAAAAATATTATAAAGAACAATTCGTGTCAATTGTTAATACAGAGTTTAATATAAATAAATAAAAACAAATAATATTTCCAAGCGCTTTCAACTCTTACGCTTGGAAATATTATTTGTTTTTATTTATTTATATTAAACTCTGTATTAACAATGAAGGTACAGCAGAATTGGATTATATTTTGACTAACAGAAAATACATATTTCAAGATTGTAATGTTCTTAATAAATTTAACACAGGAAGTGATCATCGATTAGTAAGGTGTAAGTTACGTGTTAATGTAAAACTAGAGAGACAAAAATTATTAAGAAAAACAATATTTACAGTTGATATTCCTAATCTTCAGAAACATTCTAATGAATTTAAATTGGAACTTACAAATAGGTTTCAAGTGTTAGGAGATTTTGAACATGATTCAGATTTGAATGAAATTAATATGAAAATAACTGATACACTTTTAAAAACGGCAACAAACATAACTGGTAGAAAAAAGCAGCAATTGACTAATAAAATTTCTACTGAGACTAGAGAATTTATGAAGAAAAGAAGGAATATGAAGATATACAAAAATGATGTATTAAAAAGAATTGAATATCTCGAATTTTGTAAAATGGTACGGAAAAGAGTTGAAAATGATATAAGAAAGTATAACTGTGAAATAGCAAGGAAAGCTGTAGAAGAAAATAAAAGTCTCAAAAATGTTAAACAACATTTTGGTATTGGTAGGAAATTTATATCTGCAATAAGAAAAAAAGATGGAATTATTACTAAAAAAAGAGATGACATCATGAAATTGGTAGAAGATTTTAATCAAGAATTATATAGTAATAAAGAACAAGTACCTCCTATATCTATTACATCTTCCGAATTGCCCAGAATTTTAAATGAAGAAGTGAGACATGCAATTAAGTGTATGAAGAAAGGAAAGGCTCCAGGAAATGATGGAATTATAATTGATATATTAAAAGAAGCAGGTGAAGAAATAGAAACAATTTTAGCAAAGTTATATACCAAATGTCTAAATGATAAAGATGTACCGGAAGATTGGAAGAATGCAGTAATAATATTAATATTTAAAAAAGGTGATAAAGAAGATATTAGAAATTACAGACCTATCAGCCTTTTATCAGTTTTATATAAAAATTTTACCAAGATAATTACAACTCGCCTACAGAGAACTTTGTGGATTTCCACCAACCAAGAGAACAAGCTGGATTTAAAAGTGGTTTTAGTACAGTAGATCATATCCAGGTATTGAGAGAAGTCATAGAAAGGACAAACGAATATGAGTTGTCCTTATGTTTTGGATTTGTAGATTATGAAAAGGCATTTGATTCTATACACATTTCTTCAGTGATTAAAGCATTGGATCATCAAGGTATAGATCCAGGATATTGTCATATTTTAAAGAATATTTATAAAAATGCAACAGCAACAATTAGATTACATAATGATACTGGAAAAATCAACATTGAGAAAGGTGTAAGACAAGGTGACTCCATATCTCCAAAACTCTTTACAGCAGTGCTGCAAGAAGTATTTTGTGGATTAAAATGGGAAACTAAAGGAGTAAAAGTAAATGGAGAGTATTTAAGTCATTTAGATTTCGCAGATGATGTAGTTGTTTTTGCAAATAATGCTTCAGAGCTGCAGGAAATGTTGCAGGAGTTAGCAGATGAAAGTAGAAAAGTAGGACTAAAGATAAATGTTAAAAAGACTAAAGTAATGTTTAATCGATTTGCTCAAAATATGAAAATAAAGATTAATTATGAAGAATTAGAAGAAGTTAACAGTTACAAATACCTTGGTCAGATTATTAATACAGATGGAAACATAATGGAGGAAATTAATCATAGAATTAAACTTGGTTGGAGTGCTTTTGGTAGAAATAACTTGATACTAAAAGGAAATATGCCTATGTGTTTGAAAAGGATGGTTTTTAACAAATGTGTTTTACCAGTTCTTACTTATGGATCTGAGACTTGGACACTTAATAGAAGAGCAATACAGAGACTTCAGACCACTCAAAGGAGCATGGAGAGATGTATGTTGGGAGTAACAAGAAGAGATCGAAAACGCAATGTATGGGTAAGACAACAAACAGGTGTTACTGACCTTATTGAAAAAATTAAAAGATTGAAATGGAGTTGGGCTGGACATATTGCTAGAAGAGATGATAATAGATGGACAATTGAAATTTTAAACTGGATTCCAAGAGATTGTAAAAGACCCAGAAAGAGACCACATGTGAGATGGATGGATGAAATAAGAAAATGTGCAGGGGTGTTGTGGAGAAGAGAAGCTAAAGATCGGAGAAGATGGATTAAACTTGGAGAGACCTTCATCCTGCAGTGGATTGATAATGGTTGATGATGATGATGATGATGATTAACAATTGACACGAATTGTTATTTATATTATTTTTATATTATATACAGAAGTATTATTTATTTGTTATTTATTTTATAATAGCTCATATAATAAAATAGGATTTATAATATAAAAAAGAGCATGTGTTTTATTTATATATTGAAATTAATGGGCTATTTTTAAAATAGAAGACTGTGTTTGTGTTATTGATTTAATTTATTTTATATACTCCATTTATACAATTTTTACGATAAAAACTGAGTATATTTTTTCTTTTTTTATTTATTAACTTAAATTTCGCCACATTGTTAAACTTTATATTAAACTTGTATATGATTTTATTTATATTTTCTTATATTATTATTATAAATTTTTACATATATATATATGTTGCATTTATCTTTTTTATGATTTTTTTCTGTAGTCATTAAATTTCTCTTCTGATAATTTTATATTATGGTCTATAACTATAATTGGATAATTATTAATTTTAAATTTCTAAATTATTAATTCTACTTGCTTACTATAATCTCTATTCCAGCAATAATTTATAACTCTATACATTTTTGAATTAATACTATTTATTTTGTATTTTTTGTCGATATTCATTTTTCTATATAAAGATGTCTACATTTTACACTAAATTATATTATATTAAATTGCATTGAAAGTGTTTATGTAAGGTGTATATGGTATTTTATTTATATATATATATATAAATCAATGCAGAATAGGATAACAAATGAGAAGAAATTATAACATAAAATATAACTGAAATGGCTAGAAAAGCTATATAGAGAATAAAAATATCAAAAAATCAATACTGCATATTAGTATTGAATGAGAAGTAATTTCAACAATAAGATAGCTTTATTATTAGATATGGATGACAGTAGGATGTTATAAAAACTATAATATAATAAACAGTAGGAAAACAAATTAGCCTATATAAATTGTTACAGTATCATTTAAAATGTCACATACTTCAAACAAAGACAGACTATAAAATTTGTGAAGAAAGGAAAAGTTTTAGGATATGGTGGGTTTAATTAATATATTTTTTAAAAAAATGATGAAATGAGTAATTATTAGCAAAGTTATTCATCAAATGTCTAAGTGATAGAGTATATGAAAAAGAATCTGATAATAATTTTAATATTTAAGAAAAACATATTAAAAATTACAGAACTATCAATTCATATTAAAAAAAAAACCCTGCAAATCATCTATAGAGAACTCCAGTCAACCAAAATAGTGTTCTTAGCACAGTTGATCATATCCAAGCAATAATTATAAAGAGACATTGACAAATTCTAAAGAATATATATTAAAATGTAACTAAACAGCTGCCTGGTAACATCGGTGAAAGCATGTAAATGATTCAGTCTCACAAAATCGTTTATAGTAATTGTAAGAGGAATATATTGTAGATTAAAATAGACAAATTCAATAAAAGGTATATAGGGATTAATTAAGGGATTTATATTTTGCAGAAGATATTGTTTTTGCAAGTGATGCTTAATCCTTCAGAAAGTAATACAAAATAAGTATTTTTTTAAAAATAGGGATTAAAATAAATGCTGATACTAATAAAAATACTAACACACAAATATCCTAATCAAATTATTAATATAAGGGAAACAATGGATAAAAATTATTAAAATTAGACATGACTGAAGTAGTTTTGATAGAAATAATTTATTCATTATAGTAAGATCGCCGATCCACTGACCTTGCGCTCTAGAATTCTCTAAAACGTACATTAGTAGTAAATAATGATGTCATTTAAAGATAGCAATTGTCTAAAATTGCATTCTAGTAAATGAGTTTATAAACTATATTGATACACAATATACACGTAAAGAAATGTGGCCCCTTTTTTACCCCTCCCCCCGTTTTAATAAGTAAAATAAAGAAATTAGTACTATACTATACTTTTAACAAAAACAAAAAATCTATGTGTTAATTATATATAAGTATGTAATAATATACATAATATAATTTCCGTAATTATTTACTATCAATACAATGTAAGAAAAAGTAGTTAAATATTTAAAACAAAAAAATCATTGAATTTCTTTATTTATAAAAAAAAAAAATGAATGTTTGTTTACGTTTTTAATTTTTCCGGAACAAAATTTATGAACGTAGAATAAACGTAAGGTTTTAAAAGAATTAAAAATCTTAAGATTTAAACGAACGGCAATTTCACGAGATTTTTTAAAATTTAATATAATCTATAAGTTTATAGAAAAAAAAAAAAATGAAGTAAATGGTAAAATAATTTTTAGAATATTTCTAATAGCTAAGTCCTATTGTAATCCTATCAGTTATTATAATTAATAGTAATAAGTTTTATGACTGGAGGTATAAAATTTACAGATTGTGCGCACATGCACAAACTTTCTAATAAAAGTACCCATATACAGTGATTTGTTACAAATGAAAATAAAAATAAAAACCAAATATCTATAAAGGCATTTATTTTCCGGCAACATAAAATATTTTTCTTTTTCCATTCATTTAAAACTAGAATTAGAAAGAAAAAAATTCGTAAAAACTAGAGCCAATCATTATCATAAACGGCTGAAAATATACTTTTTTTAAAAAAAAAAAAAACCGGTAAATTTGTATATAAGAAAAGTAATTCATAATTTTTTCTTACCTTCCTCGGACAATTTTTTGACCGACGTGACCGACATGTTATGCTGTTTAATCTTCTAGCGACTAGATGAAAACTTGTAATGATTAATAAGTTTCAGAACTGAGCATGCTTAGTTAGAAAAATCTTTTCTACGGGAAATCCAACAGTTGTTTTTTTTTGAATTTATGTGAGTAATATTTATGAAGTAAATCTTGGGAAATTTAGATAAATCAATAAATAATTATATATATTTATCAAAAGCAAAAAGTTGTAACTGTTGTCAACAGCAGTTGAGTAATATAAATATTATACGGCTAAATTAAAAAAATGTAATCCAATCTCCCATTATTACGTAATAGAATATATATATCGAGTGTTTACATACTATATCTTAATTCAGGAAGAATGATTAACAAAAAAGCTTGGAATTTGAAAAGAAAAAATCTTTATGGTGGTGAAATAAAAATGTATGTGTGGCATATTTACATAATCCAGGAGAAGAAATAACTAAAAGGCAAACTTGGTTTTAAAAAAACAACAATCTATTGTTTATTAAAAAACAAAAATTAAGAACCTTTTTTTTTTAAAGCAACAATACCGATGATATAAAGGGGGGGGGGGGCGCAACACAAAGTAAAAAACTGACCCTAGAGAAAAAATTTAATCAAATGTGTCATTTCAAGTTTAGGGATTGGGAACTGATTAAATGGATTTCATTTTTTTATAAAAGCCTGGCAATCTGACTTACGAAGATAAATTTTGTTAATTTATTGATATGTTAATAATGCTATAATATTTTTCCTTGGTTCATCATTTTCAATTATTATCGATCCACTGTGGGAAGATCTCCATGTTCAATCCAGTTACTCCAATTTCTAGCCTCTCCATACGATACTGGCAAAGTTTCTTATTTCATCCATGCATCTCACATGTGGTCTCTTTCTAGGTCTTTTATAAACTCTTGGACTCCAGTTTAAGATTTCAACCCTTCAACTATTAATATCTCTTGTAGTAATATATTCAGCCCAATTCCACTTCAATTTTTTAATTCTTTCAATAATGTCATTAATATATATTTGTTCTCTTACTTACAAATTTTGTTTTTGATCCTTCTTGTTACCCCCAACATACATCACTCCATACTTTGACGAGTGGTCTGAAGTCTCTATTGTTCTTCTGTTAAATGCCCAAGACTCGGATTTATTTGTAAGAATTGTTAAAACACATTTATTAAAAAAAACCTTCCTTTTCAATCATACAAATTATTTCTGCCAAAATTCAAGTTTAATTCGGATTAATTCCATCCATTATGTTTCCATCTGTATTAATACTTTGACCATTATCAATCTTTATTTTCTTCTTTTGAGAAAATCCATCAAATATTACTTTAGTCTTTTGAGCATTTATTTTTATTCTACTTTCTTACTTTCATCTGATAATTCTTATATTTCTTGAAATTCTAAAGCATTATTTGCAAAACCAACATCATCTGCAAAATCTAATTGATATAAATAATCATTTTTAATTCTTTAGCTTCCCATTTTAATCACAAAATACTTCTTGTAAAACTGCTGTAAAAAATGTTGGAGTCACTCACTTGTACACCTTTCTCAATGTTAATCTTCCTAGTATAAATATATAATTTAATCATTGCTGTTGTATTTTGATATTTTTCAGAATCTGACAATATCCTGAGTTTGAATAAAATGTCTTCTCATAATCTAAAAATCCAAAGCATAATTGCAATTCATATTTATTGGTTCTTTCTATAATTTCTCTCAATACTTGAATATGATCCACTGTACTAAACCCATTTTTAAATTTTGGTTAAAATGCAAAATTCATTGGAGACAAGTTGCAATTTATCTTAATAAAAAATGTGTATAGAAATAATTTCTAATATTCTCTTTATCACCTTTTCAAAATTCAGTATTATTTCTACATGCTTCCAATCATCTGGTACATCTTTCTCATCTAAACTTTTGACAAATAATTTCTTCACCTACTTCTTTTAAGATATTGATTATAATTCATCATTACCTAAAAATGTTCTCTTCTTCATAGATTTAATAACATGTTTTACTTCTTCATTTAAAATGTTGGGCAATTCAGATGGTGGTGTATTTGCCAGGGGATTTCATAATGTCATCCCTTTTTCTAGCAACAATTCTGTCTTCTTTTTTTTTGTCCTACAGAAATACATTTCCTATAAATTCTAAGATGTTGTTTTACACTTTTTAGACTTTTATCAACTTCTATAAATGCCCATGCTAATTCACAATTACTTTTTTTATATCGTTATTAACTCTTTTTTGTACCATTTTACAAAAGTCTAGATATTCAATTCTTTTTAATGGATCATTTTTATATATTTTAATATTTCTTATTTTCTTCATACTTTGTCTTGTCTCAGTAGAAAATTTGTTGATAAATTGCTGCTTTTTTTGCATCAGTTGTTTTTATTGTAGCCCATCAGTTATCTCTCTATTGATTTCATTCAAATCTAAATAATCTTCAAAATCTGTTAATATTTTAAAACTTTGCAAGTTCTAATTTAAATTCATTGTAATGTTTTTGAAGGTTAGGAATATCAACTGTGAATAGTATTTTTAATGTGTTGAATTTATTAAGAATATTTTAGTCTTGAAATACATATGATCTGTTAGTCAAAACATAATCCATTTTCATTTGGATGCTTCCATGTCCATTTTTATTTAGCTTTTTTTTTTTTAAAGAAAAAATCTTAATACACAGTTTATTTCATCTTCTTCAAATTCTACAAGTCTGTATTCTCTAATTTCTATCACCATAACCAAATTTACCCACAGCACTTATTTTTTAATTGTTTATCAATTCTAGCATTAAAGACTCTTCATGAGAATTTTAAAATGTTTGATTTGATCAAAACCCTTTTTATGTCCATATGAAAATTCTCTATTTTTTTCTCATGATGAAAATTTTGTTGAGGCATAAACCTGAATTATTTGAATTTGAAATCTTCTATTGAGTAACTATTCTTGCTACTCTGCCTAATACATCATCAATTTCCACAGTGTTGTTATTTCTCTTTTCATTTATAATAAATCCAACTCGATGTAGGCTTCCAATATTTATGCCTTAATATTCACGTACATGTCCACTTATTAAATCAATTGATTCGTCCCCTTTTTATTACACAAGGTTCAACAATGTCCCATTTAATATTAGACAGAATCTTCCTTCATTTGAAAGTAATCTGCAGTTGTAAGTATCTAAATAAAAAGTTGTCATTTTTAGCACCACCACCAACTGCTGTCTTTGCTGGCAACATTACAGCTTCCTGGTGATAAGAGCCATAATTTAATTTTGTCTTCGTGATTTTAAATATCTATTTTAAAAAAAGTTCATTCATATCCATTTATTCTCAAGTGATATTTCACTTAAGAAGAATGACCATAGTGTTTTTTGATCTTAAACTCAGAGATAAAAAGCCAATAAACTCATGGTGTTGGCTAATGTATGTTGTGAGCAGTTTATCCATGTTCATATAGTATACGAATAACAGTTGCTACAACAAGAATGTTTGCCATGGATATTAGGAATTATTTGGTTTCTTTAAGGCCTCAAAGAGGAATCAACAATCTTTCAGTTAACACCAAAACCCTTTTTATAACCTTTTCTTAGTAATAGCAATTATATTTAAACTGTTGAAGCCATTTTTTTATTTGTCCATGGCTTTCTTACTAATATTACTTTAATTCATGGTTTGTAAATACATGTCCAGTTTATTTGTGATATCAACATTAACATCTGGGTCATTGACATATCCTTTAGTCAATTTATTTTCATTATCACATTCCACTCAACCTTGAGAATGCAATTTTAGACATTAAATTTATTCAATTTCTTCACTTTTTCTTTCCTCTCTAATCTTCTTCCAATTTCTATTTCTTTTTTATCTTCTTTTCTATTATTCTCCATTTCTTTTTTTTTATCATGTTTTATTTCTTACTTTAACTCAACTTCTCCCTTCTGGAATTTCTCTAATTTTGACTCTTTTGCATATTTTTCCTGAATTTTTGATATATCATATCCATTAACTTTATGTATTTTCTACTTTAGTTTCTATTCATTATTGTTCTTGAGCATTTTTTGTTGTATTTATTGTAGTATTTCCATTATTTCTTAATCTATAAATTTCCATTCTATGATTCATTACATCTGTTTTCTTAAGTCTTCGAGCTGTGCTTTTCGTTTCATAAATTAACATCTATGCTTATTGATATTTCATCTCTTCAGTATTTATTCCCTCATCTTTTTTAATAGTTTCTTTGTATTCTATCCTTTCTGTTACTTGGGATAAATATGTGTGGTTTTTCCCTACCAAATGTATATAGTTTCTCCTTTTGTGTCCAGAAGGAACTCTGTTAGATATGTTCTCACACTGGTTTCTCCAAAATAATGGAATTGTCACTTTCTCTGTATGTTTGTAAAAGTTATGTTGGCTTAAATATTAATATATTAAGTCTTATACTCCAGATAAGTGCGGATTTTTATGCTCAGTAGTTATTTTCCAAGTATATCAGATTTTATTCTGATAGTTAATAATGCTAATATATTATAGTGTTACTAATATATTAGTGAGTTAACAGAATTGTTATTCTGTCCAATAGTTCCCATAAATACTGATGGAAGCAGTATTATAGACACTTGAAATCCTTATCAAAAAATTAAGATTTAAATGTGGACACAGGGATTTTTTTATTCATGGCGCTTGTGATTCAAATAAAATGTGAATTCACTAACACACAATCATTAATTAAGATCTGTTTTCTATATAGTAATATATTTAAGTACTTATTGCTGAGAATTATTGAAGAATGAAAAAAAGGCTATTTATTCAATATGAAATCTGTGAAATTCAATATGGTAATTTAGCATTAGAAGCATAATATAATTGTTTTGCTTTAAGTAAAAATTGCTAAATATTTATAATTTTTGTGTTCATGCATCCAGTATTAGGAATTTCCAATCATGTATTAAAGACTACACTTAAATAAAAGGTGGTTTTTGTGTTAATCTTCTACTTTGGAAAGTAGTGAACAGTATTGAAAATATATTTTAATATCTGCTATTTATCAATTTGATTATCATTCATTATGGCTGGTATGCATAACTTGAGTTTCAACACATTTAATATTTAAAATGTAAATTAAGTTGAATAGTTTTAGATTATAGTTTTAATAAATTTCATTAGACATGCAATCTTAATTATTAAGTGATCATGTTAAAAATACTTAATTTAATTATTTTTTTCTCATGTGTCATAGTATCAGCTGGGAAGCGAACCCGATAACCTGGGACAATTGCTTGTAAAGCTGCTGTTGCTGCCCTCTTGACAACCATGGCAGCTGTTTTCAAAAGAACTACAAATATTATTTCTAAAAATAATTTTGACAAGTAATCGACTGAATGTAAAATAATTTTGACAAATAATCGATTGAATGTTTTTTGTGATTACCTAAAATTCAGTGTAATTTTTTTTAAAATATTGTAGATTGATATACAGAAATAGTAATTTAAGTTAATTCTACTTATTCATATTGTACCAGTCAAAATTGTATGTTAAGTCAACATGATTCAGAGTCTGGGCAAAAGTACCTTGAATCCAACCATATACAAGAATGAAGATCAAGAATATTTATGGATTCTAACCTATTTACCCACCCTCTAAATCTAACAACCTCTTAACAACACTTTTGAGGCAAGCAATTAATCTTTTCCAAACTTCGGCTCACAGCATCAGCGGTGGAACATGAGCTTCAAGTATTTTTTAAACATTTAACACTGACATTTACCATAATTACACATGTGCATGATTTGATGAAGGGGAAGTGTGTGTCTTTGAGTCATCAGATAGCAGCACAATATCAAGATATAAATGCTAACTTCAAAGAAAAATTAATTAATATGAACCACGGGTAGTTTAAATTAATATATATGATTTTAATAACACGCATATTTATTATTCTTTAATATCTCACTATCTCACTTCATTGCTCATTGATATACACTTTCAATAATATAATTAACACATGCCTCTCACAAGGTAGCAATACCTTCTGTATGCCAATTTACAGTAGAAGGGATGTGTAAAGCCTTTTTGGTAGATGTCAATTCAAGCAGATGTGGGGGAAGAACAAAAAATCATAAAATCAACTTTTGAAATAGTTTTAACATGAATAATTTTGCTTATAAAATCATAATATACCCAACAAATCTGCCACATCTTTACCTCCAATCAGCCTAGAAAATTTATTGTATTTTGAGAAAGGGTCTTGAGGAGAGTGACACACTTGAATGCAAGCAGATCATGATATTCGCAAATAAACTATGTTAATAATAACAACAAAAACAAATAATCTAATTTAATCAAATCATAATCAACCTGTCATGATATGCTCGAAAAAGCAAAAAAAAAATTATAATTATGCCCAGCATCTGAAATAACATAGCCAGTGCAAACTCAATCCCACTGACAGGTTCCATTGTCATAAAGAATAGAGCTCACTGCCCCAAGAGATGAATGGTTTGCCCAATCTGCAAAACCACAGATATTTCAGGTGAAAGACCAAGAGTCATCAAAGATTGCTAATAGCTTACCTTGAATCTTTCCATTTTGTCTTTCATTTCCTGAGCTACATTTTTTTTTAGCCAGTGAATCTTTCATGTGGTATAATTATGAAACAGTGATCAAAGAACACGACAAACATGATCAGGCAGAATGCTGGAGATATCAAAACAAATACTAGAAAACAACAATTCTTAAAATTACTTTAATCAAACTTAGGCTGAGCCAGCTAAGGTTGTGTTTATATAGTAACAAATTGCCAAAGATCAGATCACAACAAGAAAACCTCAACTATTACTCGAATATCATACTTTCATTTAAGGTGATGCATCTCTCTCCTCAAAATGAAATTCCACCAACAGTTTAAATTTAATGCTAATAAATTTTTTCTTATGATTTAGCATGGATAACTTCCCCCCTCCTTTACTGACATTTTAAAATTGAATCTAATCTAGTCCCATGTTACATACTTGCCCTGGCGTCTTCAAAACTAAATCATTTTTTATTCTTTCTCTTCTTTTCTTGGAGCTTAGATAACAACCCTGTGCATGAATATGTTTTTAAAATAATAATAAAAAAATAAAAATAAAACAAAATCATTTCATCTCGACAAAAAGGGTAATCTGATTAAATAATCACTAAGAGTGAATACGTATTTATTGACCGACAAACATTGGTTGCGAAATAGATATAAAATCATTTTAAGTCATCACATCAAAAAGACAAGGCAAGTATAAATTTGTCGAGATGGAACAAATTGGCACACAAATATATTTTTAAATCACATGGTAATAAATCTAGATAATATATATGTAGGTAAGTGGTAAAACCAATCATAGACCATGTTGTGAGAAAGTTTTTTACTTTAAGAGAGGCATATGTTAGGACAGATAAATATGTAGCAAAGACATTAAAGTTAATTACAGGAAGGCAAGATTACAAAGTTTAGTTTACAGAGCATTTATATATATATATATATATATATATATATATATATATATATATATTCTACCTATATATATATATATATATATATATATATATATAGGTAGAATTACATTTAGAAGACATTTTCTCAATATATCAATTAACTATAAAATCAACTGGAAATGGAAAAATAAATTAGGCAGTTATGAATGTAAAACAGTTTAAAGTCATTACCTAATTTATTAGCAGTCCAAACTTGAAATCTAGGTCCCATGATGGAATGATAATTTCATGGTGATTTTTATTATTTTTGGCATAGGAATAGCTAGATATTGAGTTCTACTTCAAGAGTTCCACAGTTCAGCAGTCCAAAAACATTTTAATGAAATTTTCTGGCTTCATGGTCTTTCTACGATCACATCCTGGGACAACAGGGATCGAGCAGGTAGAGTCCTGCCTATCCTACAATCATATTTTTGCACTTATCTTTTAAAATAAACTAATATGGATTTACCATACTGCTTCTCCAAATAAAACAAAAATGGCCCCTTTTATTGTTTTCCTCGCCTATTTATACGTTTTCCGGTAGACTTCTAGAAAATTCCCCCTTTACACTTGCCCAAGGCAAAACTGATATATTTTATTTTGGTGATCATAATCAGTAATATAAATATTTAAGTATTGTCTTTATAAGATCCACTCTCCTGATAAACCCCATGGTTTTTCAAATCTATTTTAAGCTTAACATAGACTTGAAGCATTCTTTCTTTAAAATATTTCTTCTATGATTTAACTTTTAATTTGATTACAATTTTGTTTCGACTTTGCTAATAGATTTTCTTTTGATTAACTACAGAATATGACTAGGGGCCATCACAACATTGAATCTCCTGAATAAAATACTCTGACATAAATAAAATGAAAGATAAAAAAAAATATAATTTTAAAATCTATTTCTTGATTCTCATATATCCCGGAAGATTGGAAGAATGCAGTAATAATATTAATATTTAAAAAAGGTGATAAAGAAGATATTAGAAATTACAGACCTATCAGCCTTTTATCAGTTTTATATAAAATTTTTACCAAGATAATTACAACTCGTCTACAGAGAACTTTGGATTTCCACCAACCAAGAGTACAAGCTGGATTTAAAAGTGGTTTTAGTACAATACATCATATCCAGGTATTGAGAGAAGTCATAGAAAGGACAAACGAATATGAGTTGTCATTATGTTTTGGATTTGTAGATTATAAAAAGGCATTCGATTCTATACACATTTCTTCAGTGATTAAAGCATTGGATCATCAAGGTATAGATCCAGGATATTGTCATATTTTAAAGAATATTTATAAAAATGCAACAGCAACAATTAGATTGTATAATGATACTGGAAAAATCAACATTGAGAAAGGTGTAAGACAAGGTGACTCCATATCTCCAAAACTCTTTACAGCAGTGCTGCAAGAAGTATTTTGTGGATTAAAATGGGAAACTAAAGGAGTGAAAGTAAATGGAGAGTATTTAAGTCATTTAGATTTCACAGATGATGTAGTTGTTTTTGCAAATAATGCTTCAGAGCTGCAGGAAATGTTGCAGGAGTTAGCAGATGAAAGTAGAAAAGTAGGACTAAAGATAAATGTTAAAAAGACTAAAGTAATGTTTAATCGATTTGTTCAAAATATGAAAATAAAGATTGATTATGAAGAATTAGAAGAAGTTAACAGTTACAAATACCTTGGTCAGATTATTAATACAGATGGAAACATAATGGAGGAAATTAATCATAGAATTAAACTTGTTTGGAGTGCTTTTGGTAGAAATAACTTGATACTAAAAGGAAATATGCCTATGTGTTTGAAAAGGATGGTTTTTAACAAATGTGTTTTACCAGTTCTCAGTTATGGATCTGAGACTTGGACACTTAATAGAAGAGCAATACAGAGACTTCAGACCACTCAAAGGAGTATGGAGAGATGTATGTTGGGAGTAACAAGAAGAGATCGAAAACGCAATGTATGGGTAAGACAACAAACAGGTGTTACTGACCTTATTGAAAAAATTAAAAGATTGAAATGGAGTTGGGCTGGACATATTGCTAGAAGAGATGATAATAGATGGACAATTGAAATTTTAAACTGGATTCCAAGAGATTGTAAAAGACCCAGAAAGAGACCACATGTGAGATGGATGGATGAAATAAGAAAATGTGTAGGGGTGTTGTGGAGAAGAGAAGCTAAAGATCGGAGAAGATGGATTAAACTTGGAGAGACCTTCATCTTGCAGTGGATTGATAATGGTTGATGATGATGATGATATATATTATAATGGTCCAAAAGAGAGTGATCAGAAGTTTTACCATATCTGCACTACAAAGGTGCCATTTAGGTATTTGAACCTAAAAAATTTATAGAGTAGGCAGATACGCGCTGTTAAGATCCCACTTTATTTTATATTAAGACCGTTAGCCCAAGTCACTAGCTCAGTGGAGACTCAGAGATAATAATATATAACTTTTTTAATTTGTATCTTAAATATAAAAAAATAAAAGCCACTGCCAGTAATTAACACACAAACAACATTTATTTACGCACATATATAATTATTTTAAAATTTGAGGAATAACATCTATTATTTTAGATTTTGATATTCTTTTAATTTAAATTATTATTTTAAAATTTTAAATCATCCACACAGAAGAATTTTATATTTATTTTAAGATTGTCGAGTATGAATAAACTACATAGATTTGCATTTGAAAAGAAAATATTCTATCCCTTATTTAACCTTAGAAAAGTTCACAGTCAAACCAGCAACAATCCATCTGGTACATTGATGTATTCAATGTAGCATGAAAATACGACAGCACAAAATACCATACAGTCAGGAATGTACATCTGAACAGTATGGTTAGAGAAGATATTGACTCTCAACCAAACAGGAATGCTACATCTGTCGGCAAGAAGAACAATAAAAAAAACTCCATAGAAAGGGACTGTGTTTTTGTCTTACTATCCCTTCCATAGGCAAACAGAAGGTGTGCGGCATATAATGGAGATCCTGCATGTAGCGAACCTCATACTACATCTACTAATTACACCAATATATCCAATCCATTGGCCTAATTTAACTACGAAACAAATAACCTAAGATTACCCTCCCCTAATTAATTAATATAACTTTACAAATCTATATAGTCATTCATGCCCGACTTAAATTTAACATTTATATAAGTTCGCACAGATTTATAAAAGTTTGTTTTTTAATGTTGAGCGTAGATCGACTACATAGATTACATGCTCAAAAACATTTCAAAATAAACATAAATGATCAAAATATAAAGTTATTGATGTAATTACAGAGGGAATTCACAAGAAACCCAATGGCATTTATCATAAGATGCCGCATTGACACCAATAACTAAAAAGACATCCGAATAAAAATACATTTTAGATATTCAACATAAGATATCATATGTTTATATATTTTAATCAAATATGAAACAAAAACATAATTAAACATGAACGAATCTATGCAAGCATCTATGCCCAACTTAAATTTAATGCATTTAAATAATTTATACAATATTAATATTAATAGAAATAAAAAAAAATGGAAATTATTTTTTGTTTTGTTTTTAAACTTAAATGTATAAAATCTAAAGATTAATTATCAATTTGAAAGTCAGATAAGAGTTCATTTTAAAATTTAGGTTTTGAATATTAAAAGCTTGAATGAAAGTTTTTAATTATTTTTAAATTTTATTGTTCATGTCTTACAGAAGGAGAATCATGGTTCCTGGTGCCAATTCCCATGACGTCTATTTGATGTCCGGTCTGTTGTTCTGGAGGAGGCCTAAGCTGGTTCAATCCTGGTATTACAGTTATTTTATTTGAAATAAGTGAGAAAGAATGACAAGTGTGTCTTATCGCTCTTCTCACAAAAATCAAGCTGGAACTGTTCTTAATTTCAATATTTTTCCTTTTATAGTACTCCTCCAGATTCAATAAACATCATTTCCTGTTGCAATAATTTCCATTATGATCCGGGCCTTCATTGCTGCTTCTATATTGGACATCTAATTTATTTGTCTCTTGTCTATATCTTTCAACTGACCTTTTTTCTATAAGAGCCCCAAGGGCTAGTTTGCTTTTCAATTAATTTATAAAACAATCATTTCCATTTACAAAAATATTTTATCTTTTTCTTGTACTTTTTTCTAAAAAAGTACATTCAAATACCTTTTTTTTTTTTAAAAAAGAAATAATTTTTAAAGTTTTGCATCTGTGTGAATATATATACGTATACACATTTAACAACTCTTTAATTTTTTTAGCTTTTATTTACGAACTTAAAAAAAAAAAATTGTAATTTTAAATTAATCTAACGGCGTATACCATTGCATATATATATATATGCATACACCTAAAATTTATAACCAAAGTTTTAAAAAGAGAATTCATGATTTTACTAACTTATTAATTGTCTGGGGATTCAATATGTACATGAGGGTAGATGGAAAGTTTTATTATACAAAAAAATGTGGATAAGGTTCGATCCTAGGTTAGAACATAGGAGGAATGTGAAGCATAGATCTGACCTACAGATCCATTGCTTCAATATCATTAATTATCACTTTTTTTTATAATACTCATAGAACATTTGAAAGGATGAATGTATCAGAATAAGTAATTTTTGAGATTGTGTGGTTAATACATGAAGGAAATTTATCATCAATGTGAAATTTACTTATTACTGTCAAAGCAAATGAATGTTCATAATACTGTAAGAAAAAAAAAATTTGTCACTAAAAGACAGACATTGGAGAAATGAAAAAGAATTACACTTTCAGAAATATGAATGGAGAAGGCTAAATAGATATGATGAGAATGAGAAAAGATGACTTATAAAATTATTGTTAAGGAAGAGATCTGAAAAAAATGATAAAGATCATATACAATTTAGATTGGATAAAAAAAATGGATTTATGATAAAGTATATTTGATTAAAGGAAATGATGTAATTGTGAAAGAATGGAGTGAGAATATTTGGAAATGTTTATATATAAAAAAGAGTAATTATAAAATATTGATTGTAATGATATGAGTGGTCATATCAATAAATGTGACATGGTCATATTAATGAATATGATGGAGTGAAGGATATAAGACAATATAAGAGAAAGATAAAATTTCACACACACCCACAAAAAAAATTAGTATATTTTTCTACTGTGACGGGCAGTATATGCAAAAAAAAAAAAAAAATTAAATATACAAAATTTTGTAAAATAATACAAAAATAGATTTAATGATAACATAAGGAAATGTGACTGTGAAATGACTGGAAATGTTTCAGAGAGAATAACTATCTTAAAGATCAAAAGTGCATCTTAGGATTAGAAAGAAAATCATTTCAGGATAGAAACATGGATAATATTAACATCACATGATCACCATTTCTTATGCTTGCTTATAACTGTTATTGAAACAGGCAAAACTCTCTATATATGTATTGCCACTCACTGACAAAGGCCACAAGCCAGAAACTAGTCTGGGGATATTGGATGAGTAGGCACTAGATGGGGATTTTATGCACAAGCCTTCTGGTATATAGTGATTACTCTGGCTTGCATTGAGTGGCAATAAGTATATAGAGAGTTTTGTCTGTTCTAATAATATGCAATTGTGGGTAGAATAATTCCATGAAGTACTATAGAGCAATAAAAATAAAACAAATAAGCTTATACAATTATGATAGCATCATTTGAAATGCCACAACTTTTTAAAAGAAGAAATATGATTAAATCTATGAAGAATGGAAAAATTCCAGTAAATAAAATAATTACAGATTTTTTTTTTTAAGAAACAAGTGGATAAATTATTCTAAAACTAGATTTCTAAACTATTCAGAAAAAAAAAATAATCAAGTGGCTTAATTACTTGGGAGTTTATAAGAAGTTTGAGCAACAAAAGTGCCAGAGTTGGAATTGATTCAAGAACCTTATGCTCTAGAGACTTGCCATTCTACCACTGCATTAAACCACATAGACAGATAGAAAAAATGTGATAGTAATATTAATATTTAAAAAAGGGTGAAAAACAAGAGATTCAAAATTGCAGACCTGTCAATTATATATATCCATAGAGAAGTTGTATTAGTAAGAAATCACATCCAAGTAATAAGAGCAATTATAAAAAAGAACAATATTTGTAATTTTATTTTATAGCATTTTAACATATATTTAATAGATAATAAACATCACATGACCAACTTCTTATGCCTGTGTATAACTGTTGTTAAAACAGGCAAAACTCACTATATGTATTGCCACACACAGAAAGATAGAGTAATCAATGGATGCCAAAAAGCTTGTGCATAAAATGCCCATCTAGTGCCTACTCATCCAATATCCTAAGATCTAGGTGCAGTGCTTTCAGATCCAAGGCTCCTCACTGACGAAGGCCACAAGCCAGAAACTAGTCTGGGGATATTGGATGAGTAGGCACTAGACAGGGATTTTATGCACAAGCCTTCTGGAATCCATTGATTACTCTAGCTTGCTGTGTGTGGCAATACATATACTGAGTTTTGCCTGTTTTATTTAATAGATAATATTTATTTAAATCAATTATATTTTGCAAATGATTTTATCTTTTAAAAATAAATATTAAAAAACTAAATATTCTATAATTAAATCAGAAGGAAATATATTGAATTAAATTAATCATAGCATGAAATACTTTTGATAGATATAACTTAATATTAAAAAGAAATATACATATGTATTTAAAAAAGACGAAGTGTTCTGTCATAGCTCTGATTTCTTATTAAGAAAAGTTTAAATATTCTAGTAGTAAAATCAACAAAAATAAGCAATATAAATGTAGGATACAATATTCACTATTTATATATATATATATACAGGCAACACAGGTTAGTAAATTATAGATTTCGAGTGTATTATTTTCCACTCTTCTTCAAGTGTTGTTGGCCTAACCAGTGACAATATTAGCATAGGGACTAACACCATTAGATTCTATAATATCGAATTTTAAGAATCTAAAGGTGTAAGTTCAATTTTTATGTTTAATATGGTCATTGGTCAGATCAGCAATATCTGAAAAAAAGTGGAGAATAATATCACTCAAAATGTGTAATTTATTAACCTGCATTGTCTATATATATATAAAAGCATTTTATTTTTACCATAAAATTCTGCAATAAAATCTCTGTACTAATATTATTTCCCATACTATTTATAGTCTAATAATTAATGTTCTTATATGGTAATATAAAATGTTCTACTATCTTCAGATCATTTGCTTCAATCTATGCAGCTCTTTAGGCTTATAAAATCATGATAAGATTGGGGTGACCTATTTAATTCCCTAGTTGGCTCAGTTTCTGGAGTCAAGGTCTTGGGAAAAAAGATGTCCCTATTAATTTTTTTTCCCCACTGCTTTACATCATCTGCTTCCAAGTTGCATTTCCTGTTCTGCTATGATTTATGTGCCTTTCTGAATTTTCTGGAGTACTTCAGTCAAAAGTGTGATTGTAGACATTATAAGCAGATTATACATTTAATTAATTTAGATCAGGCTTTTGTAAATTTAATTACTATATATAGTTTGCATTAATTTTTTTTTTATCATAAATATTTTTCTTTTAATAACAATATTCTTGTAATTTATTTTTACAAAGCATTTTAAACTAAAGATAATTTAGTCACAGTCTATTTTTATCTTACTTTGAATTTAATCCCCAAAAATATTTATTCTTTAATCTGTTCAGTACATATATTTCATTCCTCCCTTTACTCCAGAAAATGGGTCACTATATATGTTATATATACTTTGTGGTTTTTTGAGGATTTTTAGGATCTCAGTGATCTATGTCATTTCTAAGGCTGTGTTTCTCTTTGTTCATAGATACTTCTTCATGCTGAACTTCCACTATTACATCAGATTCCACACATTGTTTCTGTGTAATTTTTATTTGGAGTAATTACTTTATCTAGTAATAATTTGACTATTTCCTGTTTTTCTCAAGACTCAGCAGATACTTTTATTTTTGGACATTATATTTTTTCTATTTGCTGTCAGTGAACATGATTCAAATGTCTCAGATAATCTGCCCTATTATTTACACTGTTACTGTTTGGATAATTTCTCCCATAATTATCCTTTCTACTCATTTCTTTTTAAATAAGTTTTGTACTCAAACTTTTTCATCTATTATGTATTTGCCTTCATTACCACTATATTCAAATTACTTGTCATCTTTTGGAATTAATATTATCAATTTAATTCATAATTTTTCCTCATCAACAATTCCCCAGAGATTTTCCTATAAGAATCATTAATGTAATATCGTGGCCTAGAAGGGTTCTTAAGTATCTTTTTTATTTTTTAAACAGCATTTTCAGTCAACTTATTTGATTCTGGATGATATGATGACAGTCTTCAATTTTTTGTGCAATAAATCCTGTGTTATTAACTAAAACAATCATTTTGTGGCAATTCATGACATAAAGAAATTTCATTCAGGTTTTGTATTTTTTACAATGTGATATTTTGCTTATTTGGAGTAGACATCTGTGAATATAAGAAATATTTTGCCATTAATGGACCCTGTATAGTCTATGTGAACACTTTGACAGAGTTCAGTTGGTTTTCATACCACTATATATGCTTTAGTTTGCATATTCATTTTAAATTGACACACCATACATTTTCAAGTATTTTTTCCCAATATTGGCAATTATATTCAGGTAGCAGACATATCAACATGCTAATGCATTAGTCGTACAATTCCTGGATGTCCTTCATGTAATAATTTTAAGACATTTTGTCTATCATTGGATGATATTACAACTCTATCTCCCATTAACACACAGTCTTTATGACCAATAAATTTTCATGATTGTCCAAAAAGCTGGAGTAAGGCATTGCAGTTTCTTAGTTGATCAATGTTTTCCTATCCACCTTATAGATAGCTGCTAATATATTGGCCCTAGTCCATTTTGCTGCTAAGTATTCATGATTCTAATACATTATTTTTTTTAACAAATTGCTTATTGGACACTTTGCTTTCCTTATTTTTCTGCAACTGGGTTTTTACATAACTTTCACTATTACTAGATTTTCTACATACATGGATCAAATATTCTTTAAATTCGCATTTAAAACCCTTTTTCCTGCTTCCACTTGCAATCTTTTACTCTGTCTTGCTTCCCCACAGCTGTTTTTTTGCAGGTTAGTCATTTGCTTATTTGTCTTATAAACTCTCTACTTGCTTTATATTGAAAAGCATGTACTTATTCTAATAATAGTTTGTAAACTATTAATTTTTAATATCCATCTCATACATTAAATATGATTCAGTTAAAAGCTGTTGTCTGAGCCTGTTATCAGACATACTCTGCAACAACTGATAGGTGATTATTTCATTTTAAAAATTCTCATACTTGCAACTTTTAGCCAATTCTCTAAGAACTGCATCATATTTTCTAATTTTCTCATCCTTTCTTTGCTTTCAGTTTCTTAAATTTAAATGTGCTTATGTGGCAAGACAGGTAAGGGATAAGTATTCAATTAACTTGCTTATTATTTCCTCATAGAGTACATCATCTGATAAAACAGGTTTACATAATGTTTTTCCTATTTCAATAACCCTCCTAAGTGAAAAGCATAAGACTATTGCTATTTTACATTTATTGATATCAATTTTGTTTGACATAAAAAAAATTTCAACTTGGGTTATGTTTAATGGTCATTTGGCAGCAATTGCTACATTAAACTCAGTAAAACAGGTTTTCCCAAATGATACAAGTCTTTTTCTCCCTCACTTTCACAGTTCATTAATAACTATTGTAATAATTTATTATACACAGCCTTTTTTGTACATGGCTAAACTGAGAGAGATCAATTTTACCATTACCAGGTTCACAATTTAACTGTGACAATTATTATAAAAAAACAAATATAATATAAATTAAGGGCACAATAAACTAATGACTATATATTCTAATTATACATTTTCGTCTGTTTTTTTTCTTCAATTTTTAACTTTCATATTTCATTATATTTTTAATATTTTTAACCCACACACATTTATTTTACTATTCCTTATGTTTACAATCATTCACTATTTACACATGTATATATTTAAAATCAACTCATTATTTAGTTTTAAGGCTACTTTTTTTTCTTTAAATCAAATAAAAGAGAGTACCTTTAATTTTATATAAAAGATTTATAGTTTAAACTGTCATACTTTTAACTCTTAATTACTTGCAATTCAACTACTTTTAAATTTTCCGAGTTAATTTCTTCCCCCTTCCAATCAATCTTTAAACTTTTATTTTTAACATTTCTAAACCAAACCCTCTCCCCCTTCTACTAATTAATTGTAACTTTTCCTGATAAATGATGTTTATGCAAAAGTTTAAAACTCTTTAAACTTTTATAGATTATTTGCTTTTAGTGAAGTGCCTTTTGTTTAAACTAATAATAATAAAAACTCTTTAGACTTTTATAAATTTATTTATTTCAAACAAAATGTTTTTCTTTGTTTTTACTTCACTTATTTATGGACAACTTAATTGATTTTATTACTTCTGCATTATTTATGAAACTCTTTTTTTTTCCATGTGTCATAGCATCGGCCGAGACGCGAACCCACAACCGTCTGCAACCAACCACTTGCTTGCATGGCGGCTGCGATACCTCTCGGCTAACAATGCAAGACTTATGAAACTCTTTTATTTTTGAATAATTGTAACTTACATGGAATGCTCTCATAAGCAGTACATTACTCTGCTCCCCCATCAAGAATAAAATGCATCATTTTTGACCACTTTGTCTCTGATAACTTTAATTATTATTATTACTGCCTGTCTGGTGGTTGTTTCCCCCTCTTTACTAACCTCAATGACTGGGCATTATATGTTCTCTTTTCCTCCATCCCCTGTGCTATCACAAATGCATTATTACCGTATTAACACTTGATTACATAGGGGCCATTGTAAATTTGCTGGAATTTCTTGTATATATGTTTTTCAGGAAAAACTCTCATCATGACCTCATCTCCCCTCCTGAATATGGCTTTAGGTTTTCCCTGCCTCTTCTGCCATAGCTTGCCCATTTTAATTAACTGGTTAAGTGCTTTCTCAGCATCCCTTTTCTTGTTGATTGGATTCATCTCCACTGGCAATTTAGTCTCAAATGGATACGGAATATTTCTTCCAAAATGTAGCTGAACAGTTTCAAATCCTGTGGATTCATTCTGCAATTATTATCTTGTATATAAACCTGAAATAAATGCCCCAATTTCCACATAATCTGTTCACACAGATTAGACTGAGGGTTATGAATCGATGTAAGTATATGTTTTATCCCATGCCTGTCCATTCATTTCTTCCATTCACTAGATACAAAGGATGTTCCATGATACAAAATGTGAATAGTTTGTTTTGTGTTAACTTGAGCTACTGGATATGCCATTACCAACTTCGAAAACACATCATATGCCACCATGAGCTATTTCATTTTATTAAATGGAGGCAGAAGTCTGTACAAGTCTATTGCTAGTAAGCTGTTTGGCCATGAGGCATATATAGATTGCAGTGGTCCCACTCCTGATGTGTTAGGAGGCTTGGTTGCTGAACATACAGTGTATTTACCAATAATCTCTGCAATGTTGTTCATTCCTGGCCAGTAAAACCAATGGCTCAGCCATCCCTCAACTTTATTTGCCCCAAAATGTTCATAAGTGTCATGCAGATATTTAATTATTTGCTTCCTCATGATGACTGGAAAAATAATGTGTATGTTTTTTTCTTTCATAATATATGCTGTAAGAGTTCTCCGTTCAAGCAATAGTAATTCCTGTCCCTCCATAGTGGATTATTTGCCATTTTCGTTACAGCCTGAATAGTCCATTATTTGTTTGCAGTAATTATCTTCTTCTTGCTGCTCCTTTAATCTATGTAAATCATCTTCTATTCCATTTCTTTTATATATTTTGGCAGCAGCTATATACACTCTGTTGCAACTTAAGTGTTGTTCTTGAGCTACCAGATATCAGCTTAAAGTGTCTGCCATAATGTTTTCTTTGCCATGACAGTATGCCACTTTGTAATTAAATTCCTGCAGGAACAAGCTCCATCTTATTAGCCTGCTATTATTCAAGAAGCTATAATTAATAAATTTGAGACTCTTATGGTCAGTGATTATCACTACTTCAGACTGCTGGAGTTTCTTGAATGCCCATAAAACAGCCAGGGCCTCTTTCTTAGTTACAGTGTAATTCATTTCCAATCCCTTTAGTAAATGGCTAATGAAACAAAGAACTCTGTGCTGACCCCCTTCCTGTATCTGAAAGTGTAGCCCCCAATCCAAACCCACTGCTGTCCATTTGTACAAAGAATAGTTTGTCGAAATCGGACTATGACAGCATAACTTTATTTAAAAATCCCACCTTCACACTTTGAAAACTATGCTCAAGCTGTTCATTCCACACCCATGGTTTCCCCTTTCTTAATAACTGCAGTAATGACTCCATGTCAAGTGAAAAATTTTCTATAAAATTGATTATAGAAATTACATAATCCAAGAAAATATTTAATATGATTTTTATTCTGAGGCAGGGAAATTCCTGAATTCCTTGGATTTTTTCAGGGTTAGGTAATATTCCTCTTTTGATAATTATATGACCTAAAAACTTGAGCTTGTCAGTCATTATCTTACTCTTATTCAAATTAATTCCAATCCCCTTTTCCTCACACTCCCCCAGCAACATTTCTAAATGCACAAAATGCTCTTCTATGCTTTCTGAAGTCACCATGATGGCATCCACATACATTATAACTAAATTCTTTATAACCTCAGAAAACACTTGATCCAGACATTGTCCAAGACCCACTCCACTATTTTTAAGCCTGAATGGAATCTGGTTAAAATATGCACATTTGTTATATCTATAATGCAGTATATTTCTGATCCTCTGGATGAAGTTTAATATGCCAATAGCTGGCAGTTAAGTTGAACATCAAAAATATTTTTTTTGGAAATTTCGATAACAATTCACTCATAGGTGGAGGAGCATTAGTATCAGATATTTTAATCTTAATGAACTGTCAGGCATTCCAAACACTGAATTGATCCATCTTTTTTTACTGTTACAATGGCGTTATTAAAGGGAGATGAACATTTAGATATAATTCCCCATTTAGGCATTTTGTCTACCTGTTCTACTTTACATCTATATTGATGTGGTATAGGATATGCATGGGCTTGATATTGCTGGTCTTTTATAAGCCTTATCCTGTGTTCATATCCTCAGATCATTCCAGGAATCTCGAAAAATACACTTTCATATCTATTTAATAGCTTCTCCAGTTGGTCCATTTGATTACTATTTATGCATCTTGACTCACCCACCTTTTCCCCTATCTCTATTTCCATACCTGCACTTTGTGCACAACCGTCTTTATTAACTTCATCCTTTTGATGTTTTGTAAATGGAATTATTTTCATTATTTATTTCTGCCTGACCTCTTTTATAATCTAATACACAGCCTGTTCTGTACATAAAGTCTGAGCCTGATATGACCTCATGAATCAGACATTCCAAAATCAACAGCATGGGTGTATATTCTCCCTCTGCAATGTGTATTTTCACCCATGCCTGTTTGGATGCCAGCGTCACTCTTTAACTATTAGCCAGCAAAACATATACCATTTTCAATGGCAATATTTTAATTTCTGGGTCAATGTCACTTATTTTATTAAACATTTCCTGTGACATTACCGATACCTGACTTCCCGAGTTGATCAACGCATTACTTACAATCCCCCTATCCTTATCTCTATCTTTGGATAGCTCTGAGATGCCATTATTCATGTGCTCTCTTCTCCACTACACACCAGATTTGCTACTTGCATGCAATCAATTTCTGCATTTCCATCCTCATCCTGACCTCCCACCACCATCCTATTGTTGTCCAATGCCAATAATACTTCAGCCATCTACTCCATCATTTGCTTGCCAATCATTATTCATTCCATATTCCCAGGTATATGTATAATATGCTGCTCCAACAATGGGTATGCTGTGATTAACCTCAATTTCGCTACTTGTCTATGAAAAAATGTAATGAGTATTTACCCCAGCTGCCACCTGTCTTGCTCTACCTGAAACTTAACCTTTTCCTGAAGCTCCTCCCCCCAATAAGTATTTATTGAATGTTGCTGGTTTTACATGTAATGAGTTCCACTAGAGCTGAGCTTCTCCATGTATGTGACTGCAAGCTAGGGCAATTCTTGCTCCCTTGCTTAATTTATTCAAAAATGCAATAGCATTCCAAGCTCTCTAAGTGCTCATTTGGATCTTTTCATCTATTCCCTAAAAATGTTATTTTTAGCAGCTGATTTACTGCCTCTATTTTATGTATATGCAGCCATGTTTTTATATTCTCATGTTATCTTTGTAACACATCTACTCTTTTTATTAATCCCTCCAACTCTATATTTTTTTCCATTTCTCTACTTTAAAATCTTAGAACCCAATATCTATTTGTCTATTCTCTTGTTTAAAATACATTCAACTATACTAAACTGTTTATTAATTTTCTCACAATGAAACATACAACAGACTTCACCCCCTTGTCCTTTTTCTCTATCCATTCTCAATGCCTTAACACCACCCAAAATATCTAACCATCTTTAATTCTCTCTTTTCATTTAAAGAAAAAAGTAGTTTCGGTCAATCTTTATTTAAATTATACCACTTTAAAACTCTTAATTATGATTAAGCAATTTAGTGTTTCTTTGAAAATCTATTATCAAACAGGAAAAAATGTTTAATTAACTGTCATTTATGACAGTTCTGCACCCATGTTGGGAAAAGCCAAATGAACTCGGTGGGGTGGTCAATCTCTTGGGAAACATAAATTAATATGAACCACTCTTTAATAAAATAACATTATGAAGTATAACTTGTGAAACAATATTATAAACTTACTCTTTTATATAACATATGATATAATTACTATAAACATATACATTCGATCTACACCAATTCAATTTAAATATTGCTCCACACTATTCCCTTGGGCAGAGAAGAGAGAACCCAATGAGTACCTGTATCCAAGCTGAAGCTATATAAAAAACTATATACATAACTTGGGCCATGTTTCCATGACACAGATATCTTCTTGGCTGCAGAATTCAACACCTATCATTCAAAGCACTTTTTTGTTACCCTGGGTGCCAGTTAATTACAAGAACTAAGGTGCTTTGAATGATGGCAAACTAATTCAGCACCTAAGAAATCCCAACTAGATTAATCAAAAAAATGGTATGATATACTCTTACTTTATTTAGTGGTAAAAGAATTGACTGACAAAATATTAAAATTTAAAGATAATTTATTAACTAGTTTTAAACTACCTTTATAATTTCTTAATTAAATTAAACAATGATTTATAACAACCTCAGGCGCACACATATTATAATAAGATATACAATAGCAATATAATTCAGCATTGAAATAACTACAAGCATTTAAAACATGCACATCAATAGTACATTTTATTCTGTTATATAGTTCATTTATTAATTGACTCTGGGAAGCTTCAAGATTAGCAATGGCTACATTAATATCAGAAATGGAATAAGAAATGTTATTCATTACCTATAGGATTTTGGACCTTGAATTCTTGTTTGCTGCTTCAGATGACTTTTCCAACCAGTTGGATTTGAGGTTTTTGTAGACATTTCTATGATTTCTATTTTGTGATACTATTAGTCAAGACAGTTAGATATCCCTGGCAGTTTTAAATTATTAAACAGGCATCATTTCTATTGGGCAGATTTCTGATGTTCCATTGGACTAAGGCTGTATGTTTCCGATGATTGTTAACACTGCATTGTCATGAAAAACACTAACTCAAGATACATGACAAAATCATTGAAGACTCATTGTAAAAACTCAACTGATTGACTGACTGAATCTGATTCTCACTCTATTTATATGATGACCAGTTGTCACTTTGTTAATTAGTCTTTATATCTGCCAGCTATATCCATTGTTAAAATTCATCCAGTTTTTGATTACGTTTTTTGATAAGATTTTAATCCTGTGTTTAGTTGGTAGCCATTGCTAATTCTGTTGTTTGTGGGCTTTTTTAATTAGAATCCATTGCTATTTCTGTTTGCATACTATCCTTGAGGGAAATTCTAATTATACGCTTTTGTCTGTCTTTTAAGTTTTAACTTTCATATTTCATTATATTTTTAATATTTTTAACTCACACACATTTATTTTATCAACATGCACACATTTATTTTACTATTCCTTATGTTTACAATCATTCACTATTTACACATGTATATATTTAAAATCAACTCATTATTTAGTTTTAAAGATTACTTTTTTTTTCTTTAAATCATATAAAAGAAAGTACCTTTAATTTTATATAAAAAATTTATAGTTTAAACTGTCATACTTTTAACTCTTAATCATTTGCAATTCAACTACTTTTAAATTTCCCAAGTTAATTTTCTCCCCCTTGCAATCAATCTTTAAACTTTTATTTTTAACGTTTCTAAACCAAACCCTTTTCTTCTTCTACTAATTAATTGTAACTTTTCCTGATAAATGACATTTATACAAAAGTTTAAAACTCTTTAAACTTTTATAGATTATTTTCTTTTAGTGAAGTGCCTTTTGTTTAATTATAATAAAAACTCTTTAGACTTTTATAAATTTATTTATTTCAAACAAAATGTTTTTCTTTGCTTTTACTTCACTTATTTATGGACAACTTATTGATTTTATTACTTCTGCTTTATTTATGAAACCCTTTTATTTTTGAATAATTGTAACTTACATGGAATGCTCTCATATGTGGTACAATATATATATATATAGATTTTCTCTATTATCATAAAGTTCAGCAATTAAATTTCTATACTAATATTATTTCCTATAGTACTTAAGTCTAATATCTAAGTTACTGAATATAGTTGTAAAAACATAGTACTGTATTTAAATATGAAAATAATTTTTACAAGTAAATAAAACATTTTAGCATGGGAAATAATCTAATTGGGCTTTTAGCATCTTATGTAAGATATGTTGATGATTATGTTTTAATATTTAATGATAATAAAAGACTGTCTGATTATTTTATAAAATATAAATGGAATAGAGGTAATAGTACAAATATTGAACTCCACTGCTTGATGGTGTTTTTTCACAAAATGCACATCAATATACCATTTTAGCAACCTTAACTTATGGCTGACAGTACAATAAGTATTGTTTGATCTATGATAGATTGCCTGAGGGTGATGTTACTCTACAATTATGTAATGAAATACTACACCTGTTGCATTTGTGATAGTATTCATCAAGTGAGTGCTCTTGAACTCTCGCTACAGTCTGATTTGAAAGTGGCTGTATTTGAAAGAGATGAAACTCTGCAAAAATTCATTGTCAGAAATTTTTTAGAAAGCATAGTGGAATTAGTATTTCGCATTAAGAATTATCATGTCATCACACACACTTCCCTATGCTTTTGAACTGCACACAACTTGAAAAGGTTCTTTTCAGTAAGTTTTTTCCGATTTCACATGCAAATGAACCATTTATGCGTGAATCCATGTGAAAACTATAAAATGTCGAATCCAAATTGGTCAAAGCTGAGTGAATTACTGGCCAGCCACACAAGTGGATGCACAATATTGTGTTTTCCCAAGAAAGCGAAAATCCTGCCAGATGCGAAGGTTTGCACTTGTGGGAGAGACATGCTTTTAGTCAACCACAAGATCTGGGCAATTCCGTTGCCACTCCTTTAAGCATACCTGTGTAGGTGTGTGTAAGGCAAGTTGGTTCAAGGGCTCCAAAATCCTGTTACAGCTTTGAGGCTTCCCTGTTATTTTATTTGCATGTTACTTTTGGCAGCTGCTGTTTTTTATGCCCCTGAAAATGGTGTTTTTTTACTTGTTTTGGTTCACAACTTGTCCAAAGTTTTGTTTATTTTGGATTCAATAAATTATTTTATGGGAAACTGTTGATGTTATTTTTTGTTATTGTTGTTCACATTATTATAAAGTAAATGGTAATATTTGATAAGTTTCATTAATAGTTAAAATAGGCAATATTTTATTATACCAAAAAAGAAGTGTTTAAGAGTTTATTCAAAAGACCCCACCCAAATAATAATAATAATAATAATAATAACAACAACAACAACAACAACAACAATAATAATAATAATAATAATAATAATAATAATAATAATAATAATAATAATAATAATAATAATAATAATAATAATAATAATAATAATAATAATAATAATAATAATAATTTAATTTAATTTATTAAACATATAATCTCCTTGTGATAAAAAATCACACATGGAGCTTAACAAAAGTACATGTGCAAATAAAATAAAACATTAATATACAATAAAATAATTAAATAGAAATAAAAAGTTTTTCATTATCATCAATTATAATCCAGTCCCTAATGAATTTTCTCAACGTTTTCCTTGATAGGTCATTAACATTAAATCCAATGTTCCTTATAAAAATATTATAAAATCTTGGACCAAGATAACATTTCTGATACCTACAATGAGTTTTAAAATATGCTGGTTCAAATAATAAATCAAAATCACTTGATCTAGTCACCATTATTGATGAAGAATTATTTTTATTTATTTCTTTATATTTAATATAATAGCACAAAATATTCACTAAAAATAACTGATGAATAGTTAAAACTCCAGCACACATATAATTCAAATCTTGACAAGTCCAAAGGTTTAAACAAAATAATTCTTAATGTAAAATTTTGTAGTGTTTGTAAAGACTTCAAAAAATATGCTACAGTGCCACCCCATAAAGTTATACCATAACAAAGTCTGCTTAAAAAAATTTGCTTATATATACTTAATAGGATAGATTTATTCAAACAATCTTTTAATCTATAAAAAAGGAAATTAAGTTTTCTTAATTTTACTTGAAGCCAAAAAATATGTTTATCCCAATGTAAATACTCATCTAAAACCAAGCCAAGGTAAAAAATTGTTGAAGTCCTGGTAATTTTCTGACAAGAAGTTTGATTCACATAAGGCAATTGAATTAACAAGTCTTTTGCTGGAATATTTTTAAGAGAATATATTATGTAATTATACTTATTAATATTTAGCAGTAATCTATTATTGTTCATCCATTGTGTAAAGTTTAAATAAATCTTCATTCACAAGTTTCTCAAGTAAACTACATGAAACTGCTGAAGTAACTAAAGCAGTATCATCTGCAAAACAAAAAATGTTAGAATGAAGAGAAAGATCAAGCAGATCATTAATATAAACAGTAAATAACAATGGACCCAGGACTCAACCTTGAGGAACCCCATATCTAATTACTTCAGAATTGCTCAAGAAATTATTAATTTTAACAAAATGGCTTCTATTACTTAAATAAGATTTAAACCATTCAAGCATAGCACTCCTTATGCCACAATGGTGTAACTTAATTATTAATATATCATGTGGAACACAGTCAAATGCTTTCCACAAATCTAAATAAATGCCTATAGTTTTGTAATCTTTTTTTAAAGATTCAGTGATGACTGAAACATGTTCAGATAAAGCCAGTTCTGTAGATCTTCCTGGCAAAAACCCAAATTGACTATTTGAAAATAAATTATATTTTTGAAAAAACAAAACAATTCTGTTTTTTACACACATTTCTAAAATTCGAGACAATGTTGATAAAATAGAAATTGGCCTGTAGTTTTTCAAACATTCCCTATCTCCACTCTTAAAAATAGATGCAACAACAGCAGATTTTAAACAATCTGGAAATATACCTGAATCAATAGAAGAATTAAATAAAAAAGATAAAATTGGTAAAAGAATGGAAACATTTTCAATTAATATTTTTACAGAAATACAATCCAAACCAACACATTTCTTATGTCTCATTTTATAAAGAGAATCTAAAATTTCACAATCTTCAATGTCTTTAAAAACAAAAGAATTCATGATGATGATAATAATAATAATAATAAAGAACTATGCAGTAACTTAACAAAATGTTAAAAAAAAAATCCAAAAAGAAGTTGATAATTAAAAATCAAAACAAATCTTCCCGCCACCCCACCTCCCCCCCGGCTTAAAAAAAAGTGTTCTTTAAAAACGAACTGTTTACGTCTTTTTTAAAATTAAAGGCCCAAAAATTAAGGAAGAACTTTTCACTATAATATAAAGCTTTCGGTTGTTTTACAATAGCATGTTGAAACCACCGGAGGGCGTTATTTCTATGCTAGCGCACAGAAATATGCCATTTAGGTGGCTGCCTCTGCCACTATCGAACGTTCTATTTCTAACGCGTAAGCCTAGAAATAGTCCGTTGATACAGGGGAGGGCACCGGCTGACTGTGCTTATTTCTATACCAATGCACAGAAACGTGAACATTTAGCCAATCTTGCCGCAGAAGCTATCGTGTCAGCTTACGGCTCAGATTCGGGCTAAGCATTTCGGACTAGTGATCATATTTCACTTTTGTTTACAGTATTGTCTGAGGGTGGCTGGAATTACGATTGTCGAAAGTATTTTAATATTCATTAAGACCACCTCCCCCTCTATCTCGCATCTTTTAGAAAGGTCTACTAACAATTATCAGCAGATTCTCATGCTTTCCTAGACCCCATTTCCTGCTGAAAAAATGGGCCAAGTGTAGTTCAAAGTGCGCTTCCCATCAAATCACGCTCTAAGTCACGTTTCGTGTGACAACAACTGCGAGCTTATTAATCGAATAGCTGCAAAAAATAGGACAACTTGTTTTGCCGAATGTCAAAGAAAGAACAAGGATTCTTCTCCGACTTCTGAAACCGGCGGTGGTTTATCAAACAAAACACCTTGAAGCTGCATGCCTGCTGTGTTTTTTTTTTGTTTTTTTTTTTGCCTGAAGAGCCCAAAAAGTTTCTTTTAATTGCCGTATAGATTGATGTTTTTTGAGGGGGAATTACCGTCAAAACTTGGTCAATCTTCGAGTTGTTGGCGTTCCGTTCTGTTAGCAATTGCAAACACCCTTCCCTTTCCCCCTTCTCCCAAAGTTGGACTTTGGCTTCTAAATGTTACCGTTAAACGGACAATAGATTTATTTATCAAAATAAAAACAAAACAAACCGAAAAAAAGAAAGAAGTAGTTGAATCGGCTGATTTTTTGTTTCTCGTACAATACCGAACCGAAAATAGAAAAGGGTTTAATGAGAATTAAATCAAAACAAACAAAAAATCGGTTAACTACTTTTTAAAAATCATTGGTTTTAATCGTTCCGTTTTTTTTTGGTTTGGGTTTTTTTTTTGTTGTTGTTGTTTGGGGTAGCCAAAATAGATTTGATAGCCATCGTACTTTTATTTTAAATGTGATAAACAACAACAACCAAAAAAAAAAAAAACAACAACAAAAAAATACGTAGACGGTAAAAAAAAAAACCCGTCCCCTTTGAAAATATAAATAATAAAAAAAAAGAATCAAAAGCCAAAAAAATGAAGTACTTTTTTTTTGTAAATTCATTTATTTGTAATTTTTTTGTTTATGCATTTGTTTATTTTTGTTTTTTTGTTTTGGTCGTGTTTAAACAAAAAATTTGATTTGATATTACTTTTATAAATGTGATAAACAAAAAAAAAAATCAAAAAACCAAAGCCAACCAAAAAAAAAAAGAAAAGAAACTCTGCCCCGGCAACATTATATCTATCTTTGTTTACAAACCGAGCCCACCCTTCAGCGGTTTCAACACGTTATTGTAAAACAACCAAGCTTTCTGTAGCATAAAGATTTGAAAAAAAAAAGCCTCGTAATAAATTAACAAAAAAAAATGACAATTCAAAATCAAAACAACCTCTCTCCCCTCTAAAAAACCAAGTGTTGGTTTATTCAAAAGTACCAAATTGTTGAAGTCTTTCAGCAAACCAAAACATCAACAAAAAAAAGAAGATAAGTTAAAAGCAAACAACCAACCCACCTCCACCATCTAAAAACAACAAAGTGTTTACCATATTTTTGTGTAAACAAACCGATGGACCATTAATCAATAATTTAAAAGCAAACCAACACCATCTAAAAACAAAGTGTTTCTTTTTTAAAAAAATTGGGTGAAAAAAAAAACTTTGGTTTACCGTAAGTAATATTATGTAAAGAAACTGACAGATAGTTAGTCGATAATTTAAAAACAAACCAACACCCCTAGGCCATCTAAAAACAAAGTATTTGTTTATTTAAAAATGGAAAAAAAAACCCAAGTGGAATAAAAACACTTTGGTGGTTTACTGTAATATTATGTAAACCAAACAGATGGGCCGACAATGAAAAAAAAATTAAAAATCGATTGAAAAAAATAATCTTTTACCGTAATATTATGTAAACAAACAGACGGCCCATGAATCGGTATATTGATGTGCATTGGGTGAAAAAGAGCATCATCAAATGGTAGGGTTCAGTACTCATACTATTACTGGAATAGATAATAGAATTCAATTTACTATGGAAACGATAATAAATAATATGCTTGCTTAAATGGATATTAAAATTAAAAAACACAATAAATAATAATAAAATAACTATTGAAACAAGTATTTTTAGAAAAAACTTTTTATGTTTATTAAGTAATTGGGATTCAGCTGGAAATTGTATATTTAAAATTAATATTAATGATAGAATAAGTAGAACAATAAGATTGTGTTCTAATAATAAATAATGAGAGGTGATTATTATAAACTCGTTATAATAGGATATTAAGAAAAAGTAAAATATATAGTTGTGGTCTGCCGAAAGCATGCTTAGTGCAATATAAGTCTTAAATTTCAACTATATTTTTTACTTTTTCTTAATACTCGATTATAACGAGTTTATAATAAGGACATTAACTAAAGAAAAGAGAATTAAATATCATTTACAATTAATAATTAAAGATGATATAACAAAAAAAATGAAGCAAAGATAATTAATTATCTTACAAAATTAATTAATAAATTATGGGAAAAAAGTATAGAAAGAATAAAAATAAGACACTTGTGAGTTTTCTGGTAAACCAAGATGGCAACCTGTATTTTTAATAAATCTAAAAATAATGAATGTTTACAAAATAATAGCTGCTAGGAAATGTCATATTTAATATTTATATTTTATTTTTCATTACTGTTATTCTGGAAGAATTAATTACAATATTTAGTTAATTATTATTATTATGGTATTATTAATAGAAAAAAAAAGTGTGGACTTTTTTAAAATGCTGTCATAATATTTACATTTTTTCATTATTGTTATTTTTTTTTAAAAAAAATCATTGTGGAAAAATTAATTATATAATTTACAGTTTATTTACTATTATTTTTTTTTATATTAACTTATTAATAAAAAAATGAAATAAAGATGTGCAGAGTTTCCTCAGGTAGTTATGTCAATCTATGATGGTGTTATTGGACAAATCCAATTAATGTTTTCCCCAATCAATGCACATTAATTAAATCTTTACTTCGGAGCTGTAAATAAATCCCAAATTTTGATCATATGAAAATTTTGCAAAAATATTACTGACAAAAAGAAACAACCTCAATTAAAACAAAGTACTACAATGTTCACAGCATCTCATAGCTTCCACATTATATATTAAAAAAAATAATAATTTTTTTTTTGAATAAAGCTTTTAATTGAATTTGTCCGAATTTATTCCTTTTTTTTTTTTTTTTGTAATTTAACAATCAATTTATTAATTTTTTTAATTAATTTAATAAATATCATGGTAATAGAAAATGAATAAATTGTATAGACCCCTGAAACTCTATATTTATCAAAAATACAGGCTGGAATCTTGATTTACTGGAAAATTCATAAGTACCAAATAATATATAAGAAAAGTAAAGAATATACAAACAGAAATTTATAGTAGTTTTAAATTATCAAAAAGTGCATTTTATAAGATAAATAAAATAATAAAGCACAAGTATAATGATAAATTTGTAATTATATATAAAAAAATAAATTTAAATAAATTGATAAATGTTAAAAAAAAGGGAGGAATTGGCAAATATGAATGGCATTTACATTATAAATTGTTTAGATTGTAAGAAAGATAAGAATGGTTCACACACAGGAACAAAAAACAAATTGAAAATCACATTAAAACAGCATTTAAAAAATAGAAAATTTAATATATACTTGCAGATGAAAGAATCTAAACATTAAATTTTAAGATAAAGATATTGGAAAATGTTAGATCTTATAAAGAAAGATTAATTGAATAAAGTTTATGTACTATATAAAAATGAGAAAACCCCAATTTTAAACAGAAATAATGTTAGGAATCTAGTATAATTATAGTTGAATAATTATAAATAATTAGATTTTTTTATAAAAAAAAAAAAAGTAAAAGGTTATAGACAAATATAAAAGTAAGCAAGTAAATAAAATAAAAAATTATAATTTATGTATATTTTATTACATTAATATTGTAAATTCTTCATAAACATATTTTATAGGAATGATTCTTGACAAAAAATTTAAAAGAAAATATGTGTGAAATTAATTTGTTTTATATAGTAGTTTTATTATTATTTCTATGTAAATCCAAAAACAAAACAAAAAAATCATATTAAGATAGAAATTGCTCATTGTTTATATTTATAGTATATATTAATCAAGATGTAATTAGAAGACATTTGAACTCAGACTTCAAGCTCTTCACAGCCATCCACACCATCTTATACAACTGATACACATGACTAGATACATATGAAAAAGATAAATGATCTCCAATATATATATATTGAGCTGAAGCAGCACTTATCAGTTGGTTCACATCATTATCTCCCATACATATATACAATCAGTGCAGTATATATTAAGATAGCAAATCTTTAAACGTTAATGGACAGGCTTCAATCTTCTCTACACTCCAACTCTTCAGCCTTCCATATCAATGAAAATCCGAAAATGAAATACTCAAGCCCTTGTTGATGCTAATATTGTCATACCCGTATTAATTTTAAGCCAGTTTGACCCCTCACACATCGAACTTTAATATGTCCATTCAAATATGCAGAAGAGGAATGGGCAGAATACAGACTGAATATATAATATTCAAATATATGTATATTGTCTTTACTAAACTTAATGCAATTAAAAGGGACTTGAACTTAGACTTCAAACCCTCCACAGCCATCCATTCCATCATATACAACTATTACACATGATCACATATATGTAAAAAAGATGAATGATCTCCACTATACATATGTGAGGGATCAGGGTGACTTAAAGTCAACATGAATATGACAATAATATTGGCATCAACAAGGGCTTCGAGTGTTCATTCTCGGATTTTCAATAATATGGATGGCTGAAGAATTGGTGTGTGGAGAACATTAAAGCTTATCCATTAAAATTTGAAGATTTGGTGTGGACTGATTATACATATGTGTGAGAGATGATCTGGACCAGGTGATGAGTGCTGGTTCAGCACAAAATACATATATTGGAGATCATTTATCTTTTACATATTATATGGTCATGTGTAGCAAGTATATAAGATGGGAGTGGATGGTTGTTGAGAGCTTGAAATCAGAGTTCAAGTCCCTTCTAATTACATTAAGTTCAGTATAGACAATGTACATATATTTGAATATTACATATTGATCAAAAATGAATAGAATCAATAACGATCGATGTAAGCTAATGATGTAAACGACTTGTAAACATGTAATATATATATATATTGAGATTTCAAGCATAGGCCACAAAAAATAATAAAGAAATTATAAAAAATAAATAATACATTATTTATTAAAACATCAAAATTCGATTAAATAATAAAGAAATTATAAAAAATAAATAATACATTATTTATTAAAACATCAAAATTCGATTTTTTTTTTTAACACAAAGTCCTAGACCACTTTTATTCTATAAGTTGCAAATAACGTAATAAATAATCGAATAGCATTATTGCTCAAAAGTTATTTCATACGATGTTCGAGCGCCAGTACCGGAATCGATGCGATCCGAGGTTCCTACAATTCAGACTCTAACATTCAACCATTATATTAAACCACGAAGGAATTATAAATAATAAGTTAATATAACATACTGAAGAATGTTGCTAAGATCGCGAAGCAGATGTCTCGGTAGAGCTGTTTGGCGATTTGATTGGTTGGTTAGTTAAACGTTGTTATTAAGTTGATTTAGATATTTGATTCAGTTTAATGCTATGCTTAATCAAATTATATGATAGTATATGGTCAAAATGATGCAAATTTTCATTTATTATTTACAGGCAACATATGCGTGAAGAAATTCTATATTTTTAAAAGTAGAAAATTCATTTGGATTTATTTATAACGAATCATCCTTTGATTTTGGTTTTTCCAACTAGAAAATTAACGAAGCTCCAATTTTAAAAGCTACCCTGATCTTAAGAAAAAATTAGAAATACTGTACTATGGTTAAAGATCTCTTAGTTTTGTTAAGTAAGTAATCAAATTTATGAAGAAAATCATAAGTGATAATAAATTATTACTATACTCAATTTGAATACTAGTTACAGCTGTCATTTTAATTATATGTTCAACACATGCTTTGTATGAAGGCGAAATTTATATACATAACGCCTTCTCAAACATATTTGTAAAAACTTAACGGATTTATTTACAATGAAAACATATATATTTAAAGACATTAATTTTTGCGTTACAAGGGTAATAATTACGGTAAGATGATTTAAATTTAAGAATAAAATTGTATACTCTTTTCGATTTATTAAGATTTTCCTCGTAACGCTGTTCAAGCGTATATAATCATCAATAAATTCAAAGTTCTAAGAATTGAAATGTACATTTTTTTTTTTTTTTAAGTATGAATCAATATATAAAGTAATTTATAATAACTTCAATATCTTACCTTCTTCAAATAATTTTTTGAACATCGTTAGGCTGTTGAATTTTTCTAGCGACAAGATGAAAACTGCTGCTGCTGCTAGGTTTTTCTATCAAAACTTAATTTGCTCCAATAAGAAAAACTTTCCTGGGGAAATCCAACAATTATTTGTTTACATGGAATTTTTTTTTTAAATTAAATATATCTGAGTAATATTTCGGAATTTACTCTTGGTAAATTTATATATTATATACATCAGAGGCGAATATTTTAACTTGTTTTACTATGTACGATGGACCAATTTCTATCATTGCTGAGATTTAATTTCTGAGTTCATCAGATTTAGCTATGAGAAGGTAGTGCTGCGTGCATGAGCTTAAATAAAAATAAAGCGCAAACCAACGAAGTTTAAATTAGCGCTGGATTTATAAATCACATTAAAGGATAGGTCTTGTATTTAATTATACTCTTCAACTCGTTAAAGACAATTGTAATATGCAATTATTTTATCGGTTTTAAAATGACATTTTCGTACACTAATTATCAAAATAAAAAACAAACAGTTAATTAGTGTGAGAATAAATATAAACAGTCTAAAATTTATAATAAAGAAATTTTGGGTTTTATATACATAATTAATATTTTTTAATGATATTGATTATATGCACACTTAATAATATGTAGAACAAAAAGGAAATCAATAAAAATGAAACAAAAACTTCTGTGTATTGATTATATAAATATTAATTGAAATATTTGATTATCACTTTCTTATGAGCTTTGGTATCAGTTAAATTGAGAAAAGCCCGATCTCTATCTAATTAACATTATACAGATTTTTAATTAAATAGTCATTAATCGCAGTATTTGAGATTTTTTTTTTTTATGGATTTTGATATCTAATTTATTACGATAGTTATTTTAGATATTGTTAATTGTTTGTAAGAGTTTTTAGATATGAAGGTTTTACCATAACATGAATATTAATACAAGAATTGATTCCCTAGAGAGGCTATAAAGACCCAAAGTGTATTGATCTGTGGATTATAAGTATAAATGTCTTATAGTTCAATAGATCATTGAAATACACACCTGCTCCAACAAAGTCCTATAACTTTCCTCCTTATGACCTGATGGTATTAACTAAGCTATGACATACTACACAATCCACCGGTAGATATAATCATCGAAGAACCAAAACAATGTCATGGCAGCTGACTAATTGATAGAAGCGGTCAAAGTGTTTTCGTGGTCACCTTCGAGATTTTAAAATACTTGGGTGAATTCTAGGTAAATATCTGTATTTTACCTGCTTGCGTTGACCAAGTGAGAAGCGTTTTTTTTTTTACAGTGTCTGATCCGCCATTGTAAGAATTGAATATTTTTTGATTGCTTATTTTATATTTTGATGGTTCAACTATTACTGATTTTATTTACTAATTTTATTACTAATTTATCAAATTGTATTCTTAATTTATCAAATTTTATTATTAATTTATCTAATTGTATTACTAATTACCATTTATGACTAATTAACCAAAATGTCAGTGCAAAAACCAAGAAAAGGGACTTAGTAATTTATCAAATTGTGTTCCTAATTTATCAAATTTTATTACTAATTTATCAAATTTTATTACTAATTTATCAAATTGTGTTACTAATTTATCAAATTTTATTACTAATTTATCAAATTTTATTACTAATTTATCAAATTGTGTTCATAATTTATCAAATTTTATTATTAATTTATCTAATTGTATTACTAATTACCATTTATGACTAATTAACCAAAATGTCTAACCAAGAAAAGGAAAATAAAGCCATGTTAAGTTATTGGGACTTACAGTCTTCCGAAAAAGAAGCGATTTCAGTATCGCACTATCTCATAAAGGCAATTATTTCTAGTTAATAATTGAGAACAATTTGCTTTTTTTTTTTAAAAAAAAATGTAAATAATTAGTTAAATAAATAAAAATAAACTCTTTCACCTTAGATTCTTTATTAAAAGTGGTCAAAATACTTTTAAAAAATAATTATAACATACACCAAATCTTTTAAAAACTTGTTTTTTATTTTTTTGCCACCAAAATGAAATATATATTAAAATAGATTTCCAACGTTTCGACTATTTCTTTATTTTTTTCTATAGTCTTTTTCAAGGAACTAAAAATATATAAAAAAAGGAGAAAAAAAAAAAAAAATTCATAAAAATTTTTAAAACAAACAAAAATAAAAATCCTGTCACATATACATACTATTTTGGAAAATATATTCTTTACTTACTATGATTTCTTTTCCCAACAGCTTCCAACTTTACATTTTGACTAAATGAACATTTTATTGTTACAAAATATAGTTTTTTATTATCTTATCATCAATTAACACATTTTTACATTCCTTTCTTGTTAAAAACATTCTATTAAATTTCACAATTTTTTTTTTTCCCTTTTCCTTTACATTATAATATTCTATTCAGAACAGGATTTAACATCTTTATGTATAAACTTTCCTTTTCAAATCTTTCTTTTTGTTTAATTATACATTCTAAAGGGGTAATCTTAAAATTGACATGACCAAATTTTTCTTTATGTAAATATATTGCTGAATTTCTATCTAGATTAAAACAACATTTGTCAGATAGAAATTCAGCAATATATTTACATAAAGAAAAATTTGGTCATGTCAATTTTAAGATTACCCCTTTAGAATGTATAATTAAACAAAAAGAAAGATTTGAAAAGGAAAGTTTATACATAAAGATGTTTTTTGATAATTTAATAAAGATGTTAAATCCTGTTCTGAATAGAATATTATAATGTAAAGGAAAAGGGAAAAAAAAAAAATTGTGAAATTTAATAGAATGTTTTTGTTTTTAACAAGAAAGGAATGTAAAAATGTGTTAATTGATGATAAGATAATAAAAAACTATATTTTGTAACAATAAAATGTTCATTTAGTCAAAATGTAAAGTTGGAAGCTGTTGGGAAAAGAAATCATAGTAAGTAAAGAATATATTTTCCAAAATAGTATGTATATGTGACAGGATTTTTATTTTTGTTTGTTTTAAAAATTTTTATGAATTTTTTTTTTTGCTCCTTTTTTTATATATTTTTAGTTCCTTGAAAAAGACTATAGAAAAAAATAAAGAAATAGTCAAAACGTTGGAAATCTATTTTAATATATATTTCATTTTGGTGGCAAAAAAATAAAAAACAAGTTTTTAAAAGATTTGGTGTATGTTATAATTATTTTTTAATTAGTTAAATATCATTAAAAATTATAAAGATTATTTATAATACTTATTTTTGATAATATTTTACTGTAATAAAATATTACTTATTAGTCCATTTATTATCGGATTAAATTATTACTGTGGTTCTGAAATTAAATGTCTCATTTTTGGGACTGAAAATTGGAAGGGGGGGGGCGTTCGAATGATTAGTTAAATATTCCTATCCCTACAAAAAATTGTAATGATTATTTATAATATTGATTTTTTAATAATTTTTTTTTTATCGTTTTCATTAAAAATTGTTTTGATTATTTATAATATTCATTTTTGATACTAATTTTTTATCGTAGTAAATTATTAGTTATTATTTGGCAATGGCTTCTAGTCTGAAAATATATATGATTAGTTGTTTTTTTTTTGTTTTCGGGGTCAAATGATTAGTTAAATATCATCAAAAATTGCCTAATGATTATAATATTCATTTTTGAATTATTTTTTTTGTTTTTTTTTATCATTTTCAGGGTCAAATGATTAGTTAAATATCGTTAAAAATTATAATGATTCTTTATAATATTCATTTTTTGATAATTTTTTTTCGTAGTAAATTATTAGTTATTATTTTTTCGCAATGACCAAACATGGCAATGTTCTACATCTCCTTCTTTGCTATTAACTATGCTATGACATACTACCCCAAAGGCATACTATTGTAATCTTGTGATCTTCAAGGTGACTTCTCCACGTGATCTGTGGGCAAACTTTATCGATTAAGTTTGTTTGCAAATCACTAGGAGATGTTATCTTAAAGATCATAAGATTAGAATAGTATGCCTTTGGTGTAGTATGTCATAGCTTAGTTAATACTCAAGTACCGATCTGATTTTGTTTCAAGCAGTCTTCAGTCATTGCTAATAAAGTTAAAGATGGGTGTGAGCACATATCTTCATGAACTTCCGATATAAGATACTTAATTAAGTGGGTAAGACTTGGATTCTAATCTACTATGCACACAACATATGTATTTATAGTTTAATACTCATTATTATTCATGCAAATATATGCTCTAATAATAAATTGTATTCAGAAACTAATTTTTATAATAACACTATATTGGAACAAATCAATCATCACATGCAGCTGCAATACATGGAATTATAGAATGATTTATTTATTTTTTGCTACAATGCATGGAATATTATAAGACTATAAATCGTGGGTATGAATTTCGTTTCTTTACCACTTCTTGCAGGAATTTGTCAAGTACACTTACCATAAACATATAATCTAATGATAAAATCTGTACTTAAAATTCTTAATAAATAAATAATCTTACATTTGGTGTTCTAGTAGTAAAAAAATATATGTAAGTAAATAATCCTACTACACATGCATATCCTAGTTTCAGTACTGATACTTTTTACTGATGGAAATTCTTGCACAATTCATCATATTTTCTTTCCGTGACTAAACATTTCATCAAAATTATACTATAAGATTTAGAAAATCTTTGGTAATACAAATTCTATAACTATAAAAACTAAGTAATGCTAATAATATTTACGTTATTATTCTGTTAGCAATTTCAATTCAATATCTATGCATATTCATTTATTATAATGACAAATTCATACCCTAGTTTTTTTATAAGAAACATAATTTATTTTCTTTATTATCATCTGATCAATAAGCATGTACTAATTCTTGTGAATCTCAAATGAATTACTATTACTAACTTTACTTAACTACTAATGCATTCTTTATTATTCAATAATACTATTTGATTTGGATCTCATGAGAAAGAAAAAAAAGGTAATAACTTTTAGAATTTTTTTTAAAAAAAGGTAATAATCTTTAAAAACTAAGTGACTATTCTTCATAAGAGCATTTGGCTTCTTAAAATTTAGTGAACAAAAGGATTTTATAATTCAGTGAAAACAAATCATTATTTTATATGCCTGTGCCCTTCAAAGCTCACTCTGTTGTTTTAATTGAAAATTCATTGTTAATATCATTAATATATATATATAAACTCATTCAACAAACAAAAAAATATGAAATAATAACATATATACAATCATTTAACAGGAAGTTTTTAAATAAAGTTTATAAAATTTGTGATGGACTTAGTTATTGATGCACATTTTGGAACAATCTGACAGTCATAGTGAAATTTTGCATTTTCTTGTACGTATATATTTTATTACACGATGTAACATCAATATGTTTTTCAATTATGTCATAAGTTAATTCAGAACTCTAAGTGAAAATTCAATTTTTTTTCTTTCATCGGTATACTTTTTGCATTACACACAAAGCTTCCACTTAATGTTGCATTTTATTATTAAACAATTTATAATACATGCCACTTTATGATGCAATTGAAGATTGACTATTTTAAAAACATGATTTTGAGAAAAAAATGCCCTATTATGATGACATTATTGAAGTAACCAAAAAGGAAGAAATAGAAATACATGTAATAAATAATTCAAGATGAATATTAATGGCAAATAAAAAGAGATTCACTTTTATAATGCAAAAACTATGAGAACAGATGTATAGTTTCATTGCTAAATTCTTATTACAATTAATATTAACATTTAAATACATGTATATATATTTTTAAGCTAGATGTAATTAAAAGGGATTTGAACCCAGCATGTTTGTGATCCTGTGTATCAGTTGTGTAAGATAGAGTGGATGACTAAAGGAAGCTTGGAAGTCTGGATTCAAATTCTCTCTATTTGTATGTACCCTACCCTGTGTCTCAGTTGTATAAGAAGGAATAGATGACTAAAGGGAGCTTGAATATCTGAATTCAAACTTAGTCAATCTTCCAAATGGCATTGCTATGCGAATTCATGGTACCACATAGCACTTTTTTTTTGTAAAGTGTGTTTCGCATATTTGTCAATTTTTATAATGGTTGAAAGATTCAAACAGGTGAAATTTTGTTTTCATTTATGTTTTCATTTACAGAAAATGGCAGAGAAATAGTTGTAATAATTAAAATAGACTACAAGAAAGCTGAGCTTGTAAACACCACAAGTTCATGAGTGGTTCAATTGAAATGTACACATCCCTAAAAAGCATGACAAGTAAAGTCCAAAGTCATAACAATGCTGATTTTTTTTTTTTTTGATACAAATAGCATTTTTGGTTTGTTACAGTCAGGCATTTTATCTGTATGTTCTGAAACATTTACCATTATGTATTAAAACATAAACATCATGTTTTGTGGCAAAGAAAAGAGTGCAAGTTATGCCCTAACAAAGTGTCATCTCTCAAAGCCTTGGGTGTGAAACACCTTTTAATTAAATTCAACATGACCCAGTTTATTTCTTTGATTTCGCTTCATGCGATATTTTTTTAATCTCTTGAATGAAAAAATGTTTCAATTTTGTTTTTATTGCAGAATTAGAAGAGGTGAAAAAAATATACCACAGGTATTAAAAAACATTATTTTGTAAGTGTTTCCAGACTAATTTGAAGAATGAAAACATTTGGACTAATGTATTGCATCAAATGGATAATAATTTTAAAGAGATTAAATTTATAATTTTAAAATAAATAAACAATTTTGACTATAAAATTCCGATTACTTTGGATACCCCCTTGTGTATATATATATATATTGTAACGCTAGCGGAAATATATGTATAAAAGCACATATATAGCTCATATTACATATTTTTCATTTACAAATGAATGATTAAATTATTAATAAAAATGGAAGTAGAAAAATATAGTATGTTTTTAAAGAAGATTTTAAAATGCAAACTTGTAAAAATAAAAGTATTGCGTCATTTTTTTTTAGAATAAAACTATTCTTAGCAAAAGGGTGGAGAAGAATGTAGAATTAGAAAAAGATTTAAAACTTTCTCTCTTACTCTCTCTTTGTAAAGAAAACTTTTATAAAGTCAAATAAAAGTAACAAGATTTAAAACACTGCATCTCCTTGTTATAAATACTAAAATATATAAAAGTAAGCAAATGTGAAATTAGACTAAAAAATAAATTTGTAAATGAAATCTTAAAAATGCAATTAGTTAAAGATTTCTTGGCTGCTAAAAGAAAATTATGACACAATTGAATTAATTTTTTAAAAAAACAGGTACACTATCTTATCGAGATAGTAGATTAATCTAAATGAAGGATTAAGATAAGAAATGTAAAATTAATTTTAAAAAAAATGGATGTAAGGTACAATCTTAATTAAAAATAGATTTAAGTATGATAAACATTAAAAACTATGGAAGAGAAAAAAATATAAAGTTTACATCTTGGTTATTGTTCTTCAGTCGAGGCTGAAATCTGCTAGATCATTCTGTTCTTCAATCAGTAATTCAGTTCGGTTCTAGTTCAGTTCAAATTTCGGCCTTCATTTTGCGATCGAATTAGTTTGGTCTGCAATCTATTGATATAAAGTTCACATTACTATTAGCCAGAGTTCGGGTGTTTTCTAAAGAATACACGCAAATATTTAGAAATTTTAGCACAGTAGTAAACCAGTCATTACTTCTGTGGGAAACTTTAATACAGAAACCACAAGCCATAGGAGTGTTCGATAGGGTTTCATGCCCCAAGCTCTCAACCATTAATTATCCCACCTGAATCAATACCTGAAATCAATGCCGACATTGTGAAGTAGAAGCTGCCACAAGCTCTCTTTCTCTCATTTTCAAGACAAAGAATGAAAGGAAAGCCATGAAGCCATCGATGGAGAACCAAAAAGCCAACTGATTGGAAAATTCATACAAATGAAAACCTAGATAAAGATACTTTTAAATAATGGTCTATAGACATTTTATATTTATTTTAAATGAACTTTAATTAATGAAAGACTATCATAATTTAGCCTGAATAATTACTTATATATATATATTTGTTTGTTTTGTAAATGTCAGCATATTGTTATATTATATTAGATATGTGTGTGTTGAATAAATATTAATTTATGCTTAAATATTATTCGGTCTATTCTCTCTCTTTCTTGTCATTGCATCACCATTGATTTAAGTGTATAATTATTTCATGTATTAAGTTAAATGTGCTAGACCCTGAGACAATGTGAGCTAGTCATGGGATATTTCAAGCACTAGATTCATGGCCTATTGTCTGAGCATACTATCTATATAGCACATATAGTCAGATAGCACCTGAGTTTATACTCATAACAAAAAATGCTTGGATGTAGGGTGATCTAGCATTCAAGAAGTGCTATAGCCTGGAAATGTGATTGTAGGTTATGCTTTGTATACCTCGATCTGGTTATAAAGTACTGTTGTTGGTTCATCTATCAATGGCATTCTACATTTCTGCTTGAAGGGCCGGTCCATTCCCGTATTTTTTTTTTTTTTTCAAAATTATTATAAAAGCGATTTAAACCTAGTTAAAACACAGCTAAGATGAACCTGTTTTAGATCTGGTTCAAATGCCATTGACCCTACATAATCAAAGTTAAAAAAATAAAATCGTAATTAAAAAAAAAAGTCTGAAACTAAAATTTAAAATAAACGCTAAATTGCATAGTTATAAAAATTAAATTGGTGAGCAATGTGAGAAGCAAAATAGACAAGCAAATATTAAGAATTAAAAATATAAAATAGTTAAGTATATAATGTAATTAAAAAGGAGAAAGAAAAGCAGCCAGAGAAGTAAAATAAATATTATTGGGGGTTGTTTATAGCCAGGTGGGAATTAGAGAGGTCTAAGGGGGGGGGGGGTTGAGTTGGTCAAACACGTTCAATTTAAAATAGGTAGTCGAACACTTTGTTCGATTTTTTAAAAATAATGTTAAACAAATAACTTTTTTTTTTTGAAAGTTAATATTGGAAAGATCATGAAATAAATAAAACAATGAAATGTTTTTTTTTGTTTTGTGAGTTAATAACATGAAGAAAACAGACTTGAATTTTATTATTTAAAGTAAAATAATAGTTTTATAGTAAAATATACAGTGATAAAAATAAGTAAGTTAAATAAAATGTATAATGAATAAAGTAAAAATCTATAATAACAAATAGAATTTTTCATGAAATCTAAAAGAATAAATAAAGCATATAATAAATATAATGAAATTTATAATAAAATTTTGTAAAATAATCTTTCATGAGAGTGTAAATTGTGTGTAGGTGAATAGAGTCATGGCTGAACATGTCAGGACAGGGCTTATGTCTATTGTAAAAGTGGGGATTTTGAATTTCTCACCTAGTGTAAATTTTTTAGCAAAATTTTTATACAATAAAATATACCATTTTACATGCATTTTAATATATAATACTTGTGAAAAAATTCACTGGGGTAGAATTGGTCAAAATACCAAAACTGTGGAATAAAACTATGAAAGGTTAAGATACAAACATTTATGAAATTATCTCTTATATATTTTTTATAGAGAGAGATTTTTTTTTATTTAAAATTTTCTGATATTCAAATATCGTGATGCTACTTTGCCAAACTGCAAAGAAGGTTTTTTTTAATAATTTTTCTTTTAATATTTTATTTAGACTTTAAGAAGGGTATTTTAAAAATATAAACTTATATTGATATGTTTACATCATAAGAAATATGTTTTATAGTAGAATAAGTATAACATTAAGTGTTTTTTTTTTAGAAATTAAGAAATTTATTTAACTGTTCCCAATACAAATGATAGAATACTATTTTACTGAATGTTGTTATTATATTGAAATAGTATGGTATTGTTAGTTTATAAATAAATTTTTTAACTTTTTTTTTTAAAACATTCTAATCAAATTGTGATTTATCTGCATGTTGTTTATTTGATTTTTCATTCTACATGCATGATCCACAGAAATTAATAATTTGAAATATTACTTATTTGGCACATGAGCCATAAAGATTACTTAGATATTATTTCATTTGTAGTTGATTAAGTAACAAAGTATATAATTATTATTATCATAGAAGATTGGTTTTTGTTAATTATTTTAAACTGATACAACACCAATGAAAGATATACTTGATATTGCCATAATATTCAAATACATTATATATTTAAGAACACCACATTAAACAAAGAGAGATTTACGTTTTAATTAAAATTTTATTATACTTATGTTTTATTACTAAATTTTAATTATTAAGTAGATTTAATGTTGAGAGTCATTAAGTTATTTTAGTTACTTATTGTTATTATTTTGTAAGAATAGTTAGATATCATGTAAAATTCCTCATCATATTTAACTACAAAGTATTAATTCATTCATTCATTTTGTTATTAGTTTGTTAGAAATGAACCTAAGATTATTATTATAATTTTGGAGAATTATAACATTTTTATTGAAAGATGATAAATAAGAAATTATTAGTTAATGTTGAATGTACAATTAGTATTTTTTTAAAAAGAATATTAAGTAATTTATTATTTCTGTAATAAATTTATAAATCATATTTTAGGATTATTAAATGTATGTTTTAAAGACATGAGTATTACATGGTAGTGTTGTTATGTGAATTTGGTGAGGTAATGTTCTTTGCCACTGAGAGTGTATCTTTTGGGATGTATTCTTAATGTTTAAGCAAGTGTACCTTACTAAACATCTCATGTTAAGAGTTTTATAGTTGTACTTGTTATTTTAATAGAATTATATTTGTTTATAATAATGAGCTAGTTATAAATTGAATTTATTATTGGAGTGAATAGATTGAGTATTCTAGTTGGAATTCTAATTATTTATTATGAATTTAAGTGTTATAGTATTTTATTTAATAAGTTTTATTATATTTAATCTATTAAATTTCTTATATTTACTTACTAAAATATATTATTTTATTAGACATTGTATCTTAGTAATGTATCTTGAGCTACTTAGAACAATATTATTTTAATAGTCATTGTTTACATAACCCAATTAACAGTTCATTATAATTATATCCTAGTTAGTCTGATTCTCTTTTGTTCAGTAGTTTCTCTTTTGGAAAGGTACAATATATACATATTTGTATTGAAGTGGTCATATATATACATGCGTATATATATATATATATGTGCTTCATGTATATACTGTTACCATAAAGTTATAATACTAAGGCATTTTTAAAAATAATATATAAAAGAAATTTGGTTTTACTATTAAATTTAATTTTATTACGAAATTTAATATTGTTATGTGAGAATAAGGGGGTTCAAGTCAGCAAAGAAAATTTAACTAATTAATTAAAATCAACTGATGATCAAAATAATGTATGAATTAAAATCTAATTTTGGAATTTATATTTTAGTATATCATTATTATTACAATAAAATGTAATAAGAAATATGTAATTACTGTACAAGATTAGCCAAAAACAAAGGTATTTGGAATTTAATTAAGAAAAAATGCAATTAGTAAAATTTTAAAATTAAACTAGATCAAAATTGCAATCAGTGAGATTTTTTTAGATAATAAACAAAAGAATTTTCTCTAAGTTTTAAAAATTAATTAATCAATTTGGAAAACATCTGAATGCCTTTGTTTTGAGAGGGATATATATAGGAGCAGGGAAGAAAGGGTTCTTGTAAAGTTCTTGTAAAATTTTTGTAAAGTTTTCTAAGCTGTTAAAGATTATGTCACACCATGACCATTGAGTAGAGTACCTCAATTTCATTTTTCTGATTACCTCCAAGGACCATGAATATGGAGTTCCCTTGTACTATTGAATACTATATCGATAAAGATCCTGCCTACATTTGATGATGAAAGTTGCTCACATACCCTGCCATTGCCATTAAGAGGATGTCCCAATAGAGAATGCCACCATTGGAAGCATCCAAGTGACCAAAACAGCCAATATCCAAGAGCACTACTTCATAGACCAATGAACTATACTGTGAGGTTCAGTGTAGTGCTTTTACTATTTATCAAAATGTCACTAAGGTCTGTTAAAATAATGATTTATTTTAATTTTATAAATTTCAATTTACCAGTAAACAATATTAAAGCCTCTTTAATATTCTTTCTTTCCTTGCTTAAATAACTATTTATTAATTGTTCTTTAAAATCTGTTTTCTTTTGGTGTTATATAAAATATTCTTATTGTATTATTAAAATATTTTTCATATTGTATTTTGAACTATGTTTAATTAATTCGATATTAAGGAAGATCTACTATTGTAATATACTTGATTCTTCTTAAACATGCTAGAATTATTAGTTAAGAATCAGGTGGAGAAAATTAAAATATTTTGATGTTATCTAAAGAAAAGTCAAATAATGAAATAAAAGCAGGATATTTAAATTCACTCCTGTCATTGATTCTAATTTGTGTTCTTTTAAAATTTGTTATTTCCAAATTTGTAAATTTAGCCATTAATCAATTACAGATGGTTTATAAAACAACTTTCAATTTTTAAAATTAAAATCGAGTGTTAAGAAGATAAAAGTTAAAACTTTATTTTTTGTTTTGGGAAGGGACAAGTATATATGTATACTGGGTTTAGATGATTTATAAACAACTTTCTGTTTTAAAATAAAATTTAATGTTCAAAGTTAAAACTTTATTTTTTGCTTTGGCAAGGGACAACTATATATGTATAGTGGGTACAGGTGATTTATAAACAACTTTCTGTTTTAAAATAAAATTTAAAGTTAAAATCTTGTTTTCTGTTTTAAAAGGGATAAATATATTTGTATACTGTAAATACAATAGTTTAATTTTATAAAACTTTTACATAATTTAATATATTATCATCGTAGGCTATCATATCAATATAGCCTTATATCTGTAAGATCTAAGGGGCAGGTCTCTAATAAAGCAGGGAATAATTTTATCGGCATAATTATATATATATATAATAATTGTGTAGGCCCTGATTTAGCCTCATGTAATAGACATTCACATATTGTAATCTAATGACATGGCCATTCACATTTTATTATATATACATATTTAAATTTGAGGTCAATTATCTATTATTTTATGTAAATTGGTATTGCTGGGTTGTCTAACTTCATGTTTATTTGATTTTTTTCCTCTAGCAGACACACATTTCTGCTTTGGAGAAAATAGAATAGCTGGGTTCCTTTTTGAATATGATTCATGCAAATGTAGGAATATTTTTTTCTATTTCAGACCCAGTGGGCCTTCATTTTGTATAACCAATTGGGCAGTGGATCATTCCTGTCTGTTAGTGAAAATTATTAATGATCATGGGGAAGATGCTCATTCCTTTCTACTATGATCCATTTATTTCATAGAGACTTGGGTATGACCTCGCAGAGGTGTTCATATTCCAGTCTGCCATGTCATCAGATTGTTTATTACTTTAGCAACTCAGTACTGCCTCCCTTATGCATATGTTAAAGCCTGATATTTCAGCATTGATGGATCATGATCATGAGAGCTATGCAATCATCTATTTTAACCATATTTTCTCAAGTTAATTAAACTTTCCTGCTTCTTTTATTATCATGTACCTGTTTAAGGGATATCTGCCCTAGATATCATCAAATCTACCATCTAATTATATATATATATATATATATATATATGGGTGTATTGAAATTCCTTGTGTATATACAATCACAAATTAAATGTCATGTAGTCCCTTATATTTATGTTACACATGGAAACTTAATACATATAATCAATAGTTAACGGCATTCTCACTTCTCCAATGAGTCTAGCAACAAATTAAGTGGTGTTCATTTCTTTTATTTATAATCTATTTCTAATAAAGAGTTTGTATTTGCACACATATATTGCATTGGGTGTCATGTTTGCCACAGACAAGTCATATATTTATAATCTAATTCTAAGAATCTCTTTCTCTCTGATCACTGAGCTAATTAAAATGAAGTATTACATGGGGTTGGAATGAATTGTGGTGGTATAAGATACCCTAGTGGTGATTTTGCTATTGTCATCACATTCCGACCATTATATATATATATATATATTAGCATAGAACTACTAACATGAGGTTTGAGCATAAACCATAAACCTCTGAGATTAAATGACCCAAATTTATTTTTTTTAAAAAGTAAAATTATAATTATACTTTAATATGATTTTGTTGTGGCATTTTGTACACCAGTGCTTTATGTATTTATAATATTTGTATGAGGGTGAAATAAAGAAAGAGAAAACATTTTATCAATCACATTAGTGGGCCTAATTTATATTTATGTAAAAAAAAATAAAAGAGAAAAAGAATTTTTTTATTAGCAGAATCAGATTTTTCAATATATGTGAGACTTGTAGTATGTCAGCAACACAGGACTTGAAAAGTAGAGGAAAATGGAGGAGCTCTATTAATGACCGCATCATTAGAGCATGGTTCTGGGAAATGAATAGTTAAAAAAAAAAAAACTATTAATAGAAAAAACTTAGAAAATGGATATTAATTCAGATAGTGAATCAAAGGATATGGAAGCTGATATTATTGTTCAGCTGGGAGAACAATGTCCAGAGATTACTTTTAAAGAACCTGATAAAGTCATTTATCCACAGGATCAGATCATTATGAAAAAGGAAAAAATGTGACAGTATATTGTCTCAAATATTGGGAGAAATGAAAATGCATATAGCCCAACTAATGAAATAAAAAAAAATCAGATACAATGGAGCAGATATTGGGAGCTATCTATGATGCTGTCAAGATGCCAGAACAGTTATTATATCAAACTGTAGAAGTGGCCCAAGGCAACTGAGTAGAAGATAGAATAGAGAATAAAATGGAAGAAGATAGGAAAGAATACAAAAGGGACATGAATGAGAATCTAAGAAAGTTAGGAGATCAAGTAGAAGAATTAATAGAATGATTAAATGAAGATGTGGAAAAAATAGAGACTGAATTAGGGTATCAGTAACATGAGTGGTAGAATTTTCAGCTAAGAATATGAAAATATCAATAGCAAAGATTATGGAAGCTACAAATGAAAATGAAAATGAATTAAAGAATAAGATAGAATTAATGAAGTCTTCAGACAAGAATGAAGGAAGTTTAGGGAAGGTAGTGAAAGAATTAATAAGATATTCAAATGAGATTAGGATAAAGTCATTTGATAGTCTTGAAACAAAGTTTTATGAAAATTTTCAAAAAGGAATGTGAAGTGTTAGAATTCACTCATGTGGATGAAGAAGAGATTAGTGATCAAGAAAAAGTAAATGGAGATCATAATTTATTAAGTTGAATACTAAGAAAAACTGTACAGAATAAGTTATGGAATGAAATGTCTGCAGAAGCAAAACACAAAAAACATCAGCCAGAACTTGCAGCATAGTTAAACCAGAAGTTAGCATCCATGTGTATTTAAGAAAGATGATTCATCTAAAAAGCTTAACAGAGCTCTTATTTTTTCACCAGAAGATGAGGAAGAAAATGATGAAGATAAAGACAAAGATGAAACAGAATATGCAGAGGAAGAAGATAAACCAGAATATGAGGAGCAAGAATCAGTATAAATTTTTATCCCTCTAGGATAACCCAGTTATTATGAGAAAACAAATGCAGAGATCTTTTATTACAGAAGGGGACTACGGTATAAAGGGAACCTATAACTCCAGATGCCTCAAACCATACGAGGCAGATCTCCTGACCTAAGAATAATTAAAGAAACCTTGAAATTTTGCTTTTAGATTAATTGAATAAATCTATTTTGGGAATTCTTTTTGATACTGTGTTAATCTATGTAATCATTTACTAAACCCTTTATATATATATACTAACATTTTTTCACTTTAATAATCATCGATTATATAGGCAAAAAGATTTTCTTTCTTTTTGTTTGTTTTACCTCTGTGAGAATATGAAGCAATTATATATATATGTAAAATGAAATGTCCATTAATTAAAAAGAAAATTGTAATTATAATTGAAATAATAAATTTAATGGCTTACAAACTATTACAAACAATCCTTAAATCTGTAGAAGTACTTTCGGTTAATTTCTTAAACCTGCCTCAACTTTCATTAAATTAAAAAAAAAAGCGGCAGCAAACATCATCAATTCAAATCCCACGAATCTCATATTTTAATGTTAGCAGCTTGTCGATTTATTAAATGCATTTTATTCCTGTTTATAAAAATTGCCTCTTTAATTTTTGTTTTACTATGGTTTCTCTCTTCATGAAGAATTGTCACATTTTCAAAATCAAATTTAAATTTCTATTTACATGATTTTTCATGATCAGAGAAAACTGAAGGAGACATTAAATCACCATTATTTTTACTTTTTACATGCTTATATAACAATTCATGCTCCCTCAATCTCTTCTCAATAGTGCACCTAGATTCACCTATATATGATAGCATACAATCACAAAAAATTTGATATATGATATTACTTTTCTGCTTGACAGGTATGACATCCTTAGAATTATTGACTAATTTATTAATGTTGTTTGTAACGTAGAATGAAACATTAAACACATTCCTATATAAATCCTTAAAAAATTTCACTTGTGGATTTGAAATAAATGGAATAGATATCCATTGTTTACTATTAATCTTCATTTCCTTTAAATTATTATAACTTTTTTTAAATTGACATAGAGTATTGTTTATTTGTTCCATTTTATAACCAACATCAAGCAATTTCTTGGCAAATATCTCAATATTTTTCAGTTTATCACTTTGGTAATGACATAATTTTTCATTCCGAAACAAAAAAGATCTAAAACTTGCCATCTTATGCATCATTGGTACTTTTGATTTACAATTTATATATCCTCTTTTTTGCACTGGCTTAATTATTAGTTTATAATTTAATATGTTATCTCTTGTAATCAGTAAATCTAAATATTTAATATTATTGTCCTGTTCCTTTTCAATAGTCCATTTCAAGCCATTCAACTTATTTAATTCCTCTACAAGTAAATTTATACTATTAGTATTTCCACAAACAAAAACATCATCCACATATCTTTTGTAAATTTTAATATCTCCAAAATGGACAAACTTTGTTTTTTTTTTGATTGAAGATTATAATATGGATGGTCAAAGAATAAAATTTATTAACAATATTTTAAAAAGTGCTAAAAATAAAGTTTTAAGTAATAATGTATACTATATGATATATCCTTCTTGTGCTATATGTCCTCGTATTTTTGAAAATATTAAATTACATAAAGAAAGTAATCCTTTGCAAGTTATGATAGATTTTGGTGGTTCATTCATGTATCAGACTTCTAAATATATTGGTAAACTTTTACAAGACTTTTTAGGATTTGGGGGAAATACTATTGCTTCATCATTTGACTTTGTAAATAGTATTAAAAATTTGATGATTGATGAAAATGATGTTATTGCTTCATTGGATGTTACAGAAATGTATGGATCTATTTATAGAATGAATTCCATAAAAATAATTGAACATGCATTAAAAAGTAAAAGTATTTGTAAATATATGATAAAATGTATTATTGATTCTTTAAAAAATTTTAATGATAACATTGTTGCATCTTTTGAAGGGCAATATTATAAAATGTCTAAAGGTTGGTCTATGGGTCTGCCTGTAGTTGCACAAGTTTGCAATTTTGTTTTATCTACATATGAGAATAGTATTTTAAATATGTGTACTTTTGGATATATTAAAATTTGCAAAAGATATGTGGATGATGTTTTTGTTTGTGGAAATACTAATAGTATAAATTTGCTTGTAGAGGAATTAAATAAGTTGAATGGCTTGAAATGGACTATTGAAAAGGAACAGGACAATAATATTAAATATTTAGATTTAATGATTACAAGAGATGACATATTAAATTATAAACTAATAATTAAGCCACTGCAAAAAAGAGGATATATAAATTGTAAATCAAAAGCACCAATGATGCATAAGATGGCAAGTTTTAGATCTTTTTTGTTTTGGAATGAAAAATTATGTCATTACCACAGTGATAAACTGAAAAATATTGAGATATTTGCCAAAGAATTGCTTGATGTTGGTTATAAAATGGAACAAATAAACAATACTCTATGTCAATTTAAAAAAAATTATAATAATTTAAAGGAAATGAAGATTAATAGTAAACAATGGATATCTATTCCATTTATTTCAAATCCACAAGTGAAATTTTTTAAGGATTTATATAAGAATGTGTTTAATGTTTCATTCTACGTTCTAAACAATATTAATAAATTAGTCAATAATTCTAAGGATGTCATACCTGTCAAGCAGAAAAGTAATGTCATATATCAAATTTTTTGTGATTGTATGCTATCATATATAGGTGAATCTAGGTGCAGTATTGAGAAGAGATTGAGGGTGCATGAATTGTTATATAAATGTGTAAAAAGTAAAAATAATGGTGATTTAATGTCTCCTTCAGTTTTCTTTGATCATGAAAAATTGTGTAAATATAAATTTAAATTTTATTTTAAAAAAATGAAAATTCTTCATGAAGAGAGAAACCATAGTAAAAGAAAAATTAAAGAGGCAATTTTTATAAACAGGAATAAAATGCATTAAATAAATAGACAAACTGCTAACATTAAAATACAAGATTTGTGGGATTTGAATTGATGACGTTTGCTTCAGCTTTTTTTTTTTTAATTTAATGGCAGTTGAGGCAGGTTTAAGAAATTAACCAAAAGTACTTCTGCGGATTTAAGGATTGTTTGTAATAGTTTGTAAACTGTTAAATTTATTATTTCAATTATAATATATATATATTGAAGCTGTGCATATATATATATATATATGCTGGCTTCACCATTCTCTGTGGACTAACTAAGACCCTAAGTCCAACCACAGTGAATGTATATTTCTTTTTCAAACTAAATTTATCGTTTTCTCAAATAGTTGCCTAAATTGAAGAAGGAATTGTGTTAAAGAGAAAAGATTTAATAACATAAAATATAGAAAGTTAAAATTATATTTGCAATTATTTTTAAAATATATTTGGTAGAATTCGATAAGATAAATTTTCTTACTTAAATAGAATCCATTGGGAAAAGGAATTAATTAAGAAAACATTTTTCTGAATTAGATAAGGTAATAGATAACAGGAAAAATTTGAAACAACAGGCATGATTCGCCACTAATTAGTAGATTAAAAACATAATGGAAAAAAGGGTATAAATAAAGAACTTTTCTTTTGTTCTTGGCCTTATGCTTGCGGGTAACCTGTGCTGAAGGTCAGAGAGAAATATTAAGAATTTTGTTGGAAGAAATTTTGCTGAAAATTGGACAATATAGCAAACTCTTGCTTGCTGTACTTCAAGCTGCACTCTATTCTTTCAGCATATAAATAAAAATCCAGAAATGTGTTGCTCTGCAAAAATGCGGGGGTAATCTCTCTGCCTTCGCTCTCCTGAGCTGTTCCTGAGGACGGAGTCGTAATCATGTAAGCCAGCCAGAGAACTAAAGTGTCTGCCCTGTATCCGTGAATATCTGCTCTCAATCATGGAAAAACAAAGTTGAAGAACTGAGAAGACTTGCGGTAAACATCTAATAAACTCATCTTGACCCACCCCATCGAGTTACCGGTAACGTTACCATAAATTCACATAAAAATCTCTTTGTAATTTACAAATTCACTCTAGAGTTATGTTTTTTTTATATATATGTTTTTTTTTAATCTACGTATTCATATCTTGTAAAGTGGTATTTCATTAATTGCTTTCTTTTCTTTTTTTTTATCGTAATGGGTGGGGTTATTATATATAATGGCGGCGATAGCTTTTATAAATTTAATTGAAAATTACTTTGTTTAACTTTCCGCCATTATACTCCAGTAATTAAGTTATTTATTTTATATAGATATTTTGGAAAGAAAAGGAAGGAAATCATAGAAGGTGCAAAACCCTATTTTTAAAATCAAGATTTAATTGCTAAATATTCTATTAGAAAACTTTTCAATATTTTAATTTGATTTTTTTTTTATTTATATAAAAGAAAGATCTTTATCAAATGCCTTTATATTTTAGTCAATGAAAGGTTACAAATTTAAAGTTATATTTTAAAGAGCGTGAAATAAAACATTCACATTTATATTTTAGTAATAAGAGAGAGTACATTTTGACAATATGTATATGTATTAAAATTATTAAATAGCATTGGCTCTGTGGTGCATCGGTTAAACTTGAACTAAATCAATAAAATATCCGCCCATTTGTTTTTTTTAATAATTCAAATTTTATAAAGGTGAAGTCACTTTTTCTGCGGATTTTTCAGTGGTAGTTGAGCTTTCTTAATATATATATTTTGCAGAGGGTTTCTTTTTTAAATTTAAAGGTCGTTGACCATATTTATATGGTATCGTGCCTCGGGTGATCTACTGGGCCGCTCAGCATATATTACAGTGCTTCTGTTTGCCAAGTTCGCTTAGGTTAACATACCTACATTGGGATTTTCTTAAAATAAATAAAATGTTCTGGATCTCATGTCGATCTCAGTCCCTTCAATGTACGTAACTGGACATAAGCAATAAAACTCCGATCCTGAATCCGGGTCACGCGTTTAGCGAACGGGTTCCATTTTTCTCTCTAACCTAGCTTAGAGACGGAGAGCTATCCGGTCTTGCGTTAACCTCTTGATAACTGTTATGTCTAGAGCCTCACAGCCCACTATATGCTATTGCCTTTGTGCATGGTCTTGTATATTTATATTTATTAGGAAATCTTTCTCAAAATCTCATCGAAATGTTTCAATTATAGCTGGAAATTCCTGCTGAGGGTTACTTTCTCATTTTCTTTAATTATCAGCAGGGCTATGATTTAAACCGTCCCAAAGTGTTTAGTTGAGTTTGACCACTTATTTAATTCCATGTTCCCCATCCATAGAGTTAATGAATCATCTCTCTTGATTTCTTTTACGTAACACTTCCATTGGCTGGAATATTTTAAAGAAGAAATTATAATGTAAAATTTTGTCTGTTCTTTACATTATGATCATTGGATCTTTCATATATGTCTATCCGGTTGCAGTGAAAATAGCCTGCAACACTATTATTAAAGCATTGTATGAATTCTTTTAATATAAATAATAAAAGTTTCTGTTATCTTTCATTCACTATAAATAAAACCACTTAGTATTGTTTTCTTTTGTGACATACATATGTACATCTGATCATTATATATGTAAAAATTCCTTTTCATGGTCTCTTCTCTCCCTGACCACCAGGCATACATTAAGATTAAATTCTAGTGAGGTTTGGGGAGTAAATCACTTAGTAGCAATCTAGAGGAGTAGGTGAGGTTTGAACCCCCTCTATCTGCATCTCTAAATTAGATTAAAGCAGCTCTACTTTTCTTACCGTTACAATATATATATATATATATATGCATATATAATATAAATAAAATGTCCATTAATGAGAGATAAACCATAATAAATAAAAAAATTAAGGAGGCAATTTTTATAAATAGAAATAAAATGCATTTAATAAAGAGAAAAACTGCTAACATTAAAATATGGGATTTGAATTGATGACGTTTGCTTCCACTTTTTTGTTGTTGTTTTGGAATTTAATGGTAGTTGATGCAAATTTAAGAATTTGACCAAAAGTACTTCTGTAGATTTAAAAACTTTATAATAGTTTATTACCATTAAATTTATTGTTTTTTTATGATATATGCATATATATATATATATATGTGCTTCATGTATATATTGTTGCCATAAAGTTATAATATTGAGGCATTTTTAAAAATATTGTTTAAAAAAAAATGTAGTTTTATTATGAAATTTAATTTTATTATAAAATTTAATATTTTTATGTGAGAGTAAGGGGAGAGGGATTCAAGTCAGCAAAGAAAATTTAATTAATTAATTAAAATCCACTGATGATCAAAGTAATGTAAGAATTAAAATCTAATTTTGGAATTTATATTTTAGTGTATCATTGTCATTACAATAAAAAGCGATAAGAAATATGTAATTACCATAAAAGACTAGGCAAAACTAAAGGTATTTGGAATTTAATTAAGAAAAATGCAATTAGTAAAATTTTAAAATTAAACTAGATCAAGAGTGTGATCAATAAGATTTTTTTTAGATAATAAAGAAATAATTTTCTCTAAGTTTTAAAAATTAGTTAATCAATTTGGAAAATGTCCAGATGCCTCTGTTTTGAGATATATATATATAGGGGCAAGGAAAACAAAATTCTTGTAAAGTTTTTCTAACTCTGTTATAGATTACATCATGCTATGATCAGTGAGTAGAGCATGTCAATTTCTCTGGACATCTCCAGAGGAGTGTGAGTATGAGTATGGAATCCCCCATTGTACTTAGATTGTGATGCCACTAAAGTCACTGCCTACAATTGATCAAAGTTGCTGACATACTATGTCATCACTATCAAAAGAAAGCCCCCCCCCCCAGTATATAATGTCATTGAATGACCAACCAGCCAATATCCAAGAGCACCGCCCCATAGGACCAATGAACTATACTGGGAAGTTCAGCATAGTGTTTTACTATCTACCAAAATCCTTCAAAGGTTGTTAAAATAGTGATTTATTTTAACTTTATAAATCTCAATTTACCGGTAAACAATTATAGCCTCTTTAATATTTTGCTTTCTTAGCTTCAATAATTTATTTATTAATTGTTCTTTTAAAATCTGTTTTTCTTAATTATATAAAACATTCTTATTGCATTATTAAAATGTTTTCTTATTGTATTATAATGCATGCTTACTTAATTGTACATATTAAGGGAAATGGACTATTGTAATATACTCGATCTTTCTTAAATCTTCTAGACTTATTATTCAAGAATCAGGTGAAGGAGGTAAAATTAGTAAATATATTTCAGTGACTAAAATATTTGATGTCATCTAAAAGAAGTAGATTAATTCTGTCAAATCAAGACATGTAAATCCCTCTTCTCATTGATTCTAATTTGGTTTTTTTATTATTCTGCTATTTTAAGCTTGTCTATTTAAAATTATTACTTCAAATACGTAATCTGATTTATTAAGACAGTTATGAATTGTTTATAAACAATTTTTAAAAAATAAAACTGAGTTTAACAAAATAAAAGTTAAAACTTTATTTCTTTTTACAAGGGACAAATATATATGTATGCTGGTAAATACTATATTTTTAATTCTATAAAACTTTAATACAATTTAATAAAGCTAAAACTTTATTTATTGAGACAAATATTTATGTATATTGCAGATATGCTTTTAATTCTATAAAAAGTTGCATTATAATTAATAAAGTATATATGTATAATGCAGACACTCTAAACTTATAAATAATGAAATATATGCTGTGATAATTAATTCTATAAGACGTTTAATACAATTTAATATACTATCATTGTAGGCTATCATATCAATATTTCCTTATATATATATAAGACCTATGGGGCAAATCTCTAATTAAGCAGGAAATAATTTTATCAGCAGAATTTTTTTAAATGTATAATTGTGTAGGCTCTGATTTAGCAGCATATAATAGATGTCTGCATATTATAAACTTATGACGTAACCATTTTATTTTCTATAGAATTAAATTATAAGTTCAAATATTTATTATTTTATATACATTTAGCATTACTGGGTTGTCTAATTTCATGATTATTTTATTGCATTTCTTCAACAGGCATATATCCCTGCTTCAGAAAATTTAATTTGATAGGTTCCTCCTGAATCATTCCCATGCAAATGTGGGAACATTCCTTTCCTTTTTAGACCCAGAGGTCCTGTTCTTCTCTTGTTACCAGTGCAGTGGATCATTCCTAATTGTTAATGAGAGTTCATCATCATCTTCTCTGATTTTAGGCTTCTCTTCTCCACATCATTCCTGCACACTTTCTTATTTCATCCATTCATCTTGCGTGTGGTCTCTTTCTGTGTCTTTTACACTCTCTTGGAATCAAGTTTAAAATTTCAATTGTTCATCTATTATCATTTCTTTCTAGAAATATGTCCAGCCCAACTCCAGTCTTTTAATTTTTTCAATGAGTTCAGCAATACCTGTTTGTTCTCTTACCCATATATTGCATTTTCGATCTTTCTTGCTATTCCTAACATGCCTCTCTCCATACTTCTTTGAGTAGTCTGAAGTCTTTGTATTGCTCTTCTATTAAGGGTCCAAGTCTCAGATCCATAAGTAATAACTAGTAAAACACATTTATTAATCATCTTCCTTTTCAAACACATAGGCATATTTCCTTTTAGTATCAAGTTATTTCTACCAAAAGCACTCCAACCAAGTTTAATTCTATGATTAATTTCATCCATTATGTTTCCACCTGTAATAATAATCTAATCAAGGTATTTGTAGCTATTAATTTTTTCAACTTATCATAATCAATTTTTATTTTCATATTTTGAAAAAAACCATTGAACATTACTTTAATCTTTTTAACATTTATCTTTAGTCCTACTTTCCTTTAATAACTCCCTCAACATTTCCTGTGGCTGTAAAGCATTATTCGCAAAAACAACTACATCATCTGCAAAATCTAAATGACAAATAATCTTCATTTACTTTCACTCCTTTAGGTTCCCATTTTAATCTATAAAATTCTTCTTGCAGCACAGCTGTAAAAAGTTTTTGAGATAATGAGAGTTATTTAGGATTATATGAAGATACTCATTTCTTCATTCCATGATCTATTTATTCAATAAAATTTGGATCTAACTTCACAAAAACAACTATATTCCCATTATTGTCTTCTTGTTGGACTTATTATTATGTTAGCAATTCCAGCCTGATATTTTCAGTATTTCTGGGTCATGATCATGAGAGTTATGTGATCATCTATTGTAACTATATTTACTAGAGTTAATTAACTCTCATTTTACCCTGTTTCATTTACTATCATATATCTGCTCATAGGATATCAGCTCCAAAGATCACTAATATATCTATATCATCCAAGGTATATATATATGTTATACATGGAAACTCTTAACACTTGTGCTCACTAATTAATGAAATTTTCACTATCTTCAATGAGTCTAGTAACAAATTAAGCAATAGTCATTTCTTTTGTTTATAATTTCATTATTAATGAAGTGTTTGTATTTTCATATATATATATATTGTGTTGGGTGTCTTGTTTGCCACAGGGAAATCATATAGTTACAATTTAAGTATAAGAATCTCTCCCTTCCCTGATCACTAAGCCAAATAAAATAAAGTATTATATTGTGCTGGAATGAATTGTGGTGGTTTAAATCACCCTAGTGGTGATTTTACTGTTGTCGGCTCATTCTGATTGTTACAATATTAAATATACTTCAAAGTTCTATTTCATCAGACATTACTGAAACATATGATCAAAAACATCTTTTTCACATGTCTTTGCTCATATGTTTCAGTAATGTGTGATGGAATAGAATTTTGAAATATATTTAATACATATATATATAAAAGAAGTTAAGTTCGAAATATCTCTAAAATAATGTATATATGAGATGAATTGTGACATATACTATGCTTGAGAGGGTTATGTTTCTAATGAACCTATAGTGTGAGGGGTTAGTCGTACTTCTGGGCTAATGAATAGTTGTGATAGTACTGAGCAAAAACACTTGCAACCATTATCTCAGTGAAAGCTTCAATTACTTCCTGTTAACTTATATATAATCTGAGTTAAATTATTTATTTGTTAGTGACCTTGTGGTTAGCATAGCTGTTCTTTCAAGCAGTTGGCCCGGGTTCGCTTCCCGGTTAACGCTTTGATACATGAAATATATATATTTATTTGTTATTATTACCTTCGATAGAATTACAATATAATTTTATTGTAACATTATTTATAAGTTTGGATATTTAATATACTTATAATTTAAAAAATACTATTTTCTCTTTCCAAACATGTTCATTAATAAAATAATTTAATATGAATATTTTTTGCATATTTTATATCCAGTTCTGCATTCAATGAGAGACACAGTAGTTATATCAATTTTGTGCTTTTTATTTTTTCTATAAAATATTTGTTCATAAAAATCGAAGTTAGCCAGTTTTGTTGTTGTTGTTGTTGTTTTTAGGAAAGGGGAAAGGAAGATGGAAATAGTTGGTGTCGCTTAGAAAGAAAAATAATCTGGTGACGATCTTCATTATATATATTATCCATAATCATTAGCTAAGCACAAACGTATTTCAAAAATTTGTCAACAACATAAAAATGAAATTAAATAAATCAAAATGCATATATAAAATACAAAATACACAAATAATTATATAAAAATGTTTTTCAAAACTTACATTTTTAAATTTTAAGTAGTGGAAAAACTAAAATCAATTTATATTTGTAATTAATATTGTAAACTAAAAATTATTTTATTTTTAAAGCGTGCTTATTTCATTATATAGTTTATACAACATTAAGTTATATATAAGAAATTACATTTAACATGTTAAGTCTTAATATGTTTGTTCCTTGACCATTATTTTTCTTACCTGTTTCGTGAATGTTTTATTTTATTAGAAGACAGTTCTATTAATGATTGTGTGATAGTGATTTTACGTGGTTGAGTTTACTGAAGAGAAGTGATTAATCTATATACAAGACATCATGCCTAAAAGAATGGCTGGCTAAAGGATCGACCATGCTTCCCGGAGCTCTGTCTCACCAGCTCATCAATGCCATCCAGTGCTGTCAACATCTAGCCGGAGCCTGTCTGTGTCAAGTAAACCTGCTAATACTCTGACTGTAACTGCCTCTGTCAAGCTGTGAAACATCTTCTAATAGTTATATTATTATAATCTCCAATTTGCTGTAAGCCACTGATTTTATTCCACTTGTTTAAATCAATATTAATTTATATCTTTTATATATATGTGTAATGTTTATACGGCTTGGTTTAAAATGCATCTTTTAATTTTATTCAATTTAAAATATCAATTCTTATAAAATTTTACATTATTTTGATGCGGCAAATTAAATTAATTTTTGTCGGTTTGTTTAGATTATTTGACTTACTGAAATGGCCAACTACAAAATTCAATGAGCTATTAACTTTAAATCCTCCCCCCGTTATTTTTTTTTTATTTAAAAATCATTACAAGAAGACTTCCTTCCGTAAATTAATTAATAGAAAGCTCATTTAGTTTTGTACCTCATATATATATTTATTTGAATGATTGAAATTATTTTAAAAGTATCTTACTATTACCTCCAATTTAAAATAGCCCTGTAATTATTTCTGAAAGAATAAATAATTTTAGTGAATCAATTAAGTAAAATTTATCATAGAATTTTATCAGTATATATATTTCATACATATATTTTATTTGTCAGAAAATATTAAAATTATGATTTACAATTTATTAGATTGATATTTAATGCCTGTCTATTTTGTAATCTTCCGTGATGAGTGGGGAAAACAATTTTATATTTTAGTTTTAATTCTTGCCTTTCTTTTTGTAATATAATTTACTATTCATTCATTAATGACCTAACGTTTCTGGGACTTTACATTATATCAGGGAGCCAATGATTTTAATCGGGATTTATTTTGTTAATGATACACTATCTATCTATATACGTCTAAGGCATTGTGTATTTATAGTTACAACCATTTCTTTTTATTGTTATTCTTGCTTTGCTACAAACCTCTTAGGACCTTCGGAAATTTAACTGACCAGTCCAATCTTTCACACTCCCTCAAAGTAGACATAGTTCATACCAAGGGATCCATTTTCAGGCATTGCCATTTAAAATATGTGTTTGGGAAGTCCAGCACATCAAAAATATTTTATTATTATTCAGAGACATGCTTTGGCTAGAGGGCCAACATTTCTCTTATCTACCTGTACATATCAGGAATTTCTTTTAGCAAAGCCACCTCATTTATTTTGTTGTAATCTATAATAGCATACTACCTTCTTCATCATTTTATATCTTTATTTAGCAAACCTGAAATGCTCTCTGCCATGATGGCACGTTCTTCACAAACAAATTTCGTAATTAATTAAATCTGACTGTATAATTGTCAATTATTTATTTAAGAACTATTTTGCTTCCCACACTCATTATATACAAATGATTTTAAATGTAATAGTATTTTAAATGCATATCTTTCATATCTTGTAATATATATAAAATAGATTTGTAATCGTTCAAAGAGGGCTAATAACATTTTATTGCTGATTGGTTTTTGGCCGACCAATTAACAAACTTTTACATTGTTTGTCAAAGCCGCATCAAAATGAATTAAATAAAATAACTAAGTTGTATAAACAAAGTCTTAACTTATTTTGTACTAAATTCTTTAATAAATTCCTATAATATTGTCATTTAAATAAGCTTAGTTTGTCATCACTCCCAATCTCTAAGGTTAATTACTCTATTTGTTTATAATATTTATTTGATGTAAATTCACTTCTTTATAATGTTGCCATAAAGAATTATCATTATTATGGTTCAAACCATTAATAATCGATCAAATCATATCTGTTCCTTCAAAGATCATGCCATAAATGTGTAAACAAGAACTGATCCACAAATTTCTTCACACTCCCACCTAAAGAGATATAAATCCAAAGCCTTCATGAAGAACTCTAGTCAGAAAGAACTTTGCATGTCCCATTGGAGGAAATCTAATAGACTTTACATTAGGCCTTGGGGTAAAAGATTTTCATTTTCTAACCAGGGTTTAAATTTTTTATTAATGTCTCAGCTTAGTCTTAAAAGAAATTTTGTTTTATAATATGTTTTACATATTCACTTTCAATCTCTTTAAGCATTTATCATATATTTTATTTGTAGTGTGTGCTAGACTCTTAGTCTTAGTTTTAAGATTCCGTTTTTTTTATCCAAGAGTTTATTGCAAGTTTCTATTTTATATGCTTTTTATATTTTTCTCTTTTTATATTACTAATCTCGATAAATACTTTGGCATATATTAGTAATTTTCTTTTATCTCATCTGTCCTCTTTTCATTATAATTAATTTAGATAAGCTTGGTTTGCATTTCATGCAGATCGTAAATCTTTTGCCTGGCGATTTATCAAGTGTATTGTTCTTTTTTTTCTAGTTTGGAGATTTTATTTTATTTTATTTAAGATTATGCACAATTGTAATCTTCTCTTGTTCTATTTTTTTATTGTCTTGTATTTGACTGAAGTAGAAATTAATTAATTTAATTAATAAGAATCAATAAATAGTTAATCATATTTACTATATGAAATATTTTTTGATAAAATGTTTGAGAGTTTATCACATCCTAATTATTTGTTAATTTATTTTAAATTGTTTTAAAATAATAGTGTTAATGTCTTTTGGCAGAGTGTGTGACTTGATTTCATTATAGCTTAGTATTTTAAGGATTTTAAAATTATTCCAGTAAAACTATTCAAATTAAAGTAGAATAAGCTTATATATTTTACTTTCTCTTATTTATAATCATAGTTCCAAGTTAGCTCTAGAGTAATAATAATTAATTTATTTATATGCAGAGGTTTAGGTTTGTGCTAAATATCCAGATAAATTCACTGGATGGCAATAAGGTCAAAAATTAATTTTGTCTGGACTTATACACTTATAGCCAGAACATAAATGATTATCGCATGTATCTGTATCCCAGCATTATTTTTATTATGATAAATACTTTAACACTTAAATATGTATCTACAGATAATTGTATGTAGATTATGCCCTAAGTTTGGCATTGGCTAGAAGATAATTAGTCTTATAATGTATCTCTTTTAAGCCAGTCATAATAGATGACAGTTGGTTATTTTTATGCAATGGGTATGATATAGCTTATAATTGTTGTAATGACTTATTTTCTTCAATGCTAATGCTCTCATGCTTCTTTTATATTTATTCACTTTTATATTTGTTCATTATTTGTTGACAATGTTAATAAAAAAAATTTGTGATATTATTTGGGAATGGGGATGTTTTCACATAACCTCATATTTATTCTTTTTCCAAATCATTACAACATAAAAATATGAATAAAGAAAGCAAACAAATTACTATTGACATTTGAAGCCTAATATACATATGTATAAATACACAATCAATAGAAATCTACTGTTGATAAAACGTTATCCAGGAGCCATATATAGTGTGAATACTATTTAAAATATTAATTCCAGAATTAATGCAACAAGATTAACTTGCCTGATTTAAAAATAACTAGCAAATAACTTCAAATAAATTAATAATAGTTGACCTACACTAACAGGTGCTTATAGGAATAGACCGTAGAAATTTTAAACAACTTCAAACTCATTGAAGACAAGAAAGCTACGATTCAGTTTAACTCTTTAGCTGGTTGTTTTAGCAGTGACTCAACTAAATTCCAAACTTATTCTTGATATATTCTCTAAAATTTTGAATTAATAGTTAGAGATATGAATTTACAAATGAAAATTATTCTTAAAAATATTTAACTTTTGTAAATATAGAAAAAATATTAAATTAAAATATCCAATAAGATTTATGACAATAATAACTCTATTCTTATTGGATGATTATCTGCACTGCTGGTAAAAATATTAAATCTTATTTTAATTCAGTTTCTAATATCTAATATTTATTGTTCAGACTACTTACCCTTAATGAAACTATTTAAAATTCTATTTATTTAAAAAAAATCTACATCAGTCAATATGATTGTATTATTTTTCAATTAATTGCAAGTTGCAATCATTTATTATTAATTTCTGATTTGTCTTCTAAAAGTTAATACAATGTAAATCTATTTACATTATTATTCTAATATAATAAATATTGCATAAATATTCTGTGAAAAAAATCATAAATATGGAAACAAACTATGAATAATGTTTTCATTTTTGAAATCAAAACAAAGAAAGAGTATTTTCAAAAGCAATTGCAAACATTATAGTGCAGAAAGAACAAGACATACCAATTAATAATAATGTAGGCAGAGTTTCAGCTCATTTGTAATAGCTTTAAAGCACATTACTTTCATCTTTAGATTGTTTTAGGAGTAATAAATATATTAATTTTAGTTTTTGCTATGGAATAATTGCAAAACCAGCAAAATAGTTGAAGGAGAGTGATTTAAAGCTGAAACAATCATAAACAACATCACCCAAGAGAATGCCTTACAGGAAAACCCTCAAGTCCCAAGAGAAAAAAAATATTTAAATTTATGTTTTAGGCAAAAGTTTTGTTTTAATTTTATTGGACAAAATTTGAATAAATGTAACTGAATAAATACAAATTGTGTTAGCTGTCAAAATTATTTTATATTTGATAAAAAATGAAAATTTAAATTTTGAAACAACAATCAGCATGTTTACATTTTTTATATGTAAACACAGAAATAATTATATATTTTAAAAATAATGTAGCTTTATAAGTTAAAGGCAAATTAATAATTGAAATATTTTTGTTGCTAAACGCATATGTATGCATATATAATATTATTACATTTATTTTGTTTTCTATCTATTTAAGATATAATGTCCAAATGAATTTGTAAATAGGTCAGAATCAGATATAATTGTTTTATAGAACAATATTTATTTTAGATTTTTTTTACTATCATTACCAATTAATAAAATTATTAATCATTATTTTGAATTTTTATAACAAATTTATGTAAATATTAAATTAAGTATTTTTCCAATTTTACTCTTTTTGTTGATAAATGATTTTAATGATCTATTTAAATGTATTCAGCCAGATGGGTATTTATTGGCTTTAACTTATGAATTTAAAAGTAAAAAAAAGTGTTAAGGTCTTTCATTTCATTTGCCTGGGAGGAAAGGCAGGATAAACATAGTAATGTGCATATGGGTTTAACCTCTTTTTTATATTTACAATTATGACAGACAAAATTAAATTATGGCCTTCCTATAAAGTCATCAGTCTATATTACATTTAATGATCAATGTCAGAAGGCTAAGAATCTTCTGATTGTGAATTTAGATTATTATTTTATGATGACTTTTCATTTAAGTAAATAAGACTGAGGATCACTTTTGAGCATAGACATTCTCTATAAATTTGAAGAAAAACTATCTACTAATAATATATTATTAAATATAGTAGTTTGTGAAATTAAAAGAAAAGGTGAAGTGACAAAAAGTGAACGTTTATTATATTATAGAAGTATAAATAGTGGAATCAAAAGTGGAATGGGATACATGTATATAAGAAATGAAAGAATAAATTACAGAGTACCACCCTTTGTTATTTAGTTAATGAAAGATACCAAATTCAGATAATTCATTTTTATGTCCAATATATTCTCAAAATGATGAAGAAATAGATTTTTATTTAAATATATAGAATACTTTTGATCAGAATAAACATTTTAAAATTGTCATGAGAACATTTTAATTTTAAAGAAGATAAAAATAATTGAAACATGAAAGTACTTCAAATGAATTTAGGTATAGAGAAATGAGTATAATATTTATATGAAAATATAACAGAAAGTGGACTATATTGTTCTTAATAAAATAGATTCAACATTTGAAGTGAACACAGATTAATGATATATAAGATACATTTTAATGTAAATGTAAAAAAAAATACAAAAGCTATTAAGAGAGACAGTATTTTGACAACTGCTGCTTCAAAAATATTCTAATCAATTTAAATTAGAATAGCAAAGGAAAATCAGAAATGAAGTATATGAGGGAGAGAACAAACAGATATTATTAATATCATAAAAAGATTAAGAAGTTGAAATCCATGGAGTTGGAATGTACACATTTTTAGAAAATATGACAAAACAAACTGAATTCCATTAGTTTTGTTAAATTTACAAAGAAACTGCTTGTAAAATGATGGATAAAAAAGTTTGCTGAAATGATGTGGACATTGGATTAAACTTGAAGAGATCATTCTACAATTGAACAATAATAATTAAAACTGATGATGATGACAATGTATTCTTAATTTAGGATGTCAGAATAAAGTGTGTTAAGAAAATGGAAAGTAATGGCACCTTACTATTGGCAACGATCAGGTATTATTGCTTAATCATAATCTATGTAATCTCTCTTAAGTTGGTGAACCACATACTAATCTAATGTAAAATACAATCAGCATTACCTATGATAATATAAAAAGAAATATCAAGAATTTTGCTTGGTGATTTGTATAAATCATTAACATCAAAGAAAGATTTACAAAAATTACTTCATGAATATTTAAGATATTGTTAGAATCCTGTGGTAATGAAAATATTGCTTTCTAAAGATCTTGGAATATTTATTATTATAATTTGTTTCATAAGAAGTGAGAATATTTATTGTTTTGATTATTATGGCAATCTTTATGAAATAAACATTCTGTTTCCAATATTTATACATATAGTATATTAAATTTAATTTTTTAATTTTTAAATTAATAGAGGAAAAACCTTCGCAGGAAGTAAAATGTTTAACTACAAGTATTCTCTGAAGGTTTGTGATAGCATTTTACTTGTAATTATCATCAGATAAAGGAAATAGTCTGAAATATAATATAATTTCATATGGGTATGAACTTTAGATTAATTAGAAGATAATAATGTTTAACATTCTTAAAATTTGAAAATAATAATAATTAAGATTTTAGGATTATTTCTTCTTTGCTTTTTATAGTGTCATTGTTTATTAAATTTCTTCCCCTTTTAAGAAAAAAAATATTAATTAAATAAGTTTTATGTTAATATGTATTATAATTTAGCTCTACTGATTCTCATGAATATTGATTTCTATGCTTAAAATCCAGTGAAGTAATTATGCCATAGGTATTAAAATCAAGATTAATACTTGATCATGATTGGAGATAGATATCGGTGCCTATCATCTACTCAATATAATTTATTATAGACATTTTAATATTTGAAATTCTATAATGAATGTGGGTTCTTGTAAGATGTATTTGAATTAAAAAGCCTCTAAATTACACCACAAGGCAAAAATGTTTCTCTAGATGATCATCAATCTCGTCAACAGCTGGTTTTTAAGTACTGTATTTGAATACTTTTCCTTACTCGTTTATTATCTTTCTAATAATTGGGTGTATAACAGGTCAGCTACCTGAAAGAAAAATCCTAACCTTGTTTGTAAATCATCAATCATACTGAAAACAGAATTTTCAAATTTCTAATTTGAACCTATAACATGAGCATAGTAGAAATATATATTAATCACCATAGAATGAGGTTCACATATTATAAGCCACACATATGTATGTAACATGCCCATCTAAGATTAAAAAAATGCTATTTATGGAGAAAAACATCAACTTCATAATTATGGTCCCCATGTTTCAAAATTAGACAGTTATTTCATGGTCACAAAACTTCTTTTTTTCCTCGCCAGCTCTTCAATACCTCAAATCTTATTTCATAATTTATAATCTAACCACTATTAGTTTTATATATATAGAATCAAAAATTTTCATTCCATGATTATTAAGACTTCAACAACACACAACTATAATCTAGTATTGTGAATAGTTCAGCCTTATTTGTCTGGGGTTTTGTTTCCATGTTATTTATATCAAAAAGTTTAATCTTATTTTTTTTAATATGATAAAATGACTATTAAAAACGTTTAGATTATATAGAATTAAGCATTTAAAAATATTTTGGTATATAGGTCGTGGCAATAAGCACAGATTGAGATTTGATCCTAGAAACTTTATTTTTGAATCAATCACTATGCCAAAACGCAAAGACAACACCAAGTACTTTGCCACTGTACTTCATTTATACACCTCAATCCATTAATAATAGTAGTGCTGATATCTGCCATTCATATCTGTTCTGTAATCTGCCCACTTTGCATCTCTTAATATTTAAGCTACTGCTAATATTATTTTAACCCATTAACTACATCACAAAATTCCTTGCAGGGTTTGGTGTAGTCACAGACTTGAAGATCCACGATTGGGTCTAGAACTCAAATTTCTTACAAAATTCTAAGCAATTAAATTTTCAATTGTCATTATTATAACTCAAAGATTTTTTTTAAAAAAAACATTGAATAAGAATTTTACTAAACCACTATGCTATATACATATATAGTAATTAATAAAACTTATTAATTATTACATACATATATAATAATTAATAAGTTTTATTAATTATATATGTATATAGCACACTATTTATTTTTATTTATACTTGAATTCATGGTTAAACACCATGCATATCTTAAATGATTTTAATTTATTTAATCGCGTGATCTAAATAGAAATATGGTTCTTATTTACGATTGTTTATTTTACTTAACTAAAATATTTAATAATAATAAAAAAGAAACCTGCAGAGAGAAACGTGAGTGGCACATCAATGCCTCTTTTTATTCTATGTTAATAAATTTGCTATTTTAATTTAATGAATTTATTTAAACTTTTCCTGCTTTATAAGGAGTTCATAAATTGATAAATATATAATTAAAAGAAAGAACTATAATGTTGGTATAAAATGTATAATAAAATTTGAAAGTAAATTGATTAAAGCACTTAATGCTTATTTTACAATAATTTCATGAACAATAAATCAACAAGATTGTGCTTACTTAATGTGTGTGCGTTTTAATAAACACAAGAGATATTAATAATAAGATTAAATTGAGTGCTGTAATAAATTAAAGACATTTTATGGTATTTAAAAAATATAAATACTGTGTCAATATAAGTAAGTAATCTTTTATTTCAAAATATTTCTTTCTACATAGTGAAAACATGAACAGTTTTTGTTTCACAAGCATAATTGGGCTTTGGTGTCTTGTATTTCATACTTTCAATGTTAATAGTAACAGTCCAAGCAGTTTAAAAATGGTACACATTGTAAGTACAGCAGAAACTATTTTTATTATGTTTATAATATAAAAACAAAAATTAAATTTTTAGACTTATATAAAATATATATATATTATTTAAAATATAAAAATAAGAGTTAAAAATAGCTAATAAATATCACTTTCTCTCTAGATGTGTACAAAATTCCTTTACCAAATGTTCTCAATATTGAACCTTCATGTTATTACAATTATACTCACTAGATTTCGTATTGAAAATATCAAATTCAATTTTAGATAAAATAGAAATTTAACTTTTTCATAACAAATTATATATATAACGAATTATATAAATATAATTATATATGAAAATCATAATGTTTGTTTAATATTGTATCTTTATCCTAACCCATTAATTTAAGATATGTTTAATGCTGGTAAATGCACGAGATTGATGGACTTGAGAGCCAACTATCTATGTATTCAAAGTCTCGGATTGTCACTTGCACAACTCAAATAAAATACAATTTACCAAACGGCAAACCATTTAAATTACTTAATGTGTAATATTAAATCTATTCTAATTCATAATTTTTACTTCTTCCAAAATTAAATTGAAAGGATTATAAAAGTAAAAATATATATTTCAATTCGAACCTTTTTTATGAAAAAAAAACGCATATACAGTATATATATATATTTGGATCAAAAAGTACTGTGATTAGTATAGTAGTTTTCTCAAACAATTAAGTCTAACTAGAGATTTTTACATAACAACTAGCTAAAACTCTATGGTTTTAGAGAAAGCAGTTTATATTTTGTATCCATAATTTCTGTAACTCAGTATTTTACTAACTGTTTTCTTTAATTAAAAAAAGCGTATTAACATTCATTATGTAATTCAGAAAATGAGATACTAGAATATATTAAAAACATTATTATTAACTAATGAAAAAACTTTATCTTTAAGTTATCAATTTGAGAATAAAAATCATTTAAACATGATTTTAATTAGCCAGGCAAACTTAGAAATTAAAGTGCAACATTTTCAAAGTTAAAAAATAGTGATATAACTATTTCAGTTAAACAAACTAATTGAAACATACCTGCTATTCTAAAAATTTATAATATATAAATGAGACATGGGGTCCTTATTATTATAATGTAAAGTCACAGATAAAAAAATTATTTTTTTTCATAATATTCTGAAAATATGGCAATATAATATCAATCAAAATATTTTTCAGTTTTCTGCAAGTGAAGAGATTGAGATTTCAGATAGAAGTCAGATCTCATTTAAATTATAAATATTTTCTCAAAGAGGTATAATAGTTCAAAATATAAAATAAATGCTTCATTTAGACAGGGTGCTAAAGATTCAGAAATAAGAGTTTGCCGCAGAAGAGCTTCATATGATACCAAATATCCAGGTTTAGTGAACATGTTTGATAATATGTGGATGTGTTTGAAGCTTCCAATTTTATCTTGTAATTATTACTAAAAACAGCTTTAGCTCTTTTTTGTCTTTCTTTCACTTTACTTTTTCTGAAATTCAAATCATCATACTCATTTAATAATAATTCATAATAAATAAAGACGTTAAGTGATTGATTGCATCCTATTATATTTCACATATGTATATAATCCATTTCAATGTCATAAATTCAAGAAATCTACAGTAAGGATGATGAAATGGGAAAGTGAAATAAAATTTACATGTAAAACAAACACTGAAAGATATTTGCAATCAATATATAATGATAATATTCTAGCCAAATTATATAATTTTGTTAATTGCAATTATATCTTTTATTACCATTTGTCATGATTTTGTAAATAGAGATTACAAATATTTTATACAATTATAGAAAATTATTAACATTGCTGTGTCAGCAAGAACAAAAAAATATTTAAAATTACTCAGTATTCACTTGAAGTACTGTTGTTATAAATGGTTGAACCTTTAACAATAATACTTGATCGTTATGCAATAAGAGAATAGCCATTTATTTTTGTGCTCTATATTGTTATATAAAGATTTATTATGAACAATTTCAACCAGGAGAATGAATGTTAAATCAGTCAAAATAGATCATTTAATATTTTAATTTGCAGAGCAGAGCTATTTCTACTCATTTTTAAAATTTTGTGAATAAAATTTCATACAATACATATCTAATAAGAAACAATTACAGTATCTAATACATGTAAGGCATGATATATATATAATGGAAGTTGGGATGTTGCGTGTGTGAAGTGCAGATACTTATTTATCCAAGTGTGTAATGGAATGGGATATAAGCCATATATTGAGCTTAAGAGTATAAGTATCTAATAAAATTAAATATTGACTTGGATTTTAGATAATAATGATTAAATACTTTTGCATATAAACTCAATTACAGAAAAACTAAAATGGCATTACATATGTGCTAGAAAAGATTAACATATTTTAACTAAATATATATTTCCAGATAAAATATTTATGTGGGAGACACTCTTTAACAGTGCAACTAATTCATTAACTTGCACATATATGCCTATTTGCTATAAAATCAATATAAAATTCAAATCAGTGAAAATATCAATTCCTTTTGCTTATAAAAACATGAGATCACATTCAACTACAGGTTCATTAACTATATTTATCAAACTGGGTCTCCCTATATTTACCGATCATATGGGGTTTTAACATATATCTATCAAACTGCATGTTATGTGTATATAATCACATGTATATATTTATTTTTGCTTATATGCATATATATAGTTAATAAATTTATAATAATAAAATCATGGCTCACACAAATAACAAACCAATGACTATTTTTGCTTGATATCCAGAGCCCAGGTCCTAATATTAAATATTCCAGCAGAATTATTATCACATGATTTAACAACAGATCACTAAATCCAAAATAATGTTTATTTCTTTTTACTAGGGTGCCAGTGTGAGCAAAATAATTTGCCTATATATGGTCTCAATATTAGTTACCTAATTTAATCTTTATTTCCTTATATTTGATGAATCTCCCCCAAGCACAATATTGCAAAATAATTAAATGTATTATCACTGACTTATATTCAAAGAAAGAATTATAGAGATTGTTGAATGCTACATTTTAAAACAAACATTGCAAATCACTTTCAAGTGAAGGAGGATTGCAAGAATTGGAAAAAGAACTGTATTATATTAAATGGGTCATTATTGGACTTTGTGAAGTTAGAAGAAAAGGTGAAGAAATAATTGATTTAAAAAGTGGACATGCACTCTACTATAAAGGCATAAATATTGAAAATACAAGTGCCATAGGATTCATTACAAATACAAAATGAAAAAACAACATTGTGGAGATTGATAGTGAATCAGACAAAGTGGCAAATTTAGTTATTCAACTTAATAGCAGATACCAAGTGCAGATAATTCAGATTTATGCCTCTACAAGTTCTTATAAAAATGGAGCAGCAACAAGTAGATTACATAATGATACTAGAAGGTTAATATTAAGAATAATGTAAGACAGGGTGACTCCATATCTCCAAAACTTTTTACAGCAGTGCTGCAAGAAGTATTTTATGGATTAAAATGGGAAGCTAAAGGAATAAAAGTAAATGGAGATTATTTTAAATCATTTAGATTTTGTAGATGATGTAGTTATTTTTGCAAATAATGCTTTAGAGCTGCAGGAAATGTTGCAAGAGTTATCAGATGAAAGTAGGACTAAAGGTAAATGTTAAAAAGACTAAAGTAATGTTCAATGGATTTTTTTAAAAGATGGAAATAAAGATTGATTATAATGAGTTAGAAGAAGTTAACAATTACAAATACATTGGTCAGATTATTACTACAGATGGAAACATAATAGATGAAATTAATCAAAGAATTAAACTTGGTAGGAGTGCTTTTGGTAGTCATAACTTAATATTACAAAGAAATATGTCCATGTGTATGAAAAGGTTTTTAATAAATGTGTTTTATCAGTTCTTATTTATGGATCTGAGACTTGGACACTTAATAGAAGAGCAATACAGAGATTTCAGGCCATTCAAAGAAGTATGGAGAAATGCATGTTAGGAGTAACAAGAAGATATTGAAAACATAATATATGGGTAAAAGAACAAACAGGTGTTACTGACATCATTAAAAGAATTAAAAGATTGAAGCAGAGTTGGGCTGGACATATTGCTAGAAGAGATGATAATAGATGAACAATTGAAATCTTAAACTGGATTCCAAAAGATTGTTAAAGACCCAGAAAGAGATGACATGTGGTATGGATTAAATAAGAAAGGGTGCAGAAATGATGTGGAGAAGAGAGGCTAGAGCTCAGAGAAGATGGATTGAACTTGGAGAGACTATCCTGCAGTGGATTGAAAATGGTTGACAATGATGATAATATATATAAGAAATACTAAATAAAAAATAAATTGCAATAAATATTTAATCAGTAATAAGGCTGATTAATATATAACAACTTATATTAATTTACATATACATTTATTTAAAATGAACAGCTCCGATATGCTTAAAAAAATTGAGATGTATTTCCAGTTACATACTGCACGAGAGCTTTTATTAAATCAATCTGTAGATTTATATTTGATTATTTAAACTTAAAAAAAAGTTTTCTTGCATCACAATTCTCTTCAGGTTTCTTACTACTTGTTAATAAAATCATGGGTAATCAAATCGTAATTCAAATTAGCTTTTCTTAGCTAGTAATTTATGTTGCCCAATATTTTCAGTAAATTGACCCTACATTTTATAGTTATATCTCAGTTAAAATTATATAATATTTGCTTATAATAAATACCAGTTTAGAGTCATACATAGATATATTTATATTTTTAATATTTTCATAGTTATATTATGTAAATAAAATATTTTTTGGATTAAATCATATATTATTTTGTTTAAATTTCTGATGTATTGACAAAATATAGTTCATCATTGTCAAGGTTAAGGTCTTAAGAAGAACTGTTAGATTTTAAATAATAACAAGATAGAGATTAAAGTAAAGAACAATCATTCTTATATATATTTGATAGTTTTTTTATTCAGAATAAGTGAATTAATAATTTTTTTTAAATTTACAATTAATTGATTTCAACTTTGTTTCAGAAGAAAAGTCAAATAAGTGGTCTCCACAAGCAGTGATTCATTGTACTTCATCAGATTTACTTAAACTGATCGTTTTATTTCTTCCAATAGATTCGGTTCTCAAATCATATTTTTTCAAATTAGCTAGTATTTTATCATTATCAAAATTAGTGTGACAAATTTTTAAAAACTGTGAAGTAAAAGCTCATGTATTTAATTTTTGATTGACGACATTTTATGCCCCCTAATTTAGACATTAATTTGTCTATTGAATTGACCTATCTTCTTGGGCACTGTGAACATGGAATTTCATATATACCTTGGTATTCCAAAGGTACTGGGTCTGTAGGTTTATAGGGAAAAAATCAATTTTTTTGATAGTGAAAAAGATAGTCTTAATATTGAAATTAGATAGTCTTCTAGTGATCTTATCAGCGACTTCTTTATTATATGGTAAAACAATTCTATAACTAGTTGAGTTGTCATTTTTATCATCTTTTCTCTTTTTAGTATCAATGATATGTAAAGCTTTATATATGATTTTATTGTAACTATTAGAAACTAATCTTCTTAATTGTTCTATTTTTTGAGCAAGATGATCATTATCAAACAAACTATATGCTCTCATCAAAACATTTGTTGCAACAGAAAATATATATGAACAGAATGATGATAAGAATTAAAATTAAGATATCTGTATAATTATATCAGTAGATTTTCTATAAACAGGCATTGATAAAAAGCCATCAGATTTTTTAGTAATTAAAATGTCTAGAAAATGTTACTATTTTAAACTTCGATGGTAAACTTAATATTAGGATGTCTTCCATTAAGAAAAAGAAGAAAGTAATTCAAGGTATCAATATCATGGGGCCATATAACAAATATATCATCCACATATCTGAACTAAATAGATGTTTCTTACATAGAAACTATGTTGGTTAATCCAATAGATGAATTAATGTTAGAATTAGGGAGCATAACTTCAATAAAAAATTAAATACATATGCTTTTCTTCACATTTTTTAAGAAATTGGTCACACACCTGCTTTTGATAATGCTGAAATACTTACTAATTTGAAAAAGTATGATTTGAGACCCATGATGGAGTCTTATGAAATATTAAAACTACTGAGTGGTTTACCTAAATCTGATGAAGCACAACATATTCCAGCATTGTGGAAACTATTTATTTGATGTTATGATGTCTTTCTTCCAAAATCAATTTGAAATCAATTAATTATAAAACTGAAAGAAATAAACATATTCTGAATAATACATTCTTCAAATATATATCTTTACTTTATGCTCAATCTCTATATTACTTAAGATCTAGCAATTCTTTACTAAGACTAACTTTGATAATGATGAATATTATTAAGACTTTAACTTTGATAATGATGAATAATATTTTGTCAAAACAGCAGGAATTTAAACAACATACTACACACCTTAGTCCAAAAAATACATTATTTATATATATCAGCAATAGCCATTTCCAATTGAGTATGGTCATTCCAATTCCCAAAGCAAGACAAATAATAATAATAATACACTAGAGATTAATCTACAAATCAATCTGTGAACCACAATTATATAAAATGTGCTACTCCATTGTTCTATTTGTTTAATATTTGCAATTCCGTCTTTTAACTTCTTATGCAGCAAACTTTTCTTTCTGTAAAACAACACTATGTCTAATTGTAACTATCCAATATATTTTATACTCTGCCATATCCTCAAAATGAAAATAATCACCACTACACTTTGTAATACCTTTCAGATAATCTTGATAATAATAACAAGGTTTGCTTTTCCCATGAAAACCATGATCAGATTCATTATAAAACATACTATTAGAAAGTCTTGCATTGTTTATTCATTTTACTTGTCCAACAAAGATGTGATTTCTAATCATGAACTCTATAATATCACATTCAGCCAATTGAAAAATATATTGATTGGTCTTATGATATTTCCATTGCATATTTAAAATTTTATGGAATATTCGTAAATTAAATTTTTCTAATGACTTTATATTGCCTCAATAGGGTATCCAAATCTCACTTCCATATATACAAGTAACTTGAAATAGTTACATCGCTGTGATGAAACTAGAATCTGTATTACATTTCAACATTTAAGTCCAGCTTTCTGTATAAAAAGCTAATAAGATATTTAAACTGGCTTACATTTTCAAATTGATAATTATTCAAATTAAAAGATGAAGATGTTTTTCTATCCCTGGTTGATAAAAACTTGAGGTTTTTGAACATTAATTATTAAACCAAAGTTTTTATATATTGCAAAGGTAAAGTAGTGAAATTATGAGTACACGGTAAATATAGAATCCAAAAAGATGAAGTTCTTGCTTTTACTTTTAATCAATCCAAGTTAAAAATTCTACTGTTTAATCTATATTGCATTCTGATCCCTGATACATTAAGTCACCCATAATCAGTTCCAAAGACCACAGTCATAAAAAATTCAAAACAATGTTTGAAGTAAGTACACATTTTTATTTAACTTCAGTTTTACTTCAAATATCTCAGATTTTATTCCTGTAGTAATAATTCTTCATTTTATTCCATCATTTAAAAGCCGTACAATATGATAAAACGTTGGTGGACAATCAACTACTTTCAAAAAATGCCATAGACTTTTTGGACTAATTAACTCAAATCCCTTGACCAAATCAATCAAACAAAATAATATATAAATCATTTTTTGTTGCAGACACTTTTCTTGAATTTTCAGATATCTATAATGCTTCTTAATTTTTTAAAGACCACATTGAGTTTTTGATAACTACTGATCAATGAATGGATGCAGTTTATTCAACAATATCCTTGCCAATTTATATTTTCATGAGTATTTTAGTGTTGAATTTCACTATTTAAATACTTATGTGAATTATATTTTATATTATAATGAAATTAAAATTCTTTGTATTAATTGCACATATTTCTGTACTAGGTTTATATCTCCTTTAAAATAAATCTCATTTGCTTTAGAAATTGAAAAAACCTGTGTTTTACCAATTCAAATTCCTAATCATGGATTTACATGTCAGTGCACTGCCCACTATACCATTATATAAATTAATTGTTTGTAATCATCAACATCATCATTATCCTATGTTTCTCAGATGCTTTATCTAAATTGGTTTTGAACAATGTAATAAAAAATGTGATTACTAATTATGCTACTTCCATTATGAATTTTGAACTAGGGAATAAGAAAAAGATCAGAAAACAAAAAATTTTATATATTGAACTGTATTAAAATACATATGGTTATGGTTTATTAGTGTTTTGGCATTTGTAATATTTAAAAAACAACTAAAAAAGATAAAATTTAAAGATCATTCAAATGATGCTATTTAATTTCTTTTTTTTTTAGTTGTATAATTTATTTATTTTTAAATACATACAATGAAGATTATTTGCATGTGTCATTATCTATTTAATTAATGCAAAATTGAAATTGGGAGGAATGTAGGCACATACACATTACTAATCCAGATTTTAAAAAAGAAATTATAAACAAAAATGATAATGCTAATTAAAGATGGCTGAAATAATTTATAAAAAAGAGACTGTAACTAAAAACTAATAAAGAATGTACAAGATTATCAACTTGTATTTTTAATAAAACAAAAGATAAACATCTATGCACAGAAGTCTAAAAACTGATCCAAGGGTATAAAAAGGACAGAAAAACATTCAAACTAGGTCTTATCTTGTTCTTTTGGCTGGCTGTTCCTGTGGAGAGGATCTGGATAATGAAAAGTGTCTACTCAGGACTACTACTCATCTGATGAATGAAGTCTTCATGTGGGAGAGGAAACAAAGCATTTGCAGACACCTTTCACCATAAAGAGGTTATTTTAAAAAACTTTAGAGTCTAGCCTTAGGATGGACCAGGAACAGTTTAAAATCAATGGCCATGAGTTCATTCTACATCCCAACAAAAACCATGGTATAATCAATGATCTATCTAAACTTACTAAGCTTACCAGTAAGATATTATTTATATCCTGATTTGTGACTAAATGAAATGTTTGCAAACTAACTATGAAGTTCTTTTACCAAAATAGAAATTCACCTAGAAGAAACTTAAGTATAACATGAACTCTTTAATTATTTGATTAATATTATTTGGATTAGCATGTGTGCATTCTTTTCAGATTATTAATAATTCTCTTTTAAATATTATATTTTTTATGATAAAATAGTTATCTTTAATACCAACTTTCATTGTACATTATTAATTTTAAGTTTGCTAGATTTTATTATCATAAATGATTATTTTTAGAAGTGGATAATTACCTATGCCAACGTGTTTGTTTTATTCTACAAACACAAGAAAATTCTTAAATATTAAGTGACCAGAAAACTAAATCACAATAATTATTCTAGTTATTTACTGCAAAAATACATGATGTGATGTGATGGAATTTAGTGGGTTAATAATCCTAGCATCCTTTCAAATAAATAAACTGATTCTGCCAGCAATGCAAATTGTAATAAATAGTAAGTCAATTAATCAAGAAATATAGCTTTGTTCTTGAGATATCTAAACTTATGCATGAAAGGAAGATTCTTCTTTTTCATAGCTTGATTAACTCACACTTTGTAGTGTGTAAAATAAAAGTCTAGCTCAAACTGTGAACATTAAAAATAGATCGTGAATGATACAATATCTAAAATGAAACTTATTTTATCATTATTTTTTAATGCACTTCTTTTGGAGTTCTATACAATTTTAGTATTAATTCATTAGGCTTCTTAATTCCATCAAGTTTGATATAATACTGTGCTTTATTTACCTCCTTGTATACTGATAAACCAAAAATATACAAAAATTTACTCAGAGTGAAATCAGAATTAGACATTGAATGTGGAAGAATCTCAAACTTAAGATTTTGAATAGATTTCATTGTTGTATCCATGGCAAAAAATAACAATATGGGTTTTAAGTAAAGATGTTTTATTACTGACAGTGAGTACATGTGCATGATTTAAGTTCTAAAATGAGGCTGAAAGTAAAGGGTGTATAGGATAGATAGATGAAAAAATGGATGAGTGAAAAGGTTTTAATAGGGGTGAATAGAAAAAAAAATAGGTATTACATAATTGCATATATATATATATTCATTCTTTGTATTACAGTATTTTCGACATGGAGCAAGAACACCTTTATACAATTATCCTGAAGATCCTTATCAAGAAGACTACTGGCCAGAAGGCTCAGGACAACTTACTAATGTAAGAAATAAAAAAAATAAAAAGTTACAAAATATATTTATACAATTTTTTTTTACCTTATCTCATTCCCTTTTCCTATTATCCACAATCACAACTTAAACACAAACAATTTCCTTTTTTTAAATCTATATATATATATCTTAAAAACATTTAATTAAAAATCTATTATTTTCTTTTCTGTTTATCTATTAACATCCTATTTAATTCTGGTTTTATTTCATTAATGTATACACTTTCTTTTATCATCCTTTCATTATATGACTTAATACATTCCAAAGGCTTTATATCAAAATCCCCATGCTTAATTTATTCATATGAATGTAAACAGTAGAATTTTTATCACCTAAATGCTGTTTTAATCTAGTTTTTAATTTATTCTTACTAGTCCCAACATATGTCATTTCTACATTCTTCTGAAATGACATATGTTGGGACTAGTAAGAATAAATTAAAAACTACATTAAAACAGCATTTAGGTGATAAAAATTCTGCTGTTTACATTCACATAAATAAATTTAAGCATGGGGATTTTGATATTAAATATATAAAATCAACATTCCTTTGGAATGTATTAAGTCATATATGTAATATAGGGTATATGAGCACAGACTTTCACACCACCCACCACTCTCCACTCTATCTAATAACACTGATACACCTAAACACATATATGCCGAAAAGATAAATAATGAAAGGATGATAAAAGAAAGTGTATACATTAATGAAATAAAACCAGAATTAAATAGGATGTTAATAGATAAACAGAAAATAAAATAATAGGTATTTAATTAAAGGTTTTTAAAGGATATATATAGATTTTTTTTTTTTTAAAAATAAATTGTTTGTGTTTAAGTTGTGATTGTGGATAATAGGAAAAGGGAGTGAGATAAGGTAAAAAAAAATTTTTATGAATATATTTTGTAATTTTTTTTTTTTTTTGAGAATGTGTTATTTGTTATATATATGTTTTATTTTAGTGTGCCTTGAAAAAGACTATATAAAATAGTCTAAATGTTGGATTTTTTTTTCATGATTATAGTCATATAAAAAACAAGTTTTGAAAAGAAGGAGTTAGTTTGTTTTATTTCTATATTGGATATTTATGAACTATTTTGAAAAGAAGAACTATGTGCTTGATATATTAAATTATTTTATTTCTTTAACTAACCATTTCTTAAATAATGATTTTATAATTTTTTATGGAAATACTTTGTGAGAATCTAGGTGTGATTAACTTAAAACCAAAAATGAAAAATGTATTTTAGAAACTATATTTTAGAAATCTTTCTCCAACTGCTAAACTCTACAAATTTTTTAAAACTCAATTTTTTATTTGTTCAATGAAAATTGCATTCAATATTAGTATGAGCATTGATTTTTGGTGGTCATTTATTTTCCCCATAGTGCATAATGCAGGAATAGTATTCTAGTATTTTTTTCTGTTTACAGTTTGACTCATGTTTTATTGTTAATGTTACTGTGATTATTATTCATCAACTTATATCACTTCTGTCTCACATATATTAATAGTAATAAGACCACATCTTTCTTTGACTAACATTTAGCTTATACAAGATCTGCTCATTCAGTCTATTGATTACATTGTACCTCTCATTTTATTGTGAAATTATTACTAAATTAAATTTTCATTCTCTAAAAATCCTTCATATCGAGTACCTGAAGAATGTATTTAATTATTTTCACTGCTGTTCTTTCATTTGTTTTTTTTTTCTTAATATTTATTACTAATAAAATGATATTGAAAACAATTGATCGCAATAGCACTAACAACAGAACACAATTTTAAAATATTACCAAATTCACCACTTCCTTTATTTTGCTGTAATATCTTATATAAATGTAATTTATCCACTTTACTTTGAACACTTTTTAGCAAAAACTTTTTATTGTACCTATATGCATACACAATCTTACATTTCAACAATCTTATGTCTTCTTCAGAGCTATGACTTAATGAACAAAATAAAATAGATAACTATATAAATAATACTATAAAAATGTAAACAATAAAATTAATTAAAAAATAACAAAATATAATAAAACTGACATAAATATAATCAAACCCAAAATAATCCAGTTAATATAAAATAAAATATACAGTATAAATATAAAATAAATATATGTATTCCTGACATATTCATGAACAACTATTATACAATATAAATATAAAATAAATATAAATTACATGTGTATTCCTGACTGTATATACATATTCATGACAACTATTTAATAGTTGCTCATGAATATGTATATGTAGTCAGGAATCTGTCAAAGGTTTCAGCCTTTCATATTATTAAGAATAATTTATATTTATTTTATATTTATATTGTATATTTTATTTTATATTAACTGGACTATTTTGGGTTTGATTATATTTATGTCAGTTTTATTATATTTTGTTACTTTTTAATTAATTTTATTGTTTACATTTTTATGGTATTGTTTATATAGTTATGTATTTTATTTTGTTCATTAAGTCATAGCTCTGAAGAAGACTACAGGTCAGTCAAAATGTAAGATTGTGTATGCATATAGGTACAATAAAAAGTTTTTGTTAAAAAGTGTTCAAAGTAAAGTGGATAAATTACATTTATATAACATAATTTAAACTGCTTTGGAATAGTAATGATAAAATATATTCTTCTCTATCCTACATCAAGAAGTCTATAAATATGCTGAATGTTATTAATACAATTTCCAGAAGACTGTGACTTGATGACATTTAATATATTATGACACTAAGAAAAAGAAGCAAAGGAATGCGTTTACACTGAACTTTTTTTATTACCTTTATAATAATTATCTGTTACTTTTATTTATTTAATGTTTATTTATTATTACAGTATATAAAAAAATATATTTACCAATTTAAAGTTATATTTTGTATTATTTATTTTTGCTGATTTTATTCAGCCTATTTACCAATAACATATCAATTTAATAGATATTTAACTTTTTTTGGACTGTATTAGAAATATTAAAAAGTTCATTGTTAACATTTTCATATTTACACAGTTTATTTTGTCATAGTGCAGTCATAATGCATTTAACTGCAATGCTTACTATATGAGTTTGAATCCATAATGAATACATTTTTATTGTGGTACTGTAATAGCACATTCAATTACAGTACTTACTATTTGAGTTCGAATCCAGGGCAAATCAATTTGAAATTTTAACAGGATTAGATATTTTTTCTGGATTCTAGCCCATAACCAATTTATATAATTAATTAGTATTGATCAATATTGGATATTTAATTTTATTTAATAAAATCAAAACTTCATTAATTATTTCATTATTAATAAGTATCCATTATATTCTTTCCAAATATGATCCATTAATTTCATAATTTATAAAACAAATTAATTTCACATTTTTCAAATCTTGCTTTATTATAGAAACATTTTTCATTTCAACTTTATTCCTATGTTTTGACCATATTGTATAGTCATTGTCAAGGATTATTCCTCATAAAAATATTGTAATTTCAGCAATCCCATAGTAGTAATTCTTGACAATGACTTTTATACTATGGTGGAAATCTAGGAAGAAAATTGAAATAAGATTTGAAAAGGAAAAGTGTGTGAAATTAATTTGTTTTACATATATTAATTAATTTTATTAAACAAAACTCAAATTTTTCTTCATTACTCAGCAATTGATAAGCCTAATGAATTATTTTTTCTCTTTCAGAATTACTCTCTTAAAATTTTTTGGAAAAGTTTTTGCCGACCTATTGCCTAACCTACTTTTATTTTTTATTTTATAATTTATCTCCAATGTTATATATAATATATTATAAGACTGCAAAATGCTAATAAATGAAAAATGACTTTTTGATTCTTTTTTGAGGCTTTAAAAAAACTCTAAGGCAAACTCCTAATGCCTATTCCATAAGTTTATGACATTGCATCTGTCAAAACTGTGTGGTTATTGATATTGTTTATATACTTAGATAGTTGCTTATTAATATCCTCATTCATTCATATTTTTAAATTCTGAATTTAAATCTAGAAAACACTATGATCTTTCTTTTAAGAAATGCTTACTAGTTCTATACTCAGTGCTGATCAGAATTTTTGAAGTTAGAATGAATGAATGCATGTGTGTGAGAATTCTTTTTTTATATTTATACTCATGACAGACAAAAATAAATTATGGTCCTTATTTCCTAAAGACTGTAAGCAGTCATCAGCTAAAGCAAAACGTTGATAGCTGAAGATAGAGATGCTTCAAATTTCTTAGATATGTATTAATGCTACTATTCCTGATGACCTTTTATAAATTATAAAATTATTCTTGTGTAAAGGAAGATTGCATGAATTAAAAAATATTATTAAATGGTAGTGTTGAAGTTTGTGAAGTTAGAGAAAAAAAGGAAAACATTGATTTGAAAAGAAGACTATATCTTACTATAAAAGCAAAAATATTGGAAGCATGGGTGGAGATGGATTCATTATAAATAAAATTAAAAAATCTACTTTTTGAGAATGTTGGTATATTAGATAGAGTGGCAAAAATTACTTAACAATTTTATAATAGACAGGGTATGAGCACAGACTTTCACATGACCCACCACTCTCCACACTATCTCATAACACTGATACACTTGAACACACATATGTTGAAAAGATAAATAATCACCAATATACGTATTTCATGATAAACCAGCAATCATCAGTTGGTCCAGATTACCATCTCTACACATATATGCTACAAGTGCTCAGATATATATATTAAGATAGCAAATCCTCCTACTTTAATGGACAGGCTTCAATCCACTCCACAGATTTTCAATTGGATGGACGGTTGAAGAGTTGCAATGTGGAGTGGATTAAAGCCTGTCCATTAAAGTAGGAAGATTTGCTATCTTAATATATATCTGAGCACTTGTAGCATATATGTGTAGAGATGGTAATCTGGACCAACTGATGATTGCTGGTTTAGCATGAAATACGTATATTGGTGATTATTTATCTTTTCAACATATGTGTGTTCAAGTGTATCAGTGTTATGAGATAGTATGGAGAGTAGTGGGTCATGTGAAAGTCTGTGCTCATACCCTGTCTATTACATATATAGACACAGGTATATATAAGCCTGTGTATTTCAGCTATTAACAATTTTATGGAAAATTCTAAATGATAATTTAAGTTTATGCCCTCAATAAGTTTTCATTGTGATTAAAAAATAGAAAATGTCTATCTACATATATAAATTGCTAATGACCAAACTAAACATTTAAAAAATTTTAAAATAGTATTTTAAAAATTAATATTAGTAAATTTATGGAACACACATTAAAATTTAAAATAAAATTTGAAAATCATTTCAATTTATATATATATATTAATTCTAATATTTTCATGAATAAATGAATTCATAGTATTATTTCCAGGAGCTTCCATGTAATAAAAATATAATAGCTAAATAGCTGACATTTCAGTATAATAACAAGTACTTTCCTCAGAGCTTCTTCTTTCTCAAATCATAAAAATGTGTGTGCTGAGATTTAAAATCTTTTTTTCTTCTCCTCATTCTTAAATTTTACTGGTTGAGAAATTTAAAAAAATATTTTATCTTCCAATAGTTTTTTCCAAATATTATTAATTTTTTTTAGTTAATATTTTTCATTTATGCTCTTAGGCATTTTAAAAATCTTTATAGCTTTCCTTAGCAGTTTCTGATCATATTGTTCAATTTTTGCCAGAATGTTTTTTATTAAAATTGATGTCATGGTTTGTTAATTTAATGACTCAACCAATAGAATTTAAAAATAAGGAGAAAATATCAAAAGAAAAAAATAATGATTTTAAATCTCACCACACACATTCTTATGATTTGAGAAAGAAGAAGCTCTGAGAAAAGTAGTTGTTATTGTATTGAAATGTCAGCTATGTAGCTATTATATTTTTATTACACAGAAGCTCCCAGAAATAATACTAAGAATATATATATATATGTCATATTATTATTACTATTTGCGGGATATTCAATAAAAATGATTTTAAATCTCACGCGCATTCTTATTATAATTTGAGAAAGAGAACACTGAGGAAGGTACTTGTTATTGTACTGAAACGTCAGCATTTAGCTTTTTTAACTACATGGAATATCCCGCAAATAGTAATAATAATATGACATTTTTTATCCGTGAAAATATTAGAATTAATATATATATATAAAGACTTCAAATGGGCTCAATCTTGAACAAGGTCTATAAGGAGATATATGACACTCTACTAAAACTATTATATAGATAGATGGTACAAAATATTAGCTATTCACGAACAAATTTCAATTGACCCAAGGCAATTTTTTTTAAAAAGAATATGAAAATATTAAAAAAAAAAAAAAATTGGGTATCTGGAATTATGCGAAATGTATCAAAAATTGTGACTAAAGGAAATATAATTGCAAAATGGCAAGTAAAGCTAAAGAATAGAACAAAATTCTAAAAAAAAAAAAAAAATTTTGATAATAAAAATGAAGTTGTTTCAGCATTAAGAAGTAAAGATAGTAGAGAATATTTCTGCAGTGTAATTTTCATTACACTGTTCTTACATAAGATAGGGAATGTTTTCTATCCATTTTTAACATTTTGTGGAGGGTTGTAATCATAAACATATGATCAAAGATATGTAATAAAAGATCTATGATCCCCAAGATGCAAATTTCATGTTGAACCAGCACTCATCAGTTGACAGTGTCTTACATATATCTTTATCATTGTTCAGTATATATATATAGTAATGGTATGGAATCAAAGTAAATATCAAGTGTGCAGCAAATTCTTGTACTAGAATAGTTTGAAGACACCAAGGTTTCATTTATTCGAATATAGAGGTTTTAACATCTATACACAAATTCCTGGTCCAATACTATGTAGCTATAATTAACTGTTTGTGTTTTATTATTCAAGATGGGATGATGATTAAAATCTATGCCTCAGGACATTAACTAGTTCCCACCTTTATAAGATCAACTTATGGGTCCTAGAGTAACTTATCGATGGGAGATCAATCACTAAGCTAGCTCATAGAAAAAAAACAAAGGATTTGCATTGCTATTTGATGCATATCTACCTGTCTATATAAATATTTTCTGGTGATAATATCATTCTCATTCTCCTTCAATGGCATGAAAGAAAACTAGACCCTAAATACTTATTCAGACACTAAGGGGTTGTTATATATACCAAATATATCTCTATGACCAAGATTTTACATATAATGATTAAAATTACTCATTTCATCTTTCTACTGGGGTTTATAATGTATTTTTACTTGATGATGACTTGTGAGCAACATTTATAAAGAGTTTGTGATTCACAAATAAACACATATAAGTGGTTTAATTTCAACATCTGACTTGTGTTTTATTTCAACATTACAAAATAATGGGTACATCCCTAAAAAAATTAATTAAGATAAAATTATTTAAACATTTAAGGGTTTTCCCTCTGCCTACTTGTATAATAGAGACTATAACTTATATTCTCTCTTTTTAGACTTGGAGCATTCCTGGATAAGCCCTCAATAACTTTTAAGAACCTTAACATATCTACCATGTCTTCAACAGTGTCAGCTAGGCAGGTTTCTCCTAACAATTCTGATAATTTGGTTTTCTGATAAAAGAAAGGCAGTTAGCACTTTAAAAAAACTGTGTATAATTGCCTTTATTGGGACTATATTTAGAGGCTGTTTTGCTTGTCTTCACTCTAAAACCCTTTTAACAACATGAATTTGAAGTCTCCATAGGTTTTTGAAATAGTGACCTCCACCAGCACTTGGCTGAGGCATTTAAGTGGTTACTAGTAATTGTGAAACTCACTTTCATTCAATCTACTCAGAAAAAGTAGTTCCTCTAACCCACTTAAATACTCCATGGAGTTCTTCACATATTCACCCCTAAATATTTTGATCTATATATAGTTAGTTATATAAATGGTTCCTCCTTCAGTATTCTCATCTTCCATCTGCCTAGGGTTATACTTTGCTATGAAAAGAATGGGTTATTTATTTTCATCATCTGCCAGGTTATTCTTAAAGTCAACTTCACTTTCTCAATGCTTGAGTGCATGACTTGTCTCTTGACAAAAATCATTAACTTTACTAGCTGTAATTTCTGTCAACCAATTAATATCATGACTAATATATTGTTATCTAAATTCTGCTCTTGTCTTTGTAAGTAGTCTCTCACCTCATTTACTTTAATTTTTTTTTTTACTTTTGAGCTTAGATTTACTTGTTCCTTTTGACTGTTTTCAATCTTTTGTATTTTTTGCTTTATGTTTCCTATCTCTTCCTGTCTAAGTTGTTCAACATTAACCTTCTGATCTATCATATTCTCTATTTTGCTTTCATCTTTCATTATTTCTTTCTATAATTTTTTCATTTCATACTCCACTTTATTCTGTCTTTTACATAACTCTTTATATTCAGTCTTCAACTGATTTTGTATATCTTGCATCTCTATTTTAATGGATTTAACTTCCACTTTCAAGGCTTCTTTAAAACTATCATTGGCTTTCTGCCTTAGTTTCTATTCCTTTGATTTTGCTGTTCCATTGTTCTTGTGTCATTTCAAACTTGTTTGCCAGTTCATTGATTGAATCTGGTATCGTATCTTTCATCAAACTTTCTGATTTTAGTTCTCAAATCCATTTAAAAATCCTCTAATTGTTCACTTGAAACATTGAACATTTCTTTAAGTTCTTTAAACTCTCCTACCTGTCTATCAAATTTATCATTCAATTCTTTGTACTATTTGTGTGCTTACTCATTTTTTGGTACTGGCTATTTTTTCACTTATTTTTCATTTCTCTGTACTGACTATCCATTTTTACATTCATTTCTCTCATTTCTTGATGCTGACTGTCTAGTTTTTTGCTTAACTGGTAAAATATGATGCAAAGCATATTTTGTTCATTCACTTCTGACAAATTGTCTCTTCACTATCTAAATCCATGGTAATTATATCAATAGGAACTATACTTCTTTACGTTAAATCTAAAATAATGATATATTTATTTTGTTCTTCAGGCCCTCAGATCCCCAGAACCAGCACAATCTATACCCCCATAAACACATCCTATGCTATTTGTTAACCCAAATCGCATTATCTCACACCCATCAATATAACTTTTAAATTCTTCCCCTTTTGTCCATAAATATGTGTATATTTTTTCTAAGTTAAAACATTGATTTTGTTTTTTCAATTTTTTTTTTATTAAATCGAATAATCAGTGTTTTAGTCTTGATACTATGATAAAAATAAATGACCCATAATTGATTTTGTATAAATAGTTAAGATTTCACTCCTAAATAAATTAAAATATAATAACTTTATTAATAAAAAAAAAAACATTTAACTGAAGAAAACTTATTGTTGATTTAAACACTGACTTATGCTGGGATGCATACGATGTTTTAGGACTGAAATATCAAACTGTTTTATGGCTGCAGTCATTTGCCAACATTAATCATGAAATAATAATAAATACTACTATATAAAAAATCTAAATAAGATTACAAGACCACAATTAACCCTACACTAAAAAAATGTTTTTTTCCATACCTAAAATTTATTCATTTCCCTTTCTTCTACCATGCTCACTCTACTCCCAGTATATGATGTCTATTCAGTGGTAAGTGCCAAGTTATTGTAGTGGTATGGAATCACAGTAAATATCAAGCCTTGTACAGAATAGTTTGAAGACACCAAGGTTTCATTCATTTGAACATAGAGGTCCTTAGCGTCTATGCACAAATCCATGGTTCAATACCATGTAACTATAATTAACTGTTTGTGTTTTATTATTCGGGGTGGAATGATTAATATCCATTCCTTGAGACATTATCTAGTTCCCACCTTTATAAGATGGGATTATGGGTCCTAGAGTCAATTTGCTCATCGATGCTCATATAAAAAAAAGAACAAATGATTGCATTACTATTTGATGCATATCTTCTCTTCTATATAAATATTTTCTGGTGACAATATCACTTCCATCCTCCTTCAAAGGCACGAAAGAGAACTAGATCCTAAATATCTATTCATCCATTAGGCGGTTGTTATATATACCAAATATATATCTCTATAATCAAGATTTTATATATAACCAATTAAAATTACCCATTTTATCTTTCTACTGGGATTCATAATATATTTTTATTTGATGATGACTTATGAGCAACCTTTATAAGGAGTTTTTTGTGATTCATAAATAAACACATATAAACGGTTTAATTAACATTTGATTCATGTTTTATTCCAACATTATAAAATAATGGGTACACCCCCAAAATAATTAATTAAGATAAAATTAAATATAGAATTACTAAACATTTAATGACTAATATTAATAAGAGAGAAAAAAATGGCAAGCATCACACATCTTTTAATTACGGCATTTAAATGTCATTTCAAAATAGGGCAAATAATTTGGTCCCTTGTGACATTCCTATAATTAATAAACAAAATTTAAAAAAATGCATATACACATCCCATCTTGTCAATAATATTGTGATGTAATTATTACATAGTTAATCTGTATCCATTCATAGCTCTGCTTAATTTCTGTCTTTATTAAATCAATATTAATTTTTTAAAATCTCATACTTAGTTACTATTATCATTTCATACTCCCCTTTATCATTTTATTTTAGGCCTGTCCACTACTGCCATACATCCATGCACCTACCCACATTTTCTAGGGTTTAAACCTTCCCCATCATAAAATGTTTACATAAATATTTCAATAAAAAAAAAAGAACATCTATTCTGAACAACAAACTACATCAAGATACACCAACATATATGTGTACAAATCAATATATATAATACTATTGATAAAACAATTGACAAAAACAATAAAAAACAAACAATATATTTAGGGATAACAAAACCCTTAATCGTTAATACCTTATTTGATATTTGAGGAGAGATCAAAATGACAGTACTGTTAATTAGGCTTTAAGCCCACGCTATGGACAAGTATAGATGACATGCTGATTACTAAATATGAACTTCCTGAACAATAACAACAAAGACAAAAAAGAGTGCAATACATCTTTTAAAGCACACAGTGATTATTGCTTGCAAATTTTCTTCAAAGGAGCTTGGTTACTATTTTCAAAATTATTGTTAAAACAATATATGGTATAGATATAAACCAGTTGATCTCAGAACTTATTCTCAGGCAACCCTGAATTGGAATTAGAGTAGGCTTTCTTCATGCTTTTTCTATTTCTCTGATGTTTACTCTCCCAAAGTGGATGGAGGCAAGAGGTATTGTAGACACTCTGGATATGTTTCTTTAGTCTCCCTTCCATTAAGATGCACCTGGACTCTGATGGCTTCTGAAGCCCTTTGAACAAAGCAAGCTAAAGTTCAGCACTGCATTTCTTTTTAAATTTTATCCACAATAAGATATTTAAGATGAGTTGGCAACACCAGTTTTAAAAAAAACCAATGATACCCCTGTTTCAGCTTCTCTCTGGTATTTATTCATTTTATATTACTGATGTGGCTGATCTCTTAATGATCTAGCCTCTTGATTGTAATACGTTATTGAAATATCTACTATCCACTTGGATAATTTGAAATATTTTTATCTTGGAACTGCCATATATGATTAATTAGTAGCCGAGTTCAAACTAACTTGGTAGTCAAAAACAATCATTAGCGGTCTCTTTGATTTTATACATTTGCTAATGAATCTCTCCTTTTCTTTCTCTCACTCTCTTTTTTTCTTTCTAAAATTTTAATATACAATAAAATAAAAATAATATATAAATTTAAAAAAACTGTGTTACATAGAATTAAAACTTAAAATATTAATTAATCTTCTCGACTTGTATGAAGGCATTGAAGTTAATTATCCACACACGCATATAGGCCCACACACACAGCCAGAAGTTGATTCCTAATATATAGCTAAAATTAGAAATGATCTTGAATTTTATCCTCATTTCATTTTCCTTTCTAAATTCTGTCAATGATTTTCAATGAAATATACATATAGCTGATTAACAAATACAAAAGAAATTTCTCTCTACTCTTTTTTTTTTCCTGCAATAATTGGGGTATTGCTTAAGTTTCTAACTAATACTCTACAATATATATATATATATATTGCAAAGGAACAGGACAAAAATATTAAATATTTAGATTTAATTATTACAAGAGGTAACAGTATATTAAATTATAAATTAATAATTAAGCCATTGCAAAAAAGAAGATAGATAAATTGTAAATCAAAAGCACCAATGATGCATAAGATAGCAAGTTTTAGATCTTTTTGGTTTCGGAATGAAAAATTATGTCGTTACCAAAGTGATAAACTGAAAAATATTGAGATATTTGACAAGGAATTGCTTGATATTGGTTATAAAATGGAACAAATAAACAATACTTTATGTCAATTTAAAAAAGGTATAATGATTTAAAGGAAATGAAGATTAATAGTAAACAATGGATATCTATTCCATTTATTTCAAATCCACAAGTGAAATTTTTTAAGGATATATATAAGAATGTGTTTAATGTTTTATTCTACATTCCAAACATATTAATAAATTAGTTAATAATTCTAAGGATGCCATACCTGTCAAACAGAAAAGTAATGTCATATATCAAATTTTTTGTGATTGTATCCTATCATATATAGGTGAATCTAGGTGCAGTATTGAGAAGAGATTGAGGGAGCATGAATTGTTATATAAGCATGTAAAAAGTAAAAAAGAATGGTGATTTAATGTCTCCTTCAATTTTCTTTGATCATGAAAAAACATGTAAATATAAATTTGATTTTGAAAATATGAAAATTCTTCATGAAGAGAGAAACCATAATAAAAGAAAAATTAAAGAGGCAATTTTTATAAATAGGAATAAAATGCATTTAATAAATAGACAAGCTGCTAACATTAAAATACGAGATTTGTGGGATTTAAATTGATGACGTTTGTTTCTGCTTTGTTTTTGTTTTTTAATTTAATGGCAGTTGAGGCAGGTTTAAAAATTTAACCGAAAGTACTTCTGCGGATTTAAGGATTGTTTATAATAGTTTGTAAACTGTTAAATTTATTATTTCAATTATAATTACAATTTTGTTTTAATTAATGGACATTTTATTTATATTATATATTATAATGGTCGGGAATTGAAGTGAAATTATCCAGTCTTACCATAATCTGCCGTACAGGGCACCACTAGGCTATTTGAACCTAGAAAATTTATAGAGTAGGCAGATACGTGCTGTTAAGATCACGACTGCCAGCCCTTGCCACTGGCTCATGGAGTAGCAGAGTTTTAAATCATTTATTAAATATATTTCTTTTAATAAATAATAATAAAAGCAATCACTGTCAGTATTAATAACCCAAAATGATTTTATTCATGCATATATATAAGTGACGACTCACAAAACTTTAAAAATAATTATATAAAAAAAATTTGTTTGTTTCATTATTATTTACTATTATTTTTATTTGTTTTAACTTTTATTTTTAATATTAGAAATGTTGAGTATAGATGAGCTACCCAGACGACACATTTAAAAGATCTTCAAACATTTGATTCCAGGCTAAAAGTCCGCAGCCACACCAATGCTCACTTCCAGATATATATCAGCAACCAATGCAATGTGAACATGTTAACATAGAATCATGTCAGCAGGAATGTGCATCTAAACAGCATGATATTATTGGAGGAAACATGAGCCTCAACCAGTATAGGAATGTACTTCTATCTGGCGAAGGAATCATGCATGTAATATAAAGAGAAAATGCTACGTATGGATGGCAGAGTGGTCCTATCTTGCCAACTTATCTTCTCAATCCATAGAGCTGGAATGGGTCAATGGTGCAGGAAATACATCTGTGTCCATTTCAATGATATGACTACCTCTTTGGGGTCATGCATTTAATTGGACTCGTCGCCCTAGGTGGTAATACACTTCACATTACATTGATATAAATGTCCATATATCTCTCCAGCAGCATTGACACAACTACGAAACAAATAGTCCGAAATCAAAACCCTTTTTAAACTAACCTATATTTAAACAAGTCTAGCAGCCACCCACACTCAACTAACATTTAAATCATTTTATTAATTTATTTCTAAAAAAAAAATCTTTAGTTTACGGTTTTAAATCCTTTTAAAATGATACATTATATTTAACTTTTTTTTTTTCACAAATACTATTTTTAACCTATTTTTAAAATTTAATAATGCACAAACAACTATAAGTATTTTCATCTTTAAATTTGTTTGCAATAGCAAACCCCTGCCCCATTACAAACAGATCTTATTAAACATGAATAAAAAAAAACCAATATATATATTTTTAAGAGATTACGTTAACTTTTGATCAGAGTTTAAAATGGCAAAGTTTATAAAAGATAAAGTTCAGGTTTGTTCAGGAAAGAAAGTTTATAGTTCATTTTTAGAAACAAATAAAGTTCGAAGATTTTAAATTTAAGAGTTTATATTCCATATTTCAATTATTTATAAATTATACTTTCCTTTGTCCGAGCTCATTCCTTTGTGACGAAGATCTACGAAGACTTATGACAATTTATGAAGATTTCTGAAGACAGGATCCATAGTTCAATCTTGGGATCTGTGGAGATGAAAGATGCCTTCGGCCGGCCGCACCAAAGGAAGCGCGATTAAACAGATTACATTTTTGGTAACAGTGACAATATTTATTTTAACTTTTCAGCAACAATGAAACTAATTCAAAATTCTAATTTTCTAATTAATAATTTTCTTTTTGATTTTCTTTTTATAGTCCTCAGGCACATTATCTCTGGAATGCACAGATCCATCAAACATATTCCATATCAGTATTTCATTGGTTCATTGAGTTTGTAGTAGATTTTGGGTTTGTAGCTACTTGGATTTTTTCACTGAGGTCTGTGTCTATATCTTTGGGTGGGAAAAACAAGCCTTTTGTTTCTATTCTTATCTATTTCGTAATCATCTTGTTAATGGTCATTTTGCCCTAAGGATCTGTTTGTAATTTTTATTTTTCAGATTAAAACTCTCCTCGTTATTTTTAGAATTAAAAGGTTTTTATTATATTTTATTTAAACTATAGAATATTTCAATCAGACATATTAATAAATTAATAATTCGTTATTTGTACATTTTGAAAGTTTGTGCTTTTAATTCTGTATTAGATAGTTAAATGTAACGCATATATATATATATCCTGTTACAATATATATATATATATAGCAAATTACCACAGTTTAATTAATAAGTGTTAAACATGCAACCCTCACAACTTTAATACATATCACTTATTCAAGTATATATTTGACATTTTATCAATTAAACTATGGTAGTTTGCTGTCTGTCTATCTATCTATCTACACTGAACAATGATAAAGATATGTGTAAGAGATTATGGTCTGGGCCAACTCGTGCTAGTTCAGCACAAAATGTGCATCTTGAGAATTATAGATCTTTTTCACATCTTTCATCATATGTTTATTATTACATCCCTCAACAAGGTGTTAAAAGTAGATAGAAAACATTCTCTATATTGTGAAAGAATGATGTGATGAAAATTACACTACAGAAATATTATTCATTATTGGATAATCTTTAGTCTAATGATTGGCTAAATAAAAATTGTTAAAGATGGTAATATTTCTAAAGAATAGGGACCATTATGAAATGTGAGAAGTAATCCTACCAAGAACTATATAGTAATAAAGAACAAGAACCATAAGTCTCTACAATTATGATATTTTTGAAATCCCAAATAATTTAAATGAAGAGATATAAGAAATAGAAAAGCTCCAAGAAGTGAATGCAATTTTTATAGTCATATCAAAATAAGCAAATAAAAATTATTGACAAATTTCTGTGTAAAATGTAAAAAGGATTAAGAAATACTAGAAGATTGAAAGAATGCAGAAATCGTATTTAAAAAAAAGTGGCAAAAAATATTAAAAATCATTTTTTTTAACGTACATGTTGTAGAATAAATTGCAGAAAGAACTACCAAATATGATTTTCCATTTACTTCTGAATTTGTAGGTTACAAAGTGGCATTTAATTCTATACATATTTCAATGATCTTTAAAATTTTAAACCATCAAGATCATATTCTGAGAAATATTTATCAAAATATAATTCCATTTGTTAGATTATATAATTACATTAAGAAAATTAATTTTAATGAGAATGTATGACAGCCTGACTCCATCTTTCCAATACTTTCAATAGCAGTTTTATGTGAGTATTTTACGAATTGATATCAAGACATGTAGATAGAGTAATTCTTACTATATACTTAATAACAGATTTTGATTCTTCTGTAGTCATCGAATGATATTGAGCAAATTGAATTATTATCATCAATTTATATTTAATATGCACTTCTTCACTACTATACTTCCTGAAAATAAGCTGTCATATCTGACTATACCTCAATGTTTAACGTTTTCATTCGTAACTTGTCTTCCCAAATTTTCTTTTCGCAGTCTTATATTTTTTGCTGATTATGACAGAAAAAAAAGAGTATTTTTCTCTACTTTTTGAGAGCACTAAGTAGGTGTTAAAATGCAATTAGTTTTAATATCTATTTTAAAACGTATTGATTTAAATAAATCATTCTTTATTTTTATTTAAATTTACTTAATATAAATTCAACACTTTTCTGTAAAAACTGTTTTTCACCCCTATATAAATATATGAAGTTTAAGTAACTCTAAAAAGAATATGTATACGAAGTTAACCTGCAACATGTGCTATATATACTACTTGAAAAAGTATGTTTTTAATGTATTTATAATGTGAGCGGTTGGTGTGACTTTTGGGCTGATGGATGGTTGTGGTAGGATTGATTTGAGCTAAAGATGAAAGAGATACTGATAAAACAAAAAGTTTGCAAATATATGATACCAAAACTAATATATATGATAATAGTATCAAAATAAAGAGTTCCTGAATTGACTGCAAACTAATTCAAAAAATTAAACTCACTTTTGTTCAGTTAAATGAATTTATGTTCAAGTTGTAACATTGGTACTCTATCATCTCATGATCTTCCGACTATTTAAGAACATTATGTATTGCAAATCGAATATGTAAACATATAAAAAGTTATCTGTGTAAATAATTATTTCCAAAAGATTAATAATAATCGAATGATTTATTATTCGCTAATTCCATTCAAGCACGGGAAATCGTAGAGATGGGAGTAATCCATGGACCATAAACTCCAGAATGTGCTATACTTTATTTATCTACTGTACGTATAATAAACATACAGACAGTGAATGTAAAAATAAAATATCACTTAAAATTTATAATCATTCCATAATCTTAAAGAGCAAAATGTTTATTTACAGCTTATCTGCATTCATACTTACATTTACAGTTTGTTTTTGTTTTTTTCAGGAAGGCAAATTGAGCGATTTTAATTTGGGGCAATATTTTCGCAAGAGATATTCTGGATTTTTGAATGAAAGTTACAAACCAAATGAGGTAAGAAAACATTTTCAAAACTCTTTTTTATTCGTTGCGTCATTGTCTGAAACATTTCCAAAACTTTGTCTTTCCGTTTGAAATTTTTAGCATTGGGATTTTCCCATTTCCATAGCGGTCTCAAAATGTAATTTCATTTAGAATTCAATCATGCCAGGAAATTCCCGCGTTGGTTAATCTAATATAATAATAAGAAAAGCATAAACTCCCCAAGTAATTTGTCTAAATGCGCTAAAACGTAAGTATTGGCCAAGCTAATTATAGATAATAAAATTAATGACTGACGCTTTCTAGTTTTGTCTTCTCGTAATCATAGCCAGTTGAACGAGCACAATGGAAAATGTGTGCGACGAATATTTAGAGAGTCCACTTTTTGGAGGGGGAGAGAGGGTGCTATGCTTGTTTCCGGTTTATAGCATGGGTGTTGTTAGCTATAAGCCATTAATTTTATTATCTGTAATTACCTTCATCAATACTTGCATATGTAAATTTGCCAAACATTAGAAAGACTTAATGAAAATATAGTCTTGTTTTGTATTAACCACGCATATAACAATACCAAAAAATAAAATTATAATTTAATTATGAAGGAAAAATGAATATATATATCATTGCATTGTGTAAATAAAATATACATAAATAATTCATCTTATTTATTATATAAAAATAAGCTCTTATTATTATATAATTATTATGCTTTTCAAGCATCTATTGTCGGGCGAGTGCAAGCAAATTAATACTAATAGCGCATATCTGAATGTTTTGGTTTCCTGACACGTGATTCTATATAAATCGCTAATAAAAATTAATTTATCTTATTGTATATCTATCAAATCAACTTTAATATTATTCCTATAAATTTCATAAAACACTAATTAGATGTAAATTAAGATATTTAAAAGACTTTTAACTAGTTACGTAAAGATTTAATTAACATTTTCCACACCTTTAGACTATAAAGTCAGCGGCACAAATATATTAAATCGCTTACACCAAATCTGAAACAAAATAAGCCGAAAAAATTTAAAGCACTAAAATTTTTTCCCTACATCAAATGTGTTTCATGGGCAAGATAGCTTTCTCAAATGTAAAGAAATACAAAACACATCAGCAAATATATAAACAGGCAAATTATAATCGTGATCATGTAATGTTTATTAGCAAATATATACAAAATATATTTCCCATAATTATCAATTCCATCCCGAATATTTTTAATATTAATGCAATGTACTCATATATGAGAGAAGAGGAAACATCTTTGAACATTTGGTCAATGAATGTTTTCTAACGTACAGTTTATTGCATATATTACACGAAATCAATTTTTCACTTTAAGTATCAACAAATTAAAAATCCTCCTTTTTCTTTTCAAAAACTTTATTTTCTTATATCATTACTGAACATTTATATAATACAAAACTCCAATGTTTCAACTGTTTTTATCTTCATACAGTCATTTTCAAGGATATCTCTCTCCCACTGCTATATTTTATTATTCTTTCTTTTACATTATTTAATTACAAATCTCCTAATATTATTAAGATTCATCTTATTTACCTTTTGGTTTTTAATATATTTTATATTTAACCTGACATCTCCGAATCTTAAAATCCCTTTTTATCAACAAGTTGTCCAAAATTAAAACCTGGCTGTATTGATATTATAGCTCTCACCTGGAGTCTGATCTCTCTTCCAATACCTTTATGATATATAGACCGTAATTCAAATTGTTTTTTTTTTTAACAACTTAAATTATTCGTGTTATTAATCTTTGTAAAAAAATATTTAAATTAATTTGGATAATCGTATAGTCCTTTTTGTTTCAATAATGGTATATTGTAACTTATCTAATTATTCATCAAAAAGGGAGAAATGCCTTCTCTTAATATTGTAATTGTTGTTTAAAAACTGTTATACTTAATAAATTTATTATTATTATTTAAAAAACCTCTTAAATAAGTTAATCATTTCAATATGACAAATTTGTAATGCTGTATTAAAGATTCTTTAATTCTTTTTATTTCCCTCCTTTCAAAGAAGATATCCATAGCTTGTTCAAACATAATTTTATGGTGTGAGCCTCTTTAAAGGATATATAATGCAGAACTAAAATATCTATTTTCACTCTACTTTTATGACTTCTTATCCTTTCATTTAAACTCAAAAACAAGGAATAATATAAACTACTCTAGGAACAGAATTCTTATCAAAAATTTCTTGTATTATTCAATAAATAATTTATACGTAGTAATACCTTCCTTTAAGCTATTTTACTTTCTAACAAATGAACGTTCTTTTTTTAAAACTTTATAAGAAGATAATTTAAAAGTCAAAAAAATAAAATCATATTTTTTTTTTTTAAACTTTAACATTTTTAAAATTACTATTATCAGTACTCTGACTTTCATACGACCCTCAACTCTCCATGCCATCTCATATTGCTGACCCACCTTTCACACACATGTTGAAAAGATAAATAATCACCAATAAACGTATTTCGTGCAAACCAGCACTCATCAGTTGGTCCAGATTACAATCTCCACACATATATATAATCAGTGCATATTGGTGATTATTTATCTTTTCAACATGTGTGTGATCAAGTGCGTCAGCAATATAAGATGGCATAGAGAGTTGAGGGTCGTATGAAAGTCTGTGCAGGTTTAAGCCTGTATAGTGTACTAATTTATTATCAGTACTGTAGAGTATTTCACATTAAATAAAATACGTTCAATGAATTTATTAAAATAGCCTTCAAATAATCTTTATAAAATAGTCTTTTTTTAAACAAAGTAATCTTTTTAGAACTATTTAATCTCTATTTCTATCACTAGAATTCGTTAATTAAAGCAACTATTTTTTGGAAGTCGGATTGATGGCTATCAGGTATAATTATAGGTCTCATATCTTTGTTTTTAACATCATGCTACAAAAATATTATTCATTATTGGATAACCTCTAGTCTAATGAATGACTAATAAAAATTATTAATTATTTTTTAAATCTCTTATCAATAAATCTAAAAACTTTAACAAATCTAAACCCTCTTTTTCTAAAATATATTATATAGAAGGATCAAAATTATTATTTTTTTTTTCAACTTCTAATTTTTCCTTTCAACTGCAAACAATCATCAACATATCTAACAAACCATTTTAAATATATACAATCGTAATCAATAAAGGGGAAATACTATAACTTATTCATCATCAACACCACCATTTTCAACCATTATTGATTCATTGCAGGATGAAGATCTTTCCAAGTTTAATTCATCTTCTCCAATCTTTAGTCTGTTTTCTCCACATCATCCCAGAACACTTCCATTATTTCATCAATCCATTTCCTATATAGTCTCTTTCTAGTTCTTTTACAATCTCTTGGAATCCAAATTAAGATTTTAACTTCCATCTACCATCATCATCTTCTAGTGACCTATCCAGCTCAATTCCACTTCAGTCTCTTAATTCTTTCAGTGGTGCCAATAACACCTGTTTGCTCTCTTAATCATGTATTTCACTTTTGATTTTTTGTTATTATTAATAACTTTGTTGAGCAGTCTGAACTTTCTGCATTGCTCTCTTGTTAAGTGTCCAAGTCTCAGATCCATGAGTAAGAATTGGCAAAACATCTGTTTTTCCAAACACATAGGAAAATTTCCTTTTAATACTAAGTTTAATTATGCTCCATCCAAATTTAATTCTACAATTAATTTCATTCATTATGATTTCATCTGAAGTAATAATCTAACCAAGATATTTGTAGTTGTTAATTTCTAACTCATTGTTATCAATCTTTATTTTTATCTTTTGAGAAAATCCATTGAATAATACTTTAGTCTTTTTAATATTTACCTTTAGTCCTACTTTTTTACTTTCGTCTAATAACTCTTGCAACATTTCCTGAAGCTCTAAACAATTATTTGCAAAAACAATTACATCATCGGCAAAATCTAGATGACTCAAATAATCTCCATTTACTTTTATTTCTTAGCTTCCTATTTTAATTCACAAAATCACTTTTCCAAAACTGCTGTAAAAAGTTTTGAAGATATGGTGTCATCCTATCATACACCCTTCTTAATGTTATTCTTAATAATATCATTATGTAATCTAATTGCTACTAATAGATTTTTATAAATATTCTTCAGAATATGACAATATCATGGTCTATATCTTGATGATCCGATGTTTTGATCACTGAAGGAATGTGTATAGAATCAAATACCTTTCATAATCTACAAATCCAAAGCTTAATGGCAACTCATATTCATTAGCCATTTCTATAATTTTTCTCAATACTTGGATATGATCCACTGTATTAAAACCTCTTTTAAAACCAACTTATTTTGGTTGGTTAAAATATAAAGTTTACTGTAGATGAATTGTGATTATCTTGGTAAAATTTTTGTATAGAACTGATAAAAAAATCAATAAATTTTAAAATATCACCAACGCAGTTTTCTTTTCAAAATAATTCATAAAATTCAATATATGTAATTCAATACACTGACCTTTTTTAAATATTGTTTTTAGAAATATATAAATGTACACCAATATTTCGACTATTTAATATTATAGTCTTTATCAAGGAAACTGAAAAATAAAAATATATAATAATAAATATAAATATCAAATATTCTAAAAATCCCTAAAAATATATATAAACTTATAAACAGGACAAATAAAAACATTATTATAATATAATATAATTATCATATTATTATAGTATAATATAATTATCATATAATGTTCATATAATGTTTTTATTTGTCCTGTTTATGAAAAGAAAAAAAGTTTAAGTTTATTAATAAACCATCAAACATCACATGATCACCATTCTTTATGCTTACACATACTGATTTCAGAGGCAAAATTCTCCATGTAGTAGCATCATTTAGTGCAAGCCAGAGTAATCAATGGATGCAGGAAGGTTTATGCATAAAATCTCTATCTAGTGCCTACTTGTCTAATACGCCCAGTCTAGTTTTCAGCTTGTGGCATTCATAAGTGAGGAACTTTGGATCTGAAAGCACTGCACCTAGATCTTGGGATCTAATGCAATCCTCCAGTACCCACATTTTACCTTTTTAGCTAACTATAAAGCTTTGAGTCCAAATTCAAAACATAATGTTTTCAAGCTAAGTGCACTGAATAGTGCTACTTCATGGAGAATTTTGCCTCTGTGAAAACAGCTTGTGTAAGCATAAAGAATGGCGATCATGTGATGTTTTATGGTGTAATACCAATCCCGTTCAATACAATGTGATTATTAAAGAATCAATGACACCAAAAAGTAGCCGAACTAGCTGAACTGAGTTCAGACCTATATGACTATACAAGCTAATGATTTTATCTTGAAAACATTATTGTGTCTTCCAATTTGGTCTCAAAGCTTTATAGTTAGCTAAAAAAAATAAAAGATGGCTTCTGGAGGGTTGCATTAGATCCTAAGATCCAAGTGCATTGCTCTCAGATACAAGGCCCCTCACCGATGAAAGCCACAAGCTAGAAACTAGTCTGGGGATATTGGAAAGAGTAGGCACTAGATAGAAATTTTATGCACAAATCTTCCTGCATCTGTTGTTTACTCTGGCTTGCACTGAATGGCCCTACTGTATGAAGAGTTTTGCCTCTGTGATAATAGGGATTATAATATTTAGAAATTATGAATTCATTTTATATAATAAAATGCTTGAATTGTTTTAAAAATAAAAAAGAGATGTCATGTGTGGGACTACAAAAAATAAATTAGCAATTAGATTAAAACAGCATTCAAATAATAAAAAGCCTTTGAATTGTATAAAATCATACTATGAAAGGATAATAAAGGAAGAAATTTACATTAGTGAAATCAAACCTGAATTGAATAGAACGTTAATGATAAAGAAAGAAAAAAAACGAAGATAATAGATTTTTTTAATTAAATGGTTTTGGGGGTATTTTTGATATAAATATGAAAAATGTAATATGGTTTTGAGATGGTTGCATTTATTTTTGGGGATTGTTTGGGATATTTATATTTATTGTTATATATTTTTATTTTTCAGTTTCCTTGAAAAAGACTGTAATATTAAATAGTCAAAACGTTAGTGTATATTTATATATTTTTATAATAATCATATAAAAACAAGATTTAAAAAGAAGCTGATAAATCTATAATTTCTAATATCTTCTTTTAACATCTTTTTTAAAATATCAATGTTAATACTGTATTCTTCTATCAGCTGGTCAATATCACATTAATAGAATAATTAGTTAGTCAACTTATGTCATTGGCTACTTGTATGTTAATTGTTAAATTGAGCAACGATATCATTTTTTTTTTAAATCTGAGTTTAAGGGATTTATATTTGTTGTGGTAAGTTTAAGGTGAATCCACAATGCTTATAAACTATAACAGATAACATTTGAATCATTAATGTGGTCCAAACATTATATTCTTTTTTTTTTAAATGAAAATAATCCATTCCATACTTGGTAGATTTTTGCATTATTATAATTGTTGGATAAACTTATTTAAAATAGTTAATGTAGAATAAAGAATTCAAAAACCTAGATATATGAAAACATTCTCAAACATTCATACCACACGGTTACGAATTAATCTTGTCTTGAAATGTAAACCTTGACCATATATTTCTATTAAATTTATTATATCACTGTCATCTGTTTGACAAATTATATTTAATATTTACATCCCTGGAAGTTTACTAATTATTAATTAAATGTTTCAAAAGAGGCTTCTTTACTTGTTCAAAATAACTAGAAAGTTTAAATTCATCCAGATTTCACACATATGAAATATTTATATCTGATATAACTCTCATATAATCTATGGTATTAAGTAAAATGGAATACACTTTTAGTTTATAGGTTAATCAGATAGGACATTATTTTTCAACACTGGTAATGTGATTTTAATCTGTGAAGCTAGTTTATGATTGTTGCCTGATTACATAATAATCAAAATATTTTTAGATAAATACACATAAATTAGCATTACAATTTTAATATATATTATACCGGATACTCAATCTATTCTGAAACAGAGGGCGCCACCAGACCAGTACGTGTCTGGAAAATTTATTTACTGTGATCAGAATAGATGATGATGATGGTTTGCGCCGACTAGACTCGGGGAGAAACAAGAGATCTTAAATTGTTTAGACAATTGAGACAAAAGCACAAAGACAAACGTCAGCCAAATTAAGTTTAAACATATTTCATAAATTTTATTATGAGAAAATAAAATATTAAATATAAGTTTATGACACAATAGATGGGGGTTAACTCAGGCATGTACCAGACCTACTAAAGACAAAGCTATGACAGACTGACTGATCTTCTAATAAACAAATTTAAAAGGGAGGAAGCAAATTTCATTCAGTAGAGGATTCACCTAAACATTGGTTTTCACTTTCAGATATTTAAACCATATGCCCCTGAAATAGATCAAAGAATCCAGTGCTGATGAGCTGTTCGAGATCTAAAAATTGGTCAGACCTCGATTGTCCTTATATCGGTATGAGCTGCACCTATTACTACATTTAAAATAACAGTGATTGATCCACCTCAAGAACAAACGACAAACATGACTGAAATGAAGAAACCATTAAAACTGGTGAATCCCAGCCAAACGATTGGCGAAAATTACTTTAAAATTAATAATTAAAGATCCCACTAAGGGACAAGTAAATAATTAGAAAAACAGTTACATCTGCCCAGCATTTAAAGAAAATAAACTTACAAACAAATTCTGAGTACACGCTTTGACAAATTTAAAGCACACATAATAAATACAAAAAGAAATCTATCGGAGAGTGCACATGAGTACGAAATATCAAAAGTTAAAATACTCTAGCAGAACGAAAGTATTGCTCACCTGTAATTTAAGAAAGGATAAATTTTATCTTCCTGCTGACGACTTATAAAATTACAAAGAAAAACACAATTCTAATTTCCGCCTTTAGAGATATTAGAAACGAAATCTCCACCTGCGAAAATCAGACAATAAAGTCATCAGCCAAAAGAGTTTTGGAGGTTTAGCAAGAGAGCAAACAGAGAGTATAAAATTAATTATTGAATACTAAATAATTACAGGTAAGCATAAAAAATATATATACAAGACTGCTAAAGCATTTACAAAAGCGAGGCATAAAATATAAAACTCATTCATCACTCTCCAATAAACAAAACTGAAAGCAAATTGGAAGCTTAAAACTAAGATTCCAAGACACACTATAAAATATTGGAAACCCAGCCGAGATTAAATATGAGGCTATATTGATTTAAGAATACACATTTATGATCAGATTGAGTGGAGATTTAATGAGAATTAATTTACCCTGGGAAGAATAAAAACGAAAATAGTTACCTTTCGGTAAAACAAAGTTCACATAGAGTGCGCACTTTTACTTAAGTTCATTTTCAGGTTCTTTAGGCAGCAAGGTAGATGTAGAGAGGTTCCGGCTTCTTTTAGGTGTTCAAAGCATTACTGGAGCAAACTTGGAAGTCAGGGATCCGTCTTTTGTGGAGTTAGCAAGCCATTTGGGTGGTGGTAACAAGTATAGAATTTTTCATTTTGTTGTAGGCAAAAGTATTTAATCACAGCTGATGTCCTTTAAGAAATTAAATGTCCGCACTGATATAAATTCTCACTTGATAAACAGCTTGTCTATCAACGAACAATGAATTAACTCTCACTCCAAATTTTCGGGGCTATTTATACGTTGCTCCATTTCCCGTGAAACACTTTCCTTGTTGTCCAATTTCTACGCCTTAGGCAGGGCAAATATTAATCTCCCGCTCAATCTATCTAAGAATTCTACCCAGGGTTTATTGAAATGAAAACAACAACATAAAAATCAAATCTCCGCTATAAAAATTGGTTACAATAATTAAAATAAAAGCCACAGGAATGCAATTAGCTAGCCAGCTTGTTTTTAAATCAAATGGATTTAAAAACAGGCGGTATATGAAAACTATTTTAAAATAAATCGATAAACATTTTTAAAAAATCCGTTTTACATATAAATGTGTGTGTACTTCGATACATGCATTCTTTTTAAATAACACTGCAAATTTAAACTCTACGTTTAATGAAAATTAAAAGCTTAATAAATTTCTTTTTTTTTTGTAATGACAACATTGAATCGGATTTCAATCAGGTTCAATATATATATATTCTTTTGGAAGCCTTAAAGAAAATGAGCAGGGCAAATTCCTAATGTCCACTCCATACATTCTTGTCATTGTAACTGTTATTATATGTGATTCATATAGTATACAAACATGAATGGGCCATTCACCAACACACATTAGCCAGTGTGGTGAGTTTATTGGCTTTTTACCTCTGAGTTTAAGGTCAAGAAACACCATGGTCTTTCTTCTCAGTTGCCTAATAAGGCAGAATGAATGTATGTGTAAATGGTAAATATTTTTTCAATAGATATGTACAATCATGACAGGCAAAAATAAATCATGGCCCTTAATCCCAAGAGGCTATAAAGTCATGAACCAAGGCAGCAGTTGGTGGTTGAAGGTGGAGGGTGCTAAGAATCCCCTGATTGTGGACCCTGGCTTCCATTTGATGATGAATTTTTATTTAGGTACTGACAAATGCAGATTACTTTTAAGTGAAGGAAGATTGTAAGAATTAGAAGAAGAACAATCTTATATTAAATGGGACATTATTGGACTTTGTGAAGTTAGAAGAAAAGGTGAAGAGACAGTTGATTTAAAAAGTGGACATGTACTCTATTATAAAGGCACAAATATTGGAAATACAAGTGGAATAGGATTTATTATAAATAAAAAGTGGAAGAACAACATTGTGGAGATTGGTGGTGTATTGGACAGAGTGGCAAAATTAGTTATCCAACTTAATAACCGATACTAAATGCAGATAATTCAAATTTATGCCCCAATAAGTCCTCATATTGATGAAGTAGTAGAAGATTTTTATATGGATGTACAAAAGGCTTTTTGATCAGAGTAAAAAACATTTTAAAATTGTTATGGGAGACTTTAATGATAGAATTGGTAAAAAAAAAAAAAAAAGAAAGATGAAAGTGCTGTAGGTAACTTTGGTTATGGCAATAGAAATGAGAGAGGTCATAGACTTGGGGAATTTGCAAAATGTTAAAAGGAAATGGACATGGAAGCATCTAAATGAAGGTACAGCAGAATTGGGTTATATTTTGACTAACCGAAAATACATATTTCACGATTGTAATGTTTTTAATAAATTTAACACAGGAAGTAATCCTCAATAAGTAAGATGTAAGATACATATTAATGCAAAACTAGAGAGACAAAAATTATTAAGAAAAACAATATTTATAGTTGATATTCCTAATCTTCAGAAACATTCTAATGAATTTAAATTAGAACTTACAAATTGGTTTCAAGTATTAGTAGATTTTGAACATGATTCGGATTTGAATGAAATTAATATGAAAATAACTGATACACTTTTAAAAACTGCAACAAACATAGCTGGTAGAAAGAAGCAGTAATTGACCAATAAAATTTCTACTGAGTGTAGAGAATTTATGAAGAAAAGAAGGAATATGAAAATATACAAAAATGATGCTTAAAATTAAAAAGGATTGAATACCTCGAATTTTGTAAAATGGTGCAGAAAAGAGTTGAAAGTGATATAAGAAAGTATAACTGTGAACTAGCAAGGAAAGCTGTAGAAGAGAATAAAAGTCTCAAGCATATAAAACAACATTTTGGTATTGGTAGGAAATATATGTGTATATTTTGATATGTATGTGTGTATTTTATATATGTGTGTAAAATGATGGAGATATATATATTTTTAATTTATATATGATTTATACATATACATGTGAAATGATAATTATGTATTTGTATTATTCAAATCTTGCAGCTCTGACGAAAACTGTAAGAAAATAAAGAAGGTTAAGAAAATTACTTGCATTTAAGTGTATATTAATGAAGTATTATAAGTAATATATATGATTATATGAAGTATTATAAATTTATATCTGCAATAAAAAAAATGGAATTATTACTAAAAAGAGAAATGACATCATGAAATGGGTAGAAAACTTCTATCAAGAATTATATAGTAATAAAGAACAAGTACCTCCTATATCTATTATATCTTCCAAATTACCCAGAATTTTAAATGAAGAAATGAGATATGCAATTAAATTTATGAAGAAAGTAAAAACTCCAGGTAATGATGGAATTATAATTGATATATTAAAAGAAGCAAATGAAGAAATAGAAAAAAATTTAGCAAAATTATATACCAAATGTCTTAATGATAAAGATGTACCAGATGATTGGAAGAATGCAGTATTAATATTAGTATTTTAAAAAGGTGATAAACAAGATATTAGAAATTACAGACTTATCAGCCTTTTATCAGTTTTATACAAATTTTTTACCAAGATAATTACAACTCATCTATAGAGAATAATAAAAGAACAAGCTGAATTTAAAAGTGGTTTTAATACAGTAGATAATATCCAGGTATTGAGAGAAGTTATAGAAAGGACAAATGAATATGAGTTGCCATTATGCTTTGGATTTGTAGATTATGAAAAAAGGCATTTGATTCTATAAACATTTTTTCAGTGATTAAAGCATTGGACCATCAAGGTATAAATCCAGGATATTGTCATATTTTAAAAAATATTTATAAAAATGCAACAGCAACAATTGGATTACATAACAATACTAGGAAAATCAACACTAAGAAGGGTGTAAGACAGAGTGACTCCATATCACCAAAACTTTTTACAACAGTGCTGCAAGAAATATTTTGTGGATTAAAATGGGAAGCTAAAGTAATGAAAATAAATGGAGATTATTTAAGTCATTTAGATTTTGCAGATGATGTAGTTGGTTTTGCAAATAATGCTTTAGAGCTGCAGAAAATGTTGCAGGAATTATTAGATGAAAGTAGGACTAAAGATAAATGTTAAAAAGACTAAAGTAATGTTCAATGGATTTTGTCAAAATATGAAAATAAAGATTGATTATGGTGAGTTAGAAGACATTAACAGCTACAAATACCTCGGTCAGATTATTAATACAGATGGAAACATGATGGATGAAATCAATCATTGAATTAAACTTGGTTGGAGTGTTTTTGGTAAAAATAACTTGATACTAAAAGGAAACATGCCTATGTGTTTGAAAAAGAAGGTTTTTAATAAATGTATTTTACCAGTTCTTACTTATGGATCTGAGACTTGGACACTTAATGGAAGAGCAATCCAGAAATTTCAGACCACTCAATGAAGTATGAAGAGATGCATATTAGGAGTAACAAGAAGAGATCGAAAACAGAATATATGGGTAAGAGAACAAATAGGTGTTACTGACCTCATGGAAAAAAATAAAAGACTGAAGTGGAGTTGGACTGGACATATTGCTAGAAGAGATGATAATAGATGGACAATTTAAAATCTTAAACTGGATTCCAAGCAATTGTAAAAGACCCAGAAAGAGACCACATGTAAGATGGATGGATGAAATAAGAAAGTGTGGTGTGGGTGTGATGTGGAGAAGAGAAGCTAAAGATCAGAAATGGATTGAACTTGAAGAGACCTTCATCCTATATTGAATTGATAATGGTTGATGATTTATATATATATATTGTAATGGGATGGGTTGGGTGAAAAGTTGGTAGAAGGGTAGAAGGAAATGAAAGTTGTAGCTGGAGTGATGGCAAAACAGAATTGAACTGAGGTGATGGAAAAACATCATCAACCCCAAGTAAAATCAATAATTTGCAAAAGTATCTATAAGTAATGAGATATTTAATAATAAAATGAGATTAAAGAATCTCTGAGAACATTGTGAGATCAGAAGTTACTATACATCCATCAGCATTATAATTTAAAAAATAAGTACAAGTAAATATATAAAATCAGCAGACCATCTTGTGGCTGGATTGAAAATGGGTCTTCTTTAGACCAGGCTAACTATTGAGCCTTTGCCAGCTTGGGCAATTATTTAAACATAATTTGGATGCACCAGTTTAGTGCCCATCCATTAAAATACACAATAATCAGAAATTAAAATAATAATGCTGGGACATTTAAAACATGCAGATCATCATCAATGCTCAGGCCACTTGTACTGGCCAACTATAAACTTAAATTTTTAATAAGACTAAAGTAAAATAAAAAATAATAGAGCATGGGCTTTAAAGAGTATCCTCTTTTGCACCAACCAGGATGATGATTGATCATCTCTGGATGCCCCAAAAGCACTAAATATATGTCCCCATTTATCCGTGTCCGAATCTAGCTCAGGAACACAAGCTCTATTACTGTATGTGACCAAGAGATGATGGAAACAATTTTAACAATTAAATACAAGTTTATTCATAACAAAAAAAAATGATTAAGGTCTTATGAGGGTTCTGATTTTGAAAAGTATACATTGAGTTACATGATTAATAAATTAGGTTTACTTAAAACCCATTCAGCACACAGGCATGTGGCTTGATACAAAATTAACATGTTTGAATTAATATTTAATTTAGAAAAATGATCAGAATTTTACACATAAGTGTCTATCTGACACGCATTGTTATTTACAATACAATTGACATATATATGCACATATGTGTGCGTGAATTTTCTGATTTTGATTATAATACAAAATTTCAAATGATCAGATTGAGATTTAAATAATTACTATTCAACATTTAAATTGTTATATTACTCTACATATATGTGCGCACAAACATGCGATTTATAAAATGCAATTAATATTTTTTAAAAAAATAAATTGACATTGAATCAAAAAAAATATTAAAATTTTACATATATGAATGTGTGTGTATATACGCACATTGACTTTTATCTATTTCAAGTCATTACAATAATATTATATATTTTTTCATACTTAATTCATTTGGAAAACACAAATTTCACACTTATACGTTGAAACAGGAAGGTTGCTCTGCAAGTCTTCGTTTCACCTTTCTCTTACATTTCACCTACCCTTATACCTAAATTCGAATCCCAAATCGTTCATAGTGTGTCTGTACAGCCATTTATATACTACAATCCAGCCTAAAATAAACCACGTAGGCATTATTACTCGTGGAGTCCAATTTTCAACCCTTTAATTTTGTTGATATATAAAGGTCGAGTATGTGCATGTTTATATATTCATTTAAATGATTATATAGGTAAAACTACACACGGACTACGATGATAACTGTTAAATATTAATATCAATCATTGGAATTATATTATTGGATTGTGGTTGTTGAGTTCATTTACTTTAAAAATATTGTGTTGCAATATTTATTTTCTATTGTAGGTAAAATAATAATTATTAAAAGTAGTTTATAAATGGATTCATGCAATTACAATCTAAATATGAAATAATTTAATATTTTTCTAATATTATAAAGTTCCCGCCATTGAAAATTATATAAATATGAAATAAGGCTAGGTTGAGAATATAATAGATTTAAAGTAAAACATTTTGGATTATAAATTCACACTTCGTATGTCTACTTAGGAATTTCCAATTAGCAAAAGTCTTCAACAGAATGAAATAAATGTTTTAATCTTCTTTCAATCTGAGCATTTACTGGAATTTATAATTGTAAACTAAAAAAAAACCTTAAAATGGATTCCTTCTGATGTTCAGATAAGAAATAACTAATTGATAAGAATGCAAAAGGTTAAAGGTTTGTCATGCCCCAAGGCAGGTTCTTTTATAAGATAAACAGTATATATTGAATGTTTTTCTTTTGTTTAAAAAAAAAGAAGGGAAGAAACAAAAGCTGATTCTGTTTCTGATGCTGTTTTTCTGCTGTTTGATTTGGCGTTTTTGATTTTATTTTCTGAGGTTATAATTTTTTTTATTCTGAGAATTCGGACGGTCTGAACTATTATTTTCGGAATGCTGATCCTGATGTTTTGCTGACCGACCATCCGTGACTTAAATAATCCGCTTTCAAGAAAATGTACAAAATGCTGACCTATCATAGAACCGCCAATATGACTGAGTAGAGTCGGCACCGTGACTATTTTCCTTTCGGAAATAGCTGGCCGCTGCCGATGTACCATCTGACGCATCGCCAATATGCCTTAAGGAACCGCCTATGCTGCTGCAAACAGAGACTGAATTAACATGCTGCTAAATCTTATCCACTCCTGAAATGTGCTCCAGCTTCAACCACCCAAGCAACTGAAAGGTAACAAAATTAACCCAAGAGCTCTTGTGATCTAAAACCCACTATAGCAAAACAAACTCCCTTTTTCTCACCACACTTATCATGTATGTTTTAAAATGTATATTTAAATTTATTGCTCGATCTAAACCTTGGGTTAATATCAAATTTAAATTGTTTTATTTGCGTATTTTATGGGCTTGCATAGCATCAACCGAGCGAAGCAAATCTTAATTAATGATACTCCCCATTCCTTATAAAGAATGTAATTTTACGTTCATGAGTCCCTCCCTTAAATGAGATTTAGTAAGCCGCTCGTTCGATGACTATATTATTTTCTTTATAATACCTAGATTTAGTTCATAATCCTCCAGGATGTATGCGAGGTGTGGGAATAACTATTGGCAGATGTGGGAGTGCGTGGGTTAATTACATTTTACTTAAATTCTCGCACTCACACCGTCCTTTTAATGTTAAACTCCATTATTTGTTTTAAGTATTTCTATTGTTATTCTGAGTTTGGGAGAGTGTAGACGCTTTTCATCAATGCAGTGAATTGCTTATGTGCCCAATCTTTCATTATGTCTCCTTCTTTGAATCAATTATATATATATTTTAGTGTTGCTGGCAAGGGTATTCGATGTTGAGATCACTTTGTTCTTTAAAAGGGCTTTAAATGGCCAAGTCCATTTCCCCTTTACTTCTTCCTGTGGTTTCCAGTCAATGTGTGTACCAGAGCATCACACCTGGGGATGCTGATGCAGTTCTTCGCAGCCATATGCTAGCATACTCCGATCTTTAGGGCTACGGCCGAGACCAATGTGGGGTGCAGCATATGTGTCTGATTTTATGATTTATTTCTTTATTGTCATCACAAAGTTCCTGTAGTTTAAATGGACTACCACCCTCCATCGTTTCCTAAATCTTGCGAGTACCACTGAATCCCTTTTTAAGTACTTTAAGATATCATACTCACACATACATTTCCGCACTAAGCAAGTTGCTGCTGCCAAGCTCATTGGAGCCGCTCTGCATTTATTCTGAAGTCAGCCTTTATCGTAAAACTATTTAATATCTTTTATTATAAATAATTCCAGTACTCTTATTCTTGGGCTTCGCATGTATTCAAGGTTTAGTAAGGCACATTCGTAAGCGATAATTGACCCAGGTTATAGATTAACGAGTAAAATGATTTAATCAATTGTAGTTAACCATTTGACGCCACTATTTAATAAATAAATAGTGCCAGAAATCATATTTAGCCACTTAATAAATCATGTTAATTTAATCAATTCTTTACGTTAGTGTTTGTTTTCTGATTCATCTCATTGTCTCATATTGTCTGGGTTATACACGTATCTATTAAGACGTTCCAAACGCTAGCTGTTAATTTATTTATAAATCTCACGTAGTCTCTTCTCTCTCTCTGACCACCGTGGCCTGAAGGGATGTTGCTATTGTGATGGCGGGTTCGGGCTCCATCGTATTTGGTTGCGTAGTCGATCTGCTGTATTCGAATCCGGTATGACAGGCCCTGAACCCACTTGTGGTGCTGCTTTTCGAGTGTGGTGGAGAAACTGTGCAACTTGTTTATGAAATGTGCGAATTCCTACCGTTACATAGTAATTTTTTTTTTGAGACTGGCGCCTTAACGTGGAGCAATGAGATAAACACCCACATCCCCTGAGTAAATTTTTTTTTCCCACTCTTGATATATATTATATTAGACATGCAAATCCCTTATAGTTGACATTTATGAATGTGTGCTTTATATCATATAAAATAATAGTGTAATTATTTAAATCTAAACCCCGTAATGTTTTTCCAAGTCCCGTGAGTAATTTTACTCTTAATAAGGATTAATTATATATATTTAAGACTTCTTTGAAAATGCAAAAATGTGTATATATGTTTTGTTTGACTCGGGCGTTTGAATATTAGTTAAAGATAGACAAACCGTTAAACTTGCTGTAGTGCGTTGCGAGCTGATCATGAGTTATTACTGAACAATTGAAAGTCATGCTATCACAATGTTTATTATTTAAGAATTTAAAATCACGCTATAAATATGGCGTTGAATATCTAATGGTTATTCCAAATGAATATTGTGACAAAATATATGTTGTAAAAGTTTTTTTTTACTCTCTTGTCTTTTCCTCCGTGAAATAAATTAGAGCTCGAGATGCAATACAGTGAGAATACTTCCATATGATATAGCCTAGACAAATAGGCGACCTTACAATGTAATAAATACGCCCGTAGTTAAATGAAAGAAAAATTTTTTTGCAAGGCTAAATCTATATAACAGTTCGTATTTTATTTGAACTGATGACATGGTGCCTCGGGATAGTCTCTATAAATGAAACTATTTCTAAAATAAATTTTTGTCATCAATTTAAAAATTTTATTGATGTAAAGCTTAAATGTATATAATATTTTGAGAATCAAAATGCGTTATAAATGTGTTACCAGACAGTTAGACGTGAAGGGACCGGGAGATAAACAATTGTCCTAAAAATAAATGATCGTAAAAATATTTTGTTTTATATATTTGTATATATGACTTATATAGATGCGCGTTTGTTTTAAATGAGGGAAAATAAGATAAATATGCCCGGATCTAGCGAACATTATATAGATAAGAGTAGGAGATTGGAGAAATTAGATTCAAGTAATAACAAAATAAGCAGCATATTAAATATATTTTCTTTACATATTAGTACTAAAATAAGAGTTAGTTTGCAGCAGATGGAAAACTTTATATGATATAAATTTTATGACAGCAAAATTTAGTTAAGGCATTGGTGATATAAGAAGCAGCAAATAGGCCAAAAGACCAGAAGGGAAATAGCCGATTAGCCATTAGTATAGAAAAATAAAAAGTAAACCGCACAAAATCCTGAATCCAAATTAATATATATTTTGTATTAAGTAATTTAGAATTGAATCATAGAAACCATCATCAGTAGAGACAAAACAAATATGGAAGACCATCAATACGACCACAGACCAGATGTAAACTCAGCCAAAATTGTGGAATCTCCACCAGCAATAATAAAGCCCGAACAGAGATCTGGAATCGGAAATTTTGAAATTGCGTACCTGATAGATATGTTTAAGAAGAGTGAAGAACGAGCAAGGAAATGGGAGGAGGAAGAACGAAAAAGAGACCAGGAATATCAAGGATTTGTTGAAGAGGTTTTAAAAGAAATAAGAGATATAAAAAGGGAACAAGCAGCCCTTGCACTCCGGGTAAAACAGTACAACCAAAAACACGGGAATCCAGAGCCAAACCCTAATGATCCAAAATCATCTAAGGAAGTAAAAGTGGAAGAAGATGATTAAAAAAAAACGATAGGAGAACCAACAGACTTAAACCCTATAGCTGTATCGATTGATGATCCGGGAAACCAAATAGAATGGCCCATTAATATCCAGATGAGAAAAGATGACACGGACCAAGATGCCAAGACCGCCATATGCAAAAATGATGATATATCATCAACCCAGACCAGCAGCAATAAGACCATCTATGCGGACATTAGCAATAGTTGCAAAATTATACCACTTGACATAGGTATTCAAACTCAGCTAGCCAAAATGGTAATCGTTAAAATCTTTTGTGGTGATATTGGAGAAAATCCCCACCCGCATTTAAACAGTTTAAAGGATTTTTTTTACTTCTATAGAACTAGCCCACATGAACAGATTACAATAGCCAGTCACTACTTACATAATTATGCGAAGGATTGGTGGACTATGTTAACAGTCAAACCCGAAGACTTTACAGCCTACACCAAAATCCTTTTAAAGTATTACTGGAGCGACGACCGGCAGAGTAAGATATTAAATGCAGTCAGCCAAGAACAATATGGGACCATAATGGAAACACACTCAATTCTTTATACGGCAAACCAATCGTTTGAAAACATTAAATGCATTCACATTTTCTGATGCCCATATCATCAGCACCATCCAACAAAATATGCTGATAGCCATCCAGCAATTGATGATAGGGAGCAGAATTAGAAGCATTGAGGAGATGGCCGAATTTCTGACCATGCTCGATTTTACCACTTGGGCCAAAGAGCCCCCTGACAAAATTAACAAAACTAACAACCCAAGACAGCCGCCGTTTAATAACCGAGCCAACCATCACCCACCAGACCCAGGAGCATATTAAATGAAGAAACTCATGGACGTGGAACTGAATTCGGATGTGACAAAGACAACAATGTTTTTTTTTTCTCTCTGTAAGATTTAGAAGTTAGGTAGTTTCAATGTTATCCGTGCGTAAGTTAGTGATTAGTTTACCAAAGTATTCGTTAGAGTTAAAACCCTAGTAAAAAAAAAAATTGATCCGGGTATATATCTGTATATATTTGTATCTTTGAATTTATCCCCTCATTTAAAAAAAGGAAAAAGAAAAACCAAAGATGTATTGTTACCTTATATTGTAACGGTCAGAATCGTCTACCTCGCTAACACACTGCATAATTCAAACCCCAGACCCGAAACTGAACATTCTAGGAGGGGTTGCCTTCTAGATATACTAAGTTCGAATCTAAAGTCCAAATTTCACAGCGCCACCTACGTGATAACGCATCTGATGCTACACTAGCATAACCTTTTACCGGTGCCTGGTGGTCAGGGAGAAACAAAAGACTCTATACTAAGATAAGTTTGGGTGGCTAATTAACGTCTATGGATTTACAAAAGAAATGCAGAAAATATATATATCTAGACCGAGACAGTGATAGGAATCAAATAAAATAAGAGATAAAATTTAGTTTTAAATAATTGCACACAATTTATTTATATCAATATATAGATCAAACGCCACTGTCTGCTTATATGAGACAGGGACGCGTATTAAATAATTGTTGGCATTTATATTTCAGTAATGACAAAAGGGTTTTAAAACAGAGTGATATATTCTATTCCTCGGGCTAATAGCATTACGATAATGTGCTTGACAAGATAGGAACATGTGCGAGGTGCTTTGAGTAAATAGACAAGTTTAAGACAATATTTGAAATTAAATGTTCTAAAATATTTATTGATTTCGAGAATAGTAACGGACTAAAGCTTACTAAGCAAACGTGGGAATGGGATCAAAGCATTTATTTGAGAATAATAATAATAGATTTGTATTGGGAGGTCAGTATTGCTGATAGTGAATTTATAAAGTTGGAGGGTGTGACTCGTTTAAGTCACGGATGCTTTGTAAAATAAATATAAAATGAAACAATATTGAAGATCCGGAATAATTACGGAGGGCATCTCGCCGCTAACCCGTAGGAAAGTATTTTGACGAAACAGCCGAAACTTAGCGACTGTGTAACGATTGCGTTTAATTCCCAGGGGTGCCATTTGTGAACACCCTCTGCCTGGAAAACTTGCAATGAGCGAAAGAACGGACTTTGCCGTGTAAAGAATCCTTGGAAAATAAAAACAAAGCGGTCTCAACAACCAATTCATGTACCAGCAATACGAGACTAGTGTATATAAAAACATACTAAATGGGTTTTACTTGTATTAAGAGAAATGCCCAATCAAATTCCCTGAAATTCATTTAAAAGGGTCCGCACATTCTCGACATCAATGATGAACTTTATAATTAAAATAGAACACGGTAATTAAAATAAGAAAATGCATGCTTGCGGGTTTGAAAAGTAAGTATAGATTTATATACGCAATCATGCATTTGGGGACACATTTAATCATTGACTTCGCACATACTCTTATATTAGATTAAAATCAATAACATGTAGATTTTAAACTATGTGATTATGTTACATTAAAGAAAAGAATCGCCCTCGAACGAGTGATTTGCAAGACAATAAAATTGGAAAATTATAAATTTAAAATATGCCTTAATAGCGGCGTCTTATTTTCAATAGAGGGAATAGTTCACTCGGTCAAAGACGATTCTGACACATTATCATAATAAAATAAAAGAAAGCTTTATAAATAGAAAATATTAACCCAAGGATAGAGAGCAAAATGTTAAGCATATTTAAACACACAAAATAAATACACAATGAAGTTGTGAAATATAAGAAAACAATGTTAAATAGCTATAGCATGTTAGTTAGTGATCACAAGAGCTCTTGGGTTAATTTAGGTTACCTCTGGAGAAGCATTTGCAGGTAGATGTTCGGCAGGTTTTATAATTCAGCAGCAAAATCTGGAATGTTCATATTTTGGCAGCGGCAGCAGCAGTTCCGGGATCCGTGTGATAATTTTTTGATGGTATGGAGCAGCGGCTGGCTATTCCGAGGGGACATAGCCATCTTAAACGCCTCTACTCGGACATGTCAAGGTTAGCAAATTATTAGAATTTTAGAACAACTCAGAAACTTTTAGACAACTCAGAATTCTTTAAAAGCTTAGAAACCTTTAAGAGCTTAGAATAGCTTAGAATGGAGAACAAAAGAAAAACATCCTTTTTATAGTAAAATTTAACAATAGATTTGTCCTGGGGCGTACAAAATTATTGGACTTATCTGCTGTAATTAAATCTATCCGAATGTCTAAAGGAATTCAACATTAATTAATTTCTTTTGTTAACTTCCCCGTCGACATTCGAATTACAAACTAGATTTAATTAAAATTACTGCTACTAATTAAAGAAAACTTAAGTGGACAGCTGCTGTTTTTAGATAAACTTATATAATTAAACTATTGTCCCTCATTTATTTTAACAGAAATATTTGGGATGATTTTTATTAAATAAAACGAAAATTATTTTATTTTAAATTGTAATATTTGAATCTATCTACTAAACGAATATTTACTAAATGAATTTTATTTTAAATCAAAATATATTACGATGGTAATATATTTGTAAATAGATCCAAACAAAATAACTAACAATTTATAATTTTGATATGTTTTAAAATGGATATCATAGTGTGTGCGCAATTACGACTTATATAACTTACTTTTTAATAAATGTAAATTATGTGAACAAATACATAATTCATAATATTTTATTTTATTTGGGAATAAGTTATATATATAATATGAGCATTGTGCTCGTGGTTTAAAATTAGGCGGGATTTTCGGTATATAAGTGTATTACAGACACACTACGATAGATTGGGGTTCAAACTAAGGTATGAGGGTAGGAAGTAGGTGAGAAAAGGTGAAACGAAGATCTGCAAAGCAGACCTTACTGTTTCACATTCCCTTAGTGACGGAACAAAAAAAAATTGTTAAAAAAAAAAAGATCTTACAACAGGTGTCCACCTATGAAGCCTGCATAAAAAAAAATTTACAAGATAACCCATAATGTACAGGATATAAATATAATGAAGAAACGAAACTGAATTATATACCCGGATCATATTAATAAATCTACCGTCTAGCGAACATTTTTTTAATATCCCCCCCCCATTCTTCCAACAAAATTTTATTTAAGAACTAAATTTAACACTGTTTATATCCGATCTCCTGTTTATATTATTCTGTGACGTGTCCATTTCTTTTTTTTGTTGTTGTTGTTGTTGTTGTTTTTTTTTTTTTTTTAAAAAAAAACTACTATAATCCTGGGTCTGGTGGGTAATAACTGCTTTTATAATTTGATGACTGCAGTCTCGGATTATCAGGTCTCTTTACCTTGTCTGGCGGTTCTTTGGCCCAGGGACTGAAATCCAGAGTGGTTAAGAATTCGGCCATTTCCTCCACCTCTTTGATTCTGCTGCCCGCCATCAGCTGTTGTATCGGTAGCGGCATATTCTGTTGAACGGTACGTATAATATGAGTATCAGAAAACGCAAACGTGTTCAGTGATCGAAGGCGATTGACCTGGCGAATGAAAAATTGCGTGTGTGTTTCCTTGATCGCTCCGTACTTTTCCTGGCAAATGGTATTTAGAATTCCGCTCTGCCGATCCTCACTCCAATAATATCTTAGTAACAGGCTACAGTAATTCGTAAAGTTGTTTGGTTTTTTCGCCAACATGCCCCACCAATCTTTTGCATAGCCATATAAATGATGGCTAGCGATAGCAGTCTGTTCATGCGGATCCGTTCTATAAAACTGAAAGAAATCCCGCAGGCTATCCAGGTGTGGGTGGGGGTTTTCTCCTATTTCTCCTCGAAATATTTTAACAGTTAATATCTTAGCAAGTTGGGTTTGAACCCCAAAATCTGGAATTAAGGTCCTGTGGATTGTATCTATCCCACTACTATGCGCTTGAGGAGGTGGTAGATCATCGTTAGAGGCCTGACATCTTTGGTTTAGGTCCACTGCCTCGTTGATACTGTTTGTATCGTCAGGTTCTGTTTTTGCTATCAGGACTTCGTTGTCCAGGTATTGTATTATTTTTGGCTCAGTTTGATCTCGGCATTCGCTCATTTTTTTCCGATTTCCTGAGCAGTATTCTTCCAATTTCCGTTGGAGAGCCCTATATCCTTCTCTCGCTTGTGCCAATTCGTCGAGGAGCATCCTGGTAAACTTTTTACACTCCGTCTCTTTTCTTTGGGCTTCCTTTTCCTGCTTTCTTGCCCTCTCTTCGCTTCTCTTATATAATTCCACCAGATCATCCAGATCGGAATCTTCCTTGGTCGTTTGCTGGACAGTTCTCATACTTTTTGGAGGAGATTCAAGAAATCCGGATGGGTCCGGTTCTTGATCAGCGTGGTTGTTGTCCATATTACCCCTGGCTTTGGATGATTATCGTGATCGATGATGATGATTACTTTTTATTTTATCGCTAACTATATTAATATATCTTTAACACAATGTATCGCACTGATAAAGAAAATGTTTAAACTGTTTTCCGTGGAGCTTATTAAAACTAATACGGTAAAAAAATATACTCTTATTATTTTTCCTTGTTTAAATCTCTGCGATGATTACGTTTAATTACAATTTTATTAATGGCTAATAGGCTATCTCCCTCTCGGTTCTGTCGGCCTAATTGCTGCTTTTATATTTATCACTTAAAACCCCAACTACTGCCCTCTTACTACTGCTAAAATTTCTCGCTTAAATCTGCTGCCAATATATATATTTTTAACTGCCCGTATATATAAAATCTCTTAAATTCTACCTGTCAAAATATTTCGCTAAAATATATTTTTAAACTCAAGCAAATTTTATTTATATATATTAACATTCGCTAGATCCGGGTATAATTATTTCGTTCCTTCTTATTTAAGATTTGCAAACATATATATTTATTGACATAATTATTGATCCGATTCACGTCTCATTATTTGGTCTAAGAAAAATTTACACACGTTTAGAAAACAAATTTCATACAAAAGAATTGAGCCTGGTGACAAAATTTATTTTAGAAGTAACTCCGTTTAGTGAAATTACCCTTGGGCGCCATGTCACCAGTTAAAAATATCCATAGACTGTTAGCTTCCCAAAATTAATTTTAATAACTATTCCATTTAACTACGGGCACTCGTTAAACATTCACATTTTTTTTTATATATATTGATTACAACATTTGATTTATCATTATGCTATATTGCGCGTTGAGCCGATAAAACTTTATTTTGATAGAAAAATACAATATTTGATATCTTCATAGATTGTCACAATATTCACTTGGGACAATATTTAAGTAATTTACGCTATGCGTACATAGCGTGATTTAAGTGAAACAATAAATACAGATAATACAGATGGCTCGTATCGCACTATAGCATGTTTGGACAAGTTCTGATTATATAGGATAAGTAATTGAATGCCCGAGTCAAACAAAATATATGAAATATACACGCAAATAGATAATATAGAGTTTGAAAAATATTATATATCAAAATATAAAGGATTTGAGTGATTAAATGCGAAAACAAAATGCTAAAATTAAACTACAGGGATGTGGGTGTTTAAATAATTAAGATCTACAGGGATGTGGGTGTTTAAATAATTCGAGGCTCCACGTTTGGGCAAGCCATGGACCCGGAAAAAAAAAATTTACTATGTAACGGTCAGAATCGTCTATCTCGCTAACACACTGCATAATTCAAACCCCAGACCCTAAACTGAACATTCTAGGAGGGGTTGCCTTCTAGATATACTAAGTTCGAATCTAAAGTCCAAATTTCACAGCGCCACCTACGTGATAACGCATCTGATGCTACAACTAGTATAACCTTTTACCGGTGCCTGGTGGTCAGGGAGAAACAAAAGACTCTATACTAAGATAAGTTTGGGTGGCTAATTAACGTCTATGGATTTACAAAAGAAATGCAGAAAATATATATATCTAGACCGAGACAGTGATAGGAATCAAATAAAATAAGAGATAAAATTTAGTTTTAAATAATTGCACACAATTTATTTATATCAATATATAGATCAAACGCCACTGTCTGCTTATATGAGACAGGGACGCGTATTAAGTAATTGTTGGCATTTATATTTCAGTAATGACAAAAGGGTTTTAAAACAGAGTGATATATTCTATTCCTCGGGCTAATAGCATTACGATAATGTGCTTGACAAGATAGGAACATGTGCGAGGTGCTTTGAGTAAATAGACAAGTTTAAGACAATATTTGAAATTAAATGTTCTAAAATATTTATTGATTTCGAGAATAGTAACGGACTAAAGCTTACTAAGCAAACGTGGGAATGGGATCAAAGCATTTATTTGAGAATAATAATAGATTTGTATTGGGAGGTCAGTATTGCTGATAGTGAATTTATAAAGTTGGAGGGTGTGACTCGTTTAAGTCACGGATGCTTTGTAAAATAAATATAAAATGAAACAATATTGAAGATCCGGAATAATTACGGAGGGCATCTCGCCGCTAACCCGTAGGAAAGTATTTTGACGAAACAGCCGAAACTTAGCGACTGTGTAACGATTGCGTTTAATTCCCAGGGGTGCCATTTGTGAACACCCTCTGCCTGGAAAACTTGCAATGAGCGAAAGAACGGACTTTGCCGTGTAAAGAATCCTTGGAAAATAAAAACAAAGCGGTCTCAACAACCAATTCATGTACCAGCAATACGAGACTAGTGTATATAAAAACATACTAAATGGGTTTTACTTGTATTAAGAGAAATGCCCAATCAAATTCCCTGAAATTCATTTAAAAGGGTCCGCACATTCTCGACATCAATGATGAACTTTATAATTAAAATAGAACACGGTAATTAAAATAAGAAAATGCATGCTTGCGGGTTTGAAAAGTAAGTATAGATTTATATACGCAATCATGCATTTGGGGACACATTTAATCATTGACTTCGCACATACTCTTATATTAGATTAAAATCAATAACATGTAGATTTTAAACTATGTGATTATGTTACATTAAAGAAAAGAATCGCCCTCGAACGAGTGATTTGCAAGACAATAAAATTGGAAAATTATAAATTTAAAATATGCCTTAATAGCGGCGTCTTATTTTCAATAGAGGGAATAGTTCACTCGGTCAAAGACGATTCTGACACATTATCATAATAAAATAAAAGAAAGCTTTATAAATAGAAAATATTAACCCAAGGATAGAGAGCAAAATGTTAAGCATATTTAAACACACAAAATAAATACACAATGAAGTTGTGAAATATAAGAAAACAATGTTAAATAGCTATAGCATGTTAGTTAGTGATCACAAGAGCTCTTGGGTTAATTTAGGTTACCTCTGGAGAAGCATTTGCAGGTAGATGTTCGGCAGGTTTTATAATTCAGCAGCAAAATCTGGAATGTTCATATTTTGGCAGCGGCAGCAGCAGTTCCGGGATCCGTGTGATAAATTTTTGATGGTATGGAGCAGCGGCTGGCTATTCCGAGGGGACATAGCCATCTTAAACGCCTCTACTCGGACATGTCAAGGTTAGCAAATTATTAGAATTTTAGAACAACTCAGAAACTTTTAGACAACTCAGAATTCTTTAAAAGCTTAGACCTTTCAGAGCTTAGAATAGCTTAGAATGGAGAACAAAAGAAAAACATCCTTTTTATAGTAAAATTTAACAATAGATTTGTCCTGGGGCGTACAAAATTATTGGACTTATCTGCTGTAATTAAATCTATCCGAATGTCTAAAGGAATTCAACATTAATTAATTTCTTTTGTTAACTTCCCCGTCGACATTCGAATTACAAACTAGATTTAATTAAAATTACTGCTACTAATTAAAGAAAACTTAAGTGGACAGCTGCTGTTTTTAGATAAACTTATATAATTAAACTATTGTCCCTCATTTATTTTAACAGAAATATTTGGGATGATTTTTATTAAATAAAACGAAAATTATTTTATTTTAAATTGTAATATTTGAATCTATCTACTAAACGAATATTTACTAAATGAATTTTATTTTAAATCAAAATATATTACGACGGTAATATATTTGTAAATAGATCCAAACAAAATAACTAACAATTTATAATTTTGATATGTTTTAAAATGGATATCATAGTGTGTGCGCAATTACGACTTATATAACTTACTTTTTAATAAATGTAAATTATGTGAACAAATACATAATTCATAATATTTTATTTTATTTGGGAATAAGTTATATATATAATACGAGCATTGTGCTCATGGTTTAAAATTAGGCGGGATTTTCGGTATATAAGTGTATTACAGACACACTATGATAGATTGGGGTTCAAACTAAGGTATGAGGGTAGGAAGTAGGTGAGAAAAGGTGAAACGAAGATCTGCAAAGCAGACCTTACTGTTTCAATATTTTTTTTTAGATTTCTGTTGGGCTGACTTGGCTAGTCAATATTATTTGTTTGTCAAAGAGATTCCTCTGTAGACCTTTATGTAAGACCTTTTTTTTTTTAAATTTTTTTTTCGTAACTAAGGGAATGTGAAACAGGAAGATTGCTCTGCAAGTCTTCGTTTCACCTTTCTCTTACATTTCACCTACCCTTATACCTAAATTCGAATCCCAAATCGTTCGTAGTGTGTCTGTACAGCCATTTATATATTAAAATCCAGCCTAAAATAAACCACGTAGGCATTATTACTCGTGGAGTCCAATTTTCAACCCTTTATTTTTGTTGATATATAAAGGTCGAGTATGTGCATGTTTATATATTCATTTAAAAGGTTATATAGGTAAAACTACACACGGACTACGATGATAACTGTTAAATATTAATATCAATCATTGGAATTATATTATTGGATTGTGGTTGTTGAGTTCATTTATTTTAAAAATATTGTGTTGCAATATTTATTTTCTATTGTAGGTAAAATAATAATTATTAAAAGTAGTTTATAAACGGATTCATGCAATTACAATCTAAATGTGAAATAATTTAATATTTTTCTAATATTATAAAGTTCCCGCCATTGAAAATTATATAAATATGAAATAAGGCTAGGTTGAGAATATAATAGATTTAAAGTAAAACATTTTGGATTATAAATTCACACTTCGTATGTCTACTTAGGAATTTCCAATTAGCAAAAGTCTTCAACAGAATGAAATAAATGTTTTAATCTTCTTTCAATCTGAGCATTTACTGGAATTTATAATTGTAAACTAAAAAAAAACCTTAAAATGGATTCCTTCTGATGTTCAGATAAGAAATAACTAAATGATAAGAATGCAAAAGGTTAAAGGTTTGTCATGCCCCAAGGCAGGTTCTTTTATAAGATAAACAGTATATATTGAATGTTTTTCTTTTGTTTAAAAAAAAAGAAGGGAAGAAACAAAAGCTGATTCTGTTTCTGATGCTGTTTTTCTGCTGTTTGATTTGGCGTTTTTGATTTTATTTTCTGAGGTTATAATTTTTTTTATTCTGAGAATTCGGACGGTCTGAACTATTATTTTCGGAATTCTGATCCTGATGTTTTGCTGACCGACCATCCGTGACTTAAATAATCCGCTTTCAAGAAAATGTACAAAATGCTGACCTATCATAGAACCGCCAATATGACTGAGTAGAGTCAGCACCGTGACTATTTTCCTTTCGGAAATAGCTGGCCGCTGCCGATGTACCATCTGACGCATTGCCAATATGCCTTAAGGAACCGCCTATGCTGCTGCAAACAGAGACTGAATTAACATGCTGCTAAATCTTATCCACTCCTGAAATGTGCTCCAGCTTCAACCACCCAAGCAACTGAAAGGTAACAAAATTAACCCAAGAGCTCTTGTGATCTAAAACCCGCTATAGCAAAACAAACTCCCTTTTTCTCGCCACACTTATTATCATGTATGTTTTAAAATGTATATTTAAATTTATTGCTCGATCTAAACCTTGGGTTAATATCAAATTTAAATTGTTTTATTTGCGTATTTTATGGGCTTGCATAGCATCGACCGAGTGAAGCAAATCTTAATTAATGATACTCCCCATGAATGTAATTTTACGTTCATGAGTCCCTCCCTTAAATGAGATTTAGTAAGCCGCTCGTTCGATGACTATATTATTTTCTTTATAACACCTAGATTTAATTTATAATCTTCCAGGATGTATGTGAGGTGTGGGAATAACTATTGGAAGATGTGGGAGTGCGTGGGTTAATTACATTTTACTTAAATTCTCACACTCACACTGTCCTTTTAATGTTAAACCCCATTATTTGTTTTAAGTATTTCTATTGTTATTCTGAGTTTGGGAGAGTGTAGACGCTTTTCATCAATGCAGTGAATTGCTTATGTGCCCAATCTTTCGTTATGTCTCCTTTTTTGAATCGATTATATATATATATTAGTGTTGCTGGCAAGGGTATTCAATGTTGAGATCACTTTGTTCTTTAAAAGGGCTTTAAACAGCCAAGTCCGTTTCCCCTTTACTTCTTCCTGTGGTTTCCAGTCAATGTGTGTACCAGAGCGTCACACCTGGGGATGCTGATGCAGTTCTTCACAGCCATATGCTAGCATACTCCGATCTTTAGGGCTACGGCCGAGACCAATGTGGGGTGCAGCATATGTGTCTGATTTTATGATTTATTTCTTTATTGTCGTCACAAAGTTCCTGTAGTTTAAATGGACTACCACCCTCCATCATTTCCTAAACCTTGCGAGTACCACTGAATCCCTTTTTAAGTACTTTAAGATAATATCATACTCACACATATATTTCCACACTAAGCAAGTCGCTGCTGCCAAGCTCATTGGAGCCGCTCTGCATTTATTCTGAAGTCAGCCTTTATCGTAAAACTATTTAATATCTTTTATTATAAATAATTCCAGTACTCTTATTCTTGGGCTTCACATGTATTCAAGGTTTAGTAAGGCACATTTGTAAGCGATAATTGACCCAGGTTATAGATTAATGAGTAAAATGATTTAATCAATTGTAGTTAACCATTTGACGCCACTATTTAATAAATAAATAGTGCCAGAAATCATATTTAGCCACTTAATAAATCATGTTAATTTAATCAATTCTTTACGTTAGTGTTTGTTTTCTGATTCATCTCATTGTCTCGTATTGTCTGGGTTATACACGTATCTATTAAGACGTTCCAAACGCTAGCTGTTAATTTATTTATAAATCTCACGTAGTCTCTTCTCTCTCTCTGACCACCGCGTCCTGAAGGGATGTTGCTATTGTGATGGTGGGTTCGGGCTCCATCGTATTTGGTTGCGTAGTTGATCTGCTGTATTCAAATCCGGTATGACAGGCCCTGAACCCACTTGTGGTGCTGCTTTTCGAGTGTGGTGGAGAAACTGTGCAACTTGTTTATGAAATGTGTGAATTCTTACCGTTACAATGTGTGTATCAATATTTTTAAAAAAATCAGTTTAACAAATTCTATTATAGCTTTCTTTTATTCTTTTACAAAAAATATATAGTCAATTTTCCAGCGGTTAGAAAGCTTTTATTAGGTTACCTCTTAACGAATTATCAATGTCTTTAAATTTAAAAGTATAGATTTAAAAATGTCCATCAAATAAATTATTGAAAAACAACTCACTTTTGTATGCAAGTTTATCTGTGCTTCTCTTCGCATATGTAGACACAGCAGCATACGTATAACTACTTTTTTATTCAGCCGCTCTACTGGGCAAGCTGTTTTTTGGTCATTCCTGGAAATTGTCATCATCAGGTAAAAGTATATAATTCAGGTATGGTTGGCTTTTTCCTTTCTGTAGTCAGTTCCACTTATACTTGGATTTTGTAAACTTCAGGTCAGCAAGCTGTTTCCAGAACACTTTTAAGGCTATGAATTACAAAGAATCTTGACCCGTTTCCTCCATGTAAATTCAAACTCCTCCAGTGAAATGTAGAGCAGCCACTTCCTTGCATTCTTAAATCCTCATGGCAGTTCTCTTGATAACTATACTAGCCATCCTTGCAGCTAGCTTTACTATGGCCATTTTCTGCTACAGTTACCAACTCTTTACAAAATATTTTGGCCAACTTACAGCTAGCCCTTCTGCTAAATCTTCCAAAACTGCAAGCCAAAACTGTTCTCTTTAAAATCACTCTCCAGACTGGCTGATATTTTTATCAGTTCTTTTTATAAAATCATCTGAGGTGTTGTAACAACACCTTGATTAAAAACACAATTTTATTTTTATCTCTCTAGCATCTAGGCAAAAGTACCTCGAGTTTAATCATGCGCAAGATACATAATTTCAGGAACACTCATGAACTCTGCCCTATTTGCCTATTTTCCAGATCTACCAACTTATGAGCAACAATTCCAATGATACTGATCTAATTTATTTCTGCCTGCCGGCTTCACAAAGTCATGACTCAAAAAGACTCTTATTTGAACTTTATTCATGCATAGAATATTATTGTTAGTGATTTTCGATCATCTAGTAAATGAAACCTTTTATATGACGTCAAAATTATTTCTATTCAATAAATGAAACAATGACTTAGATATTTAGTAATATGTATTTACTTAGTAATATGTTTTTACTTAGGGGATTTTTAATAGATAAAAAATTTGTTTAATTAATTTAAAAATTCCAAAAATAAGTATGGTGTTTTTATATTTCAAAATCAGAATAATAATAATAATAATTCAATATTTATATTTATTCAGACCTTTTAAAAGTTTAATTTATAAAACAATATTTTAAATCAGAGTTATTATTTATTTATTTCTATTTCAGTAAATGTAGAAAATATCTACTATAATTTTTGTCTGTGTTTATTTCTACTTTTCCTTTATTTTACGTATATGTATGCACATACACTATATTAGTGTATGCTATGTAAGCCAATTGGTTATATTGCCCCGGGCTGAGAGAAAAGGAAAACAGAAATGAAACACCTATCTAACAATATTTTAATTACATGCATAATCAAAACAAAGTTCATATCTAAAACTATGTACTAATCAATTTTTTTAGAGATTTAACAGACATCTGACAGTTAACAGAATGAATAGCGATTTGCAATTTTAAAATAGATAAAGAATTCAGCCATTGGACTATAAGTACACGATGCACCATGAACACCAAGAGTGTTACCTCAAATAAGACACTATAAGCTACTACAACCTATGATAAAGATAATGCAAAATCATTGCAAAGCCCTCTTTCATGGAGGTCTGGAAAATACAAAACTATGCCCTGCTTCTTTTGAGTCTTATGGGCTGGAAAATACAAGCTATGCTTTGCTCCTTTTCTTTGGAGACTTAGAGGCTGGAATCATGGCAAGACTATGATAACTGCCCTATCACAAACAATATGAAATATAGAAAATAGGTTGGAGCAAATAATGGAGATACAACAGCCTCAGAGTTGCATGAAAACACTGCATCCTCAAGCCAATGACAAAAATCTCTATCCGTCATCAAAATTGAAAATACAGCTAAACAAACTTCAACAATCAAACACAAGTTCAATCTCCAAAATCATTGATTTTCTATTTAACTTCAAACATGAACCTCTCCAAAAATACATGAAAATTACTATTTTATAATTTATAATCATCATCAATACTCTTGTCATGTATTTCACAATAATTTTTAAAAATAGTTCTGCATAAAATGCATATTTTTTTTCTTTCTCAGTTGTGTTTTGAGATCATGTTGATAATTTTGAAGTGATAATCACCAGTATGTGATCATCATCAGCCCTCATTGGGCAGCCATCTATAATGATTGCCACAGTACATGATCATCATCGGCCCTCAGGTAACCATTTGTAATGGGATGGGTTGGTATAATGAATAATTTAGTTATTGAAATGCTAGAGATGCATATGGACACATGTATGCATCTTTTGTTTCATGTGAATGGAATTTAGATTTTTTTTTGTTGTAAATAAAAATTTGTGAATGTGTTTCAAATCAAATTGGTCTTTAGTTTATCAGCCTTGTTCATATATCCACTCATTAATTTAATTGAGTAAATATCCAAACATTAATTGAATTGAGTAAATATATATATATAAACCCACAGAAATTGGTGGAAAGTAGAATTGAACTGGGGTGATGGAAAATCATCATCACTCATTTAAAATTAAATATTTGAAATATTAACAATTTACAAGAAGTATATAATATACAAATTAACAATCTCTGAAAACATTGTGAGAACAGAAGTTACTATACATCCATCAACATTATTATTTATAATTTAAAAAATAAGTATAAGTAAATATTGTAACGTTTATTTATATATGTTGCAAATATATTGGCATTTGGTAAAAGCTAAAAAATAAAAGTAAATTTAGATTTTTTTCGACTAATTTTTTTTAAAAAAAAAAATGTACAATGAAAGTTAAATTATTCTTTCGTATTTTTTTTAATGTAATTAGAAATAAAAGTAGAATTGGAGAGAACAAAAGAATTCCAAAAGTAAAAAAAAGATAAGAGAAAGTAAAAATATTTTGGCTAATTAAAGATGGCCGAAAAACTTGATAAGAAAAGAGAACTTTATAACGTAAATTTTATAAAGAATCTACAAGATTATGAACGAAAAAACACCATGATAATAGCATGCACAGAAGTCGGAAAACTGGGCCTCTAGTATAAAAGGCAGAGGTCAGTTTGAAGAACGTCTTGTTCGTTTGTTTCTCTAGTTGGTCTTGGATAACAATAATATATCCAAGATCGCTCTACGCTGAAGTAATTTGGCATGTCGGAGTGAACCGGAGCTTCTGCGGACATCATGCCTGAAGATGTACACCAGAAAAGCTTTCGTGACCGACTAGGAGAATGGACCGCAAGATCAACTAATAATCAAAGGCCGTGAGCTCATTTTAACCCTGAAAAACTATGCATAGTTATCTACAACCATCGTGAATTCACTAAAACTTACCAGTAAGTTATGCTTCATTATCCTGATTGTGACAAATTTAACCATTTTACAAACTACTCATAAAAATAAGCTTATAACAGGACCCAGATATAGACTTTCATTTAATTAATCAAGAGACTCTTGTGTACCCAAGAACTTTTAATTACTTATGTTAATTGCTTTATTTTATTAATATTTCACATCTGAATTAAGTGTGTTCTCTCCAATTTATTTGATAAATAATTTACTTCAAACATTTTTTTTATCTATTAGAATAAAAATATTTCTAATACCAATTTTCATTTGTACGTTATTAATAATAGTTATTATTTTTTATTATTAAATTTATTATTAGTTTAATAAGATTTAAAACGTAATTTACCTTTGCCAATATGTTTGAATAAGCCCAGGAATAATAATCTTAAAAAAATAATTCTCGTTACGGTATGATGCAATACCGATTAAGTTAAAAGTATTTTTCTTTTTTTATTCGTGAGACGTTATTTGACTATTTCAGCGGACTCTTTAGAATAAAAGGTCCTGGTGCCCATATTAAATAAATTAAAAGCTGATTTTGTCAATAGCATAATTCTCAACAATTAATAGGCCGAGTTTGATCAGGAAATATAGCTATGTTTTTAGAATAGAAATATAACTTTCTTCTTTTTTGACATAGCTTGATCAACTCGCGCACAGTTTATATTAGCATGTAGAGGCCTATCAAAATGGAAAACATTATAATGCCTTACCCAACTCGGGCTTTGATTTAACCACAACCTGAGATAAGTTGTAATGATAAAGAACATTACAATGATGACCCCAAAGAAACTCACAGCCGGAAAATAAATAGTAATTTTTTAAAAAAAAAAAATTATATAAAAAAAACTAACTAATTAAACCCTGATTATTAAAATATAAAAAAATATTTTTTTAATATGACTTCCAGAAAGAAAAAATATATGTATATTTTTTTTGATATGTCTAAAAAAAAACATGATCGTGGCTGATGTAGACGTAAGTCACAAGTATTTGACCGGGTAGGCGGTTACTGAAGAGGGGAAAAACATAGCCCCGAGTCCTAGTATGCAGTATATTAACATAAGACCACCTTTATATGCCCATCAGACTATTTCTAGCAGGGATCCCAATAAAGGGGAAGGTGGATCAAGTTGGACCAAGTTGCCGTGAGCCTGTAAGACTCAAAACGATGAGCAACGCTCGTTAGTGCTTATAACTTGGGCTTCTTATCATTAATATTACATTAAAGTGGAAAGGACACAGATGAATGTGAAATATTTTCCATTCCCGCCGTGTTAGACCTAAAAGTGGGCGTTAAAGCCGAACATCGCTTGTTGAATGAGTCTACACGACATATCAGCACGTTAATACAAAAAAAACAACAACACACGAATATGAATTTAAAAACTTAAGAATAAAATTAGTGTAAACCCCTATTTTATTCTCATCTCCTATCGCTGGTGGTATTGTAACGTTTATTTATATACGTTGCAAATATATTGGCATTTGGTAAAAGCTAAAAAAAATAAAAGTAAATTTAGATTTTTTTTTTGACTAATTTTTTTTTTTTTTTTACAAAAAAATAACGTACAATGAAAGTTAAATTATTCTTTCGTATTTTTTTAATGTAATTAGAAATAAAAGTAGAATTGGAGAGAACAAAAGAATTCCAAAAGTAAAAAAAAGATAAGAGAAAGTAAAAATATTTTGGCTAATTAAAGATGGCCGAAAAACTTGATAAGAAAAGAGAACTTTATAATGTAAATTTTATAAAGAATCTACAAGATTATGAACCAAAAAATGCCATGATAATAGCATGCGCAGAAGTCGGAAAACTGGGCCTCTAGTATAAAAGGCAGAGGTCAGTTTGAAGAATGTCTTGTTTGTTTGTTTCTCTAGTTGGTCTTGGATAACAATAATATATCCAAGATCGCTCTACGCTGAAGTAATTTGGCATGTTGGAGTGAACCGGAGCTTCTGCAGACATCATGCCTGAAGATGTACACCAGAAAAGCTTTCGTGACCGACTAGGAGAATGGACCGCAAGATCAACTAATAATCAAAGGCCGTGAGCTCATTTTAACCCCGAAAAACTATGCATAGTTATCTACAACCATCGTGAATTCACTAAAACTTACCGGTAAGTTATGCTTCATTACCCTGATTGTGACAAATTTAACCATTTTACAAACTACTCATAAAAATAAGCTTATAACAGGACCCAGATATAGACTTTCATTTAATTAATCAAGAGACTCTTGTGTACCCAAGAACTTTTAATTACTTATGTTAATTGCTTTATTTTATTAATATTTCATGTCTGAATTAAGTGTGTTCTCTCCAATTTATTTGATAAATAATTTACTTCAAACATTTTTTTTATCTATTAGAATAAAAATATTTCTAATACTTATTTTCATTTGTATGTTATTAATAATAGTTATTATTTTTTTATTAATTTATTATTAGTTTAATAAGATTTAAAACGTAATTTACCTTTGCCAATATGTTTGAATAAGCCCAGGAATAATAATCTTAAAAAAAAAATTCTCGTTACGGTATGATGCAATACCGATTAAGTTAAAAGTATTTTTCTTTTTTTATTCGTGAGACGTTATTTGACTATTTCAGCGGACTCTTTAGAATAAAAGATCCTGGTGCCCATATTAAATAAATTAAAAGCTGATTTTGTCAATAGCATAATTCTCAACAATTAATAGGCCGAGTTTGATCAGGAAATATAGCTATGTTTTTAGAATAGAAATATAACTTTCTTCTTTTTGACTTAGCTTGATCAACTCGCATGCAGTTTATATTAGTGTGTAGAGGCCTATCAAAACGGAAAACGTTATAATATATAAAATCAACAGACCATCTTGTGGCTGGATTGAAAATGGGTCTTTTTAGACCAGTCTAACTATTGAGCCTTTGCCAGCTTGGGCAATTATTTAAACATAATTTGGATGCACCAGTTTAGTGCCCATCCATTAAAATACACAATAATCAGAAATTGAAATAATAATGCTGGGATGTTTAAAACATGCTGATCATCATCAATGCTCAGGCCACTTGTACTGGCCAACTATAAACTTAAATTTTTAATAAGACTAAAGTAAAGTAAAAAATAATAGTGCATGGGCTTTAAAGAGTATCCTCTTTTGCGCCAACCAGGATGATGATTGATCATCTCAGGATGCCCCAAAAGCACTAAGTATATGTCCCCGTTTATCCGTGTCTGAATCTAGCTCAGGAACACAAGCTCTATTACTGTATGTGACCAAGAGATGATGGAAACAATTTTAACAATTAAATACAAGTTTATTCATAACAAAAAAAATGATTAAGGTCTTATGAGGGTTCTGATTTTGAAAAGTATACATTGAGTTACATGATTAATAAATTAGGTTTACTTAAAACCCATTCAGCACACAGGCACGTGGTTTGATACAAAATTAACGTTTGAATTAACATTTAATTTAGAAAAATGATCAGAATTTTATACATAAGTGTCTATCTGACATGCATTGTTATTTACAATACAATTGACATATATACGCACACATATGTGCGTGAATTTTCTGATTTTGATTATAATACAAAATTTCAAATGATCACATTGAGATTTAAATAATTACTATTCAACATTTAAATTGTTATATTACTCTACATATATGTGCGCATAAACGCGCGATTTATAATATGCAATTAATATTTTAAAAAAAAATGAATTGACATTTAATCATAAAAAATATTAAAATTTTACATATATGAATGTGCGTGTATATACGTACACTGACTTTTATCTATTTCAAGTCGTTACAATAATATTATATTTTTTTTCATACTTAATTCATTTGGAAAACACATAAATTTCACACTTATACGTGTGTATCAATATTTAAAAAAAAATCAGTTTAACAAATTCTATTATAGCTTTCTTTTATTCTTTTACAAAAAATATATAGTCAATTTTCCAGAGGTTAGAAAGCTTTTATTAGGTTACCTCTTAACGAATTATCAATGTCTTTAAATTTAAAAGTATAGATTTAAAAATGTCCATCAAATAAATTATTGAAAAACAACTCACTTTTGTATGCAAGTTTATCTGTGCTTCTCTTCGCATATGTAGACACAGCAGCATATGTATAACTACTTTTTTATTCAGCTTCTCTACTGGGCAAGCTGTTTTTTTGGTCATTCCAGGAAATTGTCATTATCAGGGAAAAGTACATAATTCAGGTATGGTTGGGTTTTTCCTTTCTGTAGTCAGTTCCACTTATACTTGGATTTTGTAAACTTCAGGTCAGCAAGCTGTTTTCCAGAACACTTTTAAGGCTATGAATTACAAAGAATCTTGACCCGTTTCCTCCATGTAAATTCAAACTCCTCCAGTGAAATGTAGAGCAGCCACTTCCTTGCATTCTTAAATCCTCATGGCAGTTCTCTTGATAATTATACTAGCCATTTTTGCAGCTAGCTTTACTAATGGCCATTTTCTGCTACAGTTACCAACTCTTCACAAAATATTTTGGCCAACTTATAGCTAGCCCTTCTGCTAACTCTTCCAAAACTGCAAGCCAAAACTGTTCTCTTTAAAATCACTCTCCAGACTGGCTGATATTTTTTATCAGCTCTTTTTATAAAAATCATCTGTGGTGTTATAACAACACCTTGATTAAAAACAGAATTTTATTTTTATCTCTCTAATCCCTTAGAATCTATATACATGTTTTTACTTAGGGGATTTTTAATAGATAAAAAATTTGTTTAATTAATTTAAAAATTCCAAAAATAAGTATGGTGTTTTTATATTTCAAAATCAGAATAATAATAATAATAATAATAATAATAATAATAATAATAATAATAATAATAATAATAATAATAATAATAATAATAATAATAATTTAATTTAATTTATTAAACATATAATCTCCTTGTGATAAATAAATCACGCATGGAGCTTAACAAAAATACATGTGCAATAAAATAAAAAACATTAATATACAATAAAATAATTAAATAGAAATAAAAAGTTTTTGATTATCATCAATTACAATCCAGTTCATAATTAATTTTCTCAAAGTTTTTCTTGATAAGTCATTAATATTAAATCCAATGTTTCTTATAAAAATATTATAAAATCTTGGACCAAGATAACATTTCTGATATCTGCAATGAGTTTTAAAGTACACTGGTTCAAATAATAAATCAAAATCACTTGATCTAGTCACCATTATTGATGAAGAATTATATTTATTCATTTTTTTGTATTTAATATAATAACACAAAATATTCACTAAAAATAATTGATGAATAGTTAAAACTCCAGCACACTTAAATAATTCAAGTCTTGGCAAATCCAAAGGTTTAAACAAAATAATTCTTAATGTAAAATTTTGTAGTGTTTGCAATGACTTCAAAAAATATGCTGCAGTGCCACCCCATAATGTTATACCATAAGAAAGTCTGTTTAAGAAAATTTGTTTATATATACTTAATAGGACAGATTTATTCAAACAATCTCTTAATCTATAATAATAATAATAATAATAATAATAATAATAATAATAATAATAATAATAATAATAATAATAATAATAATAATAATAATAATAATAATAATAATAATAATAATAATAATAATAATAATAATAATAATAATAATAATAATAATAATAATAATAATAATAATAATAATAATAATAATAATAATAATAATAATAATAATAATAATAATAATAATAATAATAATAATAATAATAATAATAATAATAATAATAATAATAATAATAATAATAATAATAATAATAATAATAATAATAATAATAATAATAATAATAATAATAATAATAATAATAATAATAATAATAATAATAATAATAATAATAGCTTCCGTCATTTCGTATGTTTTAGATGCTTTAAAATATTATTTTTTTTTGACAAAATCATTGATTGAATTATATAGAGTGGATTTATATATATCGCGGTAAGCAAATCAATTGCAAAAAGTCCATTTTTCTTCAATTCTTAAGTTCTCCTGTTTTTTCTACTCTCAGTGAATTACTAGAAAATGGCCATGATTAATGAAGCCACGAGTTGCATAGGACCATCTTACGCGAATGTAGCAAAATCTTCATTTAAAAAGCAAAATCCTGACAGAGAGAGTGAGTTAAACAATAAAATACCGATTCAAAAAATCAATAATGCCAATAAAAACACGATTGAATCGAGATTTCATAGAACTACGTTAGACGATTTCTTAAAACTTGACATGCTGACTCTAACTTCTGAGGCTCATGGTAACGTTACTAAAGAGAACTGGTCTGAGGAAACCCTTAATATTATTACGGAAAAATTTAATGCTACATTGCCTAATTCATTGTTCGCTTCGTTTAAACGATTTTTTACAGACCGATCTATAGTTATTGCTGTTACAGATATGAACTGCTCACTGTACCATTTTCCGAAAGAACTTCTATTTGAAGCTTTAAGCACTAATGACACGTGGGATACAATTTACAGGATTGCTGATCATCCAAATCCTAGATATATTGTTCTGGAATTTCACAATGCTGAGCAAAAAGACCGATTTAGGAGAAATTTTAAAGTTTTAGACAGATACGCTATTATCGTAATTAATCCAAACCGAGATAGATATATTACTGGCGTGTTAAAGAATGCATTTTTAGGATATAACATTGATGACTTTCGTCGACTCATTGAACCTTTTGGCATAGCAGTCAGCCTTCAACCCATGTTACTAAGAAATACACCAGTTCCAGTATACGTTAACAGGTATGAATTTAAAGTGAAACTCCACAAAGGCATTAATCCCAATGAAATTCCCTCATTAATTACAGATCAAGAAGCCATGCTCTTTTTGCAAATACGTGGCCTTAAACCACAAAGTTTTCATTGTAAACAATGTGGTCATGTTGTCGATACATGCTCTAATTTATTGTGCTCTTATTGTAATCAAATTGCAACCTCTGCACATCAATGCTCGATAGCAAACTCCGGAATAAAAGATCCGGCTAGGAAAAGCACTAACGTGGAAAATTTCAATTCATCGAACAATGCTTCACTAAATACAATTGACCACCAGAGAGCTCATGAAGAATTACCTGTTGTGAATGGCATAGATATAACAAAACATTGTCATAGCGGACCGTCGGAAATCGATGCCACTTCTAACAAGAAGCAATCGATAAGCCTCCGGAATGAACTAGACGCCATTGCTGTAAATAAAACCGCAATAGAGATTATGGATGAAGCCTCAAAACCCGATAAACTCAAGACGGATAAGATTGTCAATAATCCCACAGAAAAAAGAAAACCCGGACACCCTGTTAGAGTGAAGCGTGGGAGAAAGCCTGCCTCAGGAAAAAATTCCAGTGATAACGAAGAACTTTCTAATTCTGATGAACTGATTAAGAAAGTTAAAACTGTACATAAAGAAATTCAAGAGTCTGAAATGGATGATGTTGTGGTAGACGTACCAATTGAAGCAAATGAGGTTAGTATACCATCTAGTTTTTCAGATCTTGATATAGGATCAGGTATACAACATGAAAAATTAACAGAAAACATGTTTTATTCCTGTAGAACTAGAGAAGAAGCTTTAGTACTTGCTAATGATATTCCTTTAATTACTTTTTTTTAATATAGAGTAAACTAATATACAGCGCTGTCTATCTTGTGAGATTGTAGGTGTATAATTACATACATGCTTCCTTTGAGTAGTTTGTTTTTTATAGCATAAATAAGTGAAAAGATAGTTACATATATAAATACAGAATAGGATAACAACAATCTAATATATATCACACTATAGAGCTTAACTTGAATATATTCCTGTTAAGTGTAAATCATAATATATATTTATATACGTTTTTTTGTTTTGTTTTTTTAAAGTTAAATCTAAACTCACCCAAGCATGCATATAAATATCGGAGCTCTTAACATCAGAGGCTTGAATTCTGATCAGAAAATCCATCAATTAATTAAATGGTGTGATGTAGTCCAGCCACACATACTTGGCCTGTCAGAAACAAAAATATATTGCAACTCAGTTATAGATCCTTCGAATTATCTACATAATCGAGGCTTCTCAATTTTTTCAAAAACATCCCTTACGCCATCTGCAGGCATGGGTATTATAATATCTAAAACTTGTCCATTCAGATCATTTAAAATTCTATATCTTGATGCACATATACTAATTATCTCATTCCATCACAAAGCTTTAGTTTTAAACATTATATTTGCATATATACCTCCAGGGCCAACAATAATAAATAGATTAATATTAACAGTTAATTCAATCCTAGCATCCTTTCCCTATCCATGTCTACTATTGGGTGATTTTAATATGTCCTACAGTAAATTTGTATCTAAGTGGTTATATAAGTTTGCTTTCCCTCTTATGAGTGGAGAGGGATTTTTACCAAATGATTCTATATCATTCTACAATGGTAGACACTCCTCACTAATTGATCTAATATTCTATTCACCGATACTGCACCATTTAATTAGGCCATCTCTAAAAAACTCAACATTATCTGACCATTCAGCATTGTTTGTGGTTCTAGATCTGGATCTCACATATAGAAAAGTACTGTCAGCTGGAAAGACAATAAGAGTATTACTCCCTAGCAGAACTAATGAATTTTTATTTTCACAAATCTATATAGAGCTTTTTAAAATGGATAAAATGGAGTTAGACCCTGCACAAACCTGGCTAGCATTTGTAAATGTTCTCTCCTTTAATATTGATCACTTAACCCGTACATCCACACCTCCTACTAAACTATTAGCACTTGCAGATGACATGCATAAAAAAATTATTCATTACCAGGCCACTGAAAACAACTGCAGTAAAATAGCTGCCATTAAAAACTTATACAACAAAACCTGTGATACTCTGAAGGAATACATACTAATTAAAAAAAAAGGCTTTTTCTGGATCACACACATTCATTCTCTAGACATTTTATCCGCTGGGCATTAGGCCATCCCCCCAAAAAAAAAAAATACCTACAGCAATTAGAATCAATAATGAAATAATTGCTGGTGACAGCATGCTAACTCCATTATATGAGTTTTTTAAAAATAGTCTGCAAAACAATAATTTGTTTTGTCCTGCCCCTTTATTTCTGGGAAACACAGAGGATGAGGATATTTTTACAATAAATGATTTCACCAAAAAAATTTCCAACATCCCAAACACTTGTCACCCGGGTATTCATGGAATTCCAAAATTTGTCTATGAACACCTAAGCTTTTTTACTACTACTTATTTAACGAATCTAGCCAATTTATTATCTAGACAAATCCATCATATACCGGGTTTGTATCCAATAATGCTTGTGCCTTTTCTTAAGAAATCTGAAGATATCACTGCAGTTAAAAATATACGTCCTATATCCATGAGTCCACTGGGCATCAAGATTCTTGAATCAGTAATCAAGGATAAACTTGAACCCTTTATCTTACCTACAATAGCCAAAATGCAATTTGCAAAGAAGGGAGCCTCCACTGGTTTAGCTGCAATTGTTTTTAAGTCAGTTGTGGAGACTGTTAGAAAAGGGAAAAAATATAGCCCTATTGCCATTCAATTGGATATTAAAAAAGCATTTGACTCAATTCCAATAGACCAACTCATAAACCTCTTAAAAATGTTGTCTGTTCCCAAATCATTAGTCTATATACTTACTAATCTATTGACAAATAGAGAAATCCATGTGTCAATGAATGGAAAATACTCACCAGGGTTTAAACCTCATTGCTCTATCCCTCAGGGATCCCCACTTAGTGCCTTACTGTTTATAGTGTACATAAATCCCCTCCTTAAAATGATTGAAGAAGGGATACCTGGTATTTTTGTCACACAATTTAAAAGTAACATTTCATATGTTGCTTATATGGATGACATTATCATTTTTCTATCATCACAAAAACATGTTCCCAAACTATTACAAATTTTAGACCAATATTTACGGGAATATAAACTAGAATTCAATTTAGACAAGACATTTAGTTGGCAGATATATACAGGCAAACTAATACAATCTATCTTTAAAGGAAGCCCTGCCTCATTCCTCGGGTTTCCCTTCCACCTTAGTAATACTGGAATGAGGACAAAAATACAGAATTCTCTTAAAGAAAAAATAGAAAAAATTATATGTTCCCTTTCTAAGTCATATCTTTCAGTTTACTCTAAAATCACATTGTTTAATATGCTGATTATGACAAGAATTACTTACTTTAGCCCTATAATCATTTTCACTAAAGCCTTCACTTCACATGTTTACTCCATGCTCAAAAAACTTTTATGGGGCAGATGCATTGCCTCCATCTCCATTAAAAAATTACAAAATCCATTAATTCATAATGGGCTAGGACTACACTCAATAAACATATTTAAAATACAAAAAACATTTAATCTGATTACCTCTTTGTCAAATCTATTTAATCAGATTGCTACAACCTTAAAAATTACTCCAACGGATAGACCGCCCCCTGGTACTGGTTATTGGGCTGAACTAATAAAACCACTATTGAGCATGGATAAACTTACCTTCTGTCCCCCTACAGATAAGTACAAATATTGGCAAACATATCTATTAATAAACCAACCAACACTTAATAGTCAAAGCAAACCCATTTTGGGTCTAAACAATCGCCAACTTGTTAGAAGATTTAGATTCTGGAAGCTTGAGCCAAAATATTTTGATTTTCTAATAAAGCTTAATTTAGGATCATTACCAACACTTTATTTTTATAAATATAGAAGAAATTGTATTAATATAGATGCTTTTTGCCCCCTTTGTAAAAAAGATTTTGAAAATCAAGAACATATATTCTATGATTGTCAGTGTTATGATAATATACGCATTGCTCTTCCCAACCTATTTAACAATTCTTTATTTAATATTGCATATCTTTTTAAAACTTTCTCAATAGGAATTTTTGCTAGAATTAGAGCTAGTACATTCATCTTGTATGCTTTATGGTGCACTAGATGCATTTTTATATATAACAATAATCCTAGAAGACATCCTAATACATTTTGGATTAAGCTGGAGTTTTTTAGGGAAAGAGACAGAAAGCTTGCCCCCTTTAACATTTTTCATGATACCTGGTCCTTAATGCGTCAACAACTGAGACAGTGCTAAGGTGATATTACCTAGTTGCTACAAAAGTGTTATCATTTATGTATGTATATAATCTTAAAAGCCTTTGAAAGGAGAAAAATTTTGAATTAGATACTAAAGAACTATATAACATTATGTAACCCATATTAATTTGTTACCACCTTTTTGCTCTTTTAATATATGAAATCAAAATTAATTATGTAACCTGTATATACTACCTAATCAGTTATATGTAACCATATCGATTGTAAAAGTATTAAGTAACCTATGATCTTTGTAAAAATGCAACTATGTAATCTGGTCTCTCTTAATATTTGTAATCATAATCAATTTTTATATGTGTCCATATGGATGTAATCTTTTGATGTAACCTATAATCTTTGTAATTGCTACAAAAGCCTTTTCATTTATTATGTAGATAATATTGAATGCCTATAAAAAAAAAGAATTAGATACTGAAAAACTATATTACATATGTAATCTGTATTGATTTATATGACCTTTTTTTCTTAATATACATAATCACTACTAATTTTTATGTAACTTTGTATATACTTCCAAATCGGTTATATATAACCATATTGATGTATATGTATGTTGTAACCTATGATCTTTGTAAATGTGTAACCATGTAATTTTTTTTTCTTTGAATATATGTAATCATAATTATTATTTTTACCTTGTATATACTCCCTCATGAATAATATGTAACCATATTGATGTAAACTTATGTTGTAACATATGATCTTGTAAATATGTAACTTTTGGAAATCAATAAAGTTCCTTTGAAACGTAGTAATAATAATAATAATAATAATAATAATAATAATAATAATAATAATAATAATAATAATAATAATAATAATAATAATAATAATAATAATAATAATAATAATAATAATAATAATAATAATAATAATAATAATAATAATAATAATAATAATAATAATAATAATAATAATAATAATAATAATAATAATAATAATAATAATAATAATAATAATAATAATAATAATAATAATAATAATAATAATAATAATAATAATAATAATAATAATAATAATAATAATATTTATTCAGACCTTTTAAAAGTTTAATTTATAAAACAATATTTTAAATCAGTTATTATTTATTTATTTCTATTTCAGTAAATGTAGAAAATATCTACTATAATTTTTGTCTGTGTTTATTTTTACTTTTCCTTTATTTTACGTATATGTATGCACATACACTATATTAGTGTATGCTATGTAAGCCAACTGGTTACAATATATATATATATATTGTAATAATAAAAAGTCAGATGTCACATGACTTATATATAGCTTGAATTTACAAATATGTAAAATTAATAACATACTAATGAACTCTAAACAAGCTTTTTTTTTTATTATGATAAATGCTACTACAAGAGAAGGCATTCAAATCATTTTAATCTTGGACTGTTCCCATTCCCAGACCAGTTTCACCCTATGGTTTTTTTTAATCAAGTATTCCAACTTTTCACTGAAGAGATCCATAGGTCAAAATCAGTCTGGGGGTGGGGACAATTCAAGATTAAAATGATTTGAATGTCTTCTCTTGTAGTAGCATTTATCATAATAAAAATAAAAAAAGCTTGTTTAGAGCTCATTAGCATGCTATTAATTTTATATATATATATATAATGTATCGGTCGAAACCCACCACCACCGCACGTCAAGTCGGATTCAAACTCAGCTGAACCAAAACTGAATTCAAACCCAACTCAACAACTCAGATAGCAGACATCGATGGCACAGTGCTATGCGCCAAGAACTAGCTCAACGGTTGGTGAGGACTAGAGACTCCTGAGTAACACTAATATCTGAGAATCTATATTCTTTGAATAATTTTATAAATCGAATCATATGTATGTTTGGGTTGCCAACACAGACAGCGAGTATTAACATTTAAATAATTATAAAAAGAACGATGAATTAAGAAACCAAGTATGTTAGAAAATATTTAATAATAATAATAATTTGTTTTGTTCATTAAAATATAGATTGCATTAGTTACCTCTAGTCTTTAAAAGAATTTATAAATATAATAAGAGTGGCGGTCCTTATCATATGCCAACAAGTATTACACAAATTGAAAGTCTCTGCCTATGCCCCCAACAAGAAATATAAAGGCTGATAAAGGTATTCATTAAGAACGGAAATGATTGTTCTAATTTTATTACGGTGGAATGTGAGATTTATTTTCACATTCGGAAATCTATTCATGAAGAGCAAAACGTATTTTAAGGCCTAACTTTAATCTTGATTTGAAAACTGATTTAAACTAAATATATTTGAGAATTGGTTCGACTTTAATTTAAATCACTTCATCACGAATTACGAGCACGGAGCGGGTTTTACCGGGACAAAGATGCAACGGTACTGACGAATTACAAGGCAGAGAGTAAAATTGAAAGATGATCGCTAGTCGATGATTGAAGTCCTATGATGGCTTGCATCTAACAAGTCTTACACCCTTTGACTAATGCATACGAAAGGAAGTACTTTCTTCCTTGAGAAATTTAAATAAGAGAATATGATCACCGACCAGCCTAACGGAGCGGAAGATTGCCCTGCGTCAGCAACGTTCGATGATGATGACTTGATGGTCATCGTTGAAAAATAAAACCCAGTAGAATGCTCGACGTGATAACTTGATCAATTAATTAAAGTCAAATGAGCTTTTAACAAACTATTTGAAAGTATTTGTAAGTTATATTACTTATGCCCTAATATCGTGCTCTTCCTGAATCTTAATACAAAATAACAACAAAAGTTGAATTAAAATCTATTTAACCCTTTATCGGCCCTTTTTGCAATAAAAACATTTAACATTATATTTGAATTAATAAATCAACATTAGTGAAGCAAGAAAATACCATTTTAACATTATATGAATAGATATAAATACTTGTAACTTAGGAGCTGGGGACATAGGTGAAAAACGGAGCTAATAGTTTATTATTAGCCAATTATAAAAATAATAAACATGTAATATTTTCTTTCAATTCGATGATTAATAGAACTTTCAAATTTAGTTCTAATGGGCGAGAATTACTATTTGAAATTAATATTATAATATTTGCATGAGGCAAATAGAACAGAGGAGCTCATCGAGTTGAAAGATTATTGGCATATAATTTTTAAATAGCATTAATAAATCACACGATAAATACATATATATAATATGTTAAACGAACCGCCAGGTAAGAAAAGAAAAAGTTTAAAGACTAGAGATTGAAAGAATTACAATATAAATTTATAGTAGCATTTTATAAAGATTTTTACATTAAATAATAAAGAGCTCTTAAATAGGAGGAGTGTAAAATAAAGTTCGAACTGGCCAGAAAGTTTAACGTTCATTATAGAAATATATTACCCTTTCCGCTGGTCCTTAAGTTACATCTCCAAGTTGTTGAAAACGTAGGCATCATTGGTTGACTACTGGAACAGTATTTTAGTAGCTTTCATAATTTTAGCAGAATGATCAGTCCGGAAAAAGGTTCAGCAGCTCCATTGAAGATTTCTCGGGACTTTAGGAACCGTAGCCAGATTCCTGATGTTCTAGCCCTCTATCATGATGAAATACAAATTAATATGCACAGAGTTCACTGCACTACTCTACAACAAAGCTAGCCTTTTTTCCTCCTTACTTTTCAGGGCTATATATATTGTCCAGATGCCTTAAGGCTAGCGCTCATTTTATTATCAATCTGTTTTTTTATAATTAGTTGTTTTCAAATACATTCCTTCAATAAGGCTTTCAAACTAATTAGCTTGAATTCCTTCTCTAATTGAAAATGAATTCTTAAGATTTGAAAATGATTTAATTAGAAAAATGAATCCTTATCTTTTTCCAATTCATAAAACTTTACTATTGTTTTTAAGAATTTTAAAGCTTATTGAAGGAATGTAGCTTTTAATCTACGAAACTTTACAAATTATTTAAAGGTGAAAAAAACAAGTATTCCCGACGCAATGAAACTTTCGAACAATTATATATATTTAATATTTACAAATATATATACGCAGAATCCACGCAATTTAATATATATAAATTCATGAATATTTTATCATGAATTTATTTAGAGAATTGATCAAAACTAAACTAATTAATTTTACTACGTATTTGAAACAAGTTATTCATTATGGAAATTAGCGTGGATTGAACGTATAAAGCCCCATTGCATCGGAAATTTAAGGTTAGCACTAGGGTAAACAACATGAAGCCAGGATCGAACTCAGATCTGACTGCTTCAATAATAAAAATAAGAAATTTAATGGTTTGCAAACTATTATAAACAATCCTTAAATTTGCAGGAATCCTTTCGGTTAATTTCTTAAACCTGTCTCAACTGCCATTAAATTAAAAAAAACAAAACAAAGCGGAAACACGTCATCAATTCAAATCCCACAAATCTCATATTTTAATGTTAGCAGCTTATCTATTTATTAAATGCATTTTATTTCTATTTATAAAAATTGCCTCCTTAATTTTTTTTTATTATGGTTTCTCTCTTCATGAAGAATTTTCACATCTTCAAAGTCAAATTTAAATTTATATTTACATGTGTTTTCATGATCAAAGAAAACTGAAGGAGACATTAAATCACCATTATTTTTACATTTTACATGCTTATATAACAATTCATGCTCCCTGAATCTCTTCTCAAAACTGCACCTAGATTCACCTATATAGGATAGCGTACAATCACAAAAAAATTGATATGTGACATTACTTTTCTGCTTGACAGGTATGACATCCTTAAAATTATTGACTAATTTATTAATATTGTTTGGAATGTAGAATGAAACATTAAACACATTCATATATATATATCCTTAAAAAATTTCACTTGTAGATTTGAAATAAATGGAATCATATCCATTGTTTACTATTAATCTTCATTTCCTTTAAATCATTATAACTTTTTTTTAATTGACATAAAATATTGTTTATTTGTTCCATTTTATAACCAACATCAAGCAATTCCTTGGCAAATATCTCAGTATTTTCCCCCACCGATGCACATATGAAAAAAAATTGGACATAATCATTTGAATATCTTTGCAATTGCAGGGACAATCCAATCGTTAAGTTTAATAAGATTAGTTGAATAAGATCTGACAGTTAAAATTATTAAAATTAAATAAGATTATAATGAAAACAATATTCAAAATAAATAAAAATAAACACTTTCACCTTATTTTCTTTATTAAAAGTGGTCAAAATACTTTTAAACTAATTATAAAATACACCAAATCTTTTAAAAACTTGTTTTTTATTTTTTTGCCACCAAAATGAAATATATATTAAAATAGATTTCCAACGTTTCGACTATTTCTTCATTTTTTCTATAGTCTTTTTCAAGGAACTAAAAATATATAATAAAAATAGTTTTATACATACAAATATTAAATAGCAATGCTTGGGATGTGACTATCCATTTATAAAATTTCAGACATATATTCTCTCATTTTATTCAGGAATCCAATAAAAATAATGGATGTGATTTTGCATTCTTTCTGTTTATTGATTTTTTTGCCAAAACCTTTCATGGATTTTTGTTTAATTAAGATATTAATTTTAATTATCTGTATATACTTTCATACAGCTTTCAATTTGAATCAGATAATTATATGAAATTTTGATTTACCCGTGAGAAGATGGCTTAATGAGTAGTAAATAATAATCAGAAAGAAAAGCTGTAGATCAAATGGTCTTATGAGTTCTAACTGATCATTTCAAAAATACGGATAAATATCAATAATGATCAGCATTTAACTGTAGGGTTTTCTTACAATGAGCTAACTAAGAATGACTCTTAGTAAAATTCTTTTTCAATTTCATGAGTGCTTTTAAGTCAGCCTGGGGGAGTATAATTTATGCCTTTTGTTTACATATAAATTGAGCTATGTTTAATTTAAAGTTTACATATCAATTGAACCTTTATAATTGACTGAGACGATTTACTGGTATATAGTTTAAAACTGTTTTTGAAACCACAAATTAAAAATTAGTTAGATGTTTTTATTTATAAATATATTTATAAGCATGTTAAGCTTCATAAGAATGCAATTTAATTAAGACTTTCATAAACATAAAGATTATTCCATTGAACAGCTTTTCTTAAAGTCACTATACAAAGCTAAAGAAAGTGATCTAAGAACATGCCTGCCTAGCCTTGCTGAGCAATCATGGAGTCAATTAAAGATTTAGCGGTGCTGATATAGTACGTGCTCAGTGGCCATTTTGAATTTGAAAACAGCCAAAAACACTGCTGGCACATGCAAGCGATAAATGTCATCGACTAGAAACACTCATTTTTTTAAAAAATAAATCGCCTGAGGCACTATAATTAAAAAAAGGTGTTGGGAAGGGACACCAACTTGATATGCCATGGGATTACATGCCTTATAAACAACTTATAATAAAATTTTACTTTTGATCCTCTACTTATCATCTAATTTACTGACAACTCAATCTTTAATGAGGCTTGAAGTAATTATGACTAATGGGTTTCAGGTTACAATTTTAATGTATTTTCACAACGAATGTTTAGTTTTTTTATTATGATGTCATAGTATTGTTTAAACTGAGTTTATCATTAAAAAAGTGAGCTGCTACAAGCTACCTTGTTTTATTGCTTGTTAAAATATATTGCTCATTACAAATTCAATTAAATATTTGTCATTTGTTAGACATACATGATTTCACAACTTAATATATACTATTCTCTGGTATTCAATTCCATTATTATTTCATTGCTTATATAATACGTTTACTTCTTCATGATTCATACTTACCTATAGTACAAGATTGGTCACACCTGATTGTAAACAAGATCTCTGTTTTACACTATATATTTAACTTTTTGTGCAAATAAAAGTTATTTTGAAAATAAAGATTATTTAATATAGCAATCTAATAATTAGTTTTAGGTTTAGTACAGATTTTTATTATATACAACAAATTTGCAAGAATAATTAAGTAGCTTAATAATATAGTTCTAATAATCTTTTTTTTAATATAAAAAAAAATAAATAAATAAATAAATTAGTGTATTTCTTTTTAAAATAAAAAATTAAAGTATAAAATCAAATCAAGCTTGTAAAATGAAAAGAATATTTTAATATAGTTCACTTTCATGTATTTTATTACATATATATAGATAGATCAAATCCATTATTATTCATACCTTAATTATTTTATTTAATCATCATCGTTAATAATATATTTATTATCATCAATGTGACTATTTTGTCTCAATATATGTAATTCCAGGTTTATATGCGTAGTTCTGATAATGATCGCAGATTAGTGTCAGCTGAATGTGTACTAGCGGGTCTTTATCCACCGACTGATAAACAAATTTGGAATCCTCGAATTTTTTGGCAACCTATTCCTGTTCATACAGTTTCTCTCCCTTATGATGCGGTAAGTTGTGCTTTAATTATAAATAAATTTCATTTAAGAAGTTTTATATAAATGCCAAAGGCTAAATTAGTCAGTATAACAAACCAGGTATATCAACTCAAAACTAAATTGCTAACCGATATGAAATTTAAAAATTCACTACGAATGTTTTTGTTTTTTTTTTGTCAAAAGAAATATTTGGTTTTGTGTTATTTTTGCTTTTGAAAAGCCTGTCTTGTCAAGCGTTGTTAGACGAGAGGTCATTGCAGCCGCCTTGCAAGCAAGTAGTTGTTTGCAGACGGTTGTGGGTTCGCATCCCGGCAGATGCTATGACATATGGGGGGGGGAGCCTGTCTTAGTAGGGAAAACATTGATAATGAATTTTTAATTTAATGTTAGCTAATAACATAATATTCGATTAGATGATGTATTTGGTTTAATAAATATAAGCATATTATTTTTTTAGGAGTTTTTAGTATTTATAGTACATTTATTTAAGTACATCAGTATTCTGTGCAGTTTAGTGCATTGGTGAAATGGCAGATTCATAATTCAAGATTTCATTAGAATGTAAATAAAAAGAAAAGGAATGGAATTGTTAAGTGCTTAATTTGCCATTAGGATGCTAAAACATTACATGACTTCTTCAATAAATTACTATACAGTTATTTTTTAATAGTTATTTTTAAATTTGTTATTACTTCGAATTTTAAAATATCATTAAAGTTTGTATTAATTTGGTAGCTCCATTCTTTTGTATATGGGTATATATATAAATATAATTCATACCAATTCCATTATTATATTTTATTTCAATATTATGTGTGATTTTTATTATTATTTAATTACATAGTTTATGGAGTTTTTTTTTTTTTTTAAAAGTTATTTGTTCTCAAACATTGTAAAGAAATCTGTAGACAATCCAATTAGTAGATACATTTATTAAGAAATTTATAGAATCCCTTATGTCTATTATATGGTTATTCATTTGAATGTGGACTGTAATTACATAAGCCAGAAACATTCAAATTCCATTTCTAAACCAAATTAGCACAGAAAACATAGATCATTTTAATCCTATTAATGAAACTCTAGTATTATCTAGGAAGATTAAATTTATATAGCTTTAGTATTGGATCTAAAAACAGAAATTTGTTTGGGAATTCCTAGATAACTTATTTCTTAGAACACTAATATTTTCTTCTTTGACGTATTCCTTAGATTAACATTCAAATAAGACATTTTGATTCAAGAAATGTCTTATTGAAACTATATTTTGAATTAATAGTAAGAAGAATTGTATTAACTTTTTATATGTTTTCTATGAAACAATTTGTTTTCTAGTATCTATTGAAATAAAGTGTGAAAGAGTGTAAAGCCATTGCAAGACAGTGCATAAAAATGTGACCATAATATTTTTCAAGGAAAAATTTAATTATTTGTTCAGAAATTTAGTGTATTTTTTTTTTATCAACAAAAAAACAGTATGGAGCTATAGAATATACTAGTTCTAAAGAAAATGTCCTTAAAAATATTTCTAAGGAGAATATTCATATAAATTATTATCTATCTTTGATAGACGAAGAAAATAAATCTGATTGTTGTTTAAAATTATTCATTAAATCATAGAGTTAAAATTCATTTTTATTTTATTTTTGCAAAACATTAACTTCAGATTGTGAGATATTTTCACGTATGAATAGATATAAACTAAATATAGTGATTTTGTGAAAATTGGGGATAAAGCATCTATTTTTGAAAAGACCTAGACTTTTATTCATTTTAAGAGATTTTTTTTATTTATGACATTAGTTTACATAATATTTAGTAGTATTTAGTAAGCACCCTTACTCAATTCAAATCTGATATCCATAATAACAACATTCTCTACATATAAAACAAGCTATATGTATAGTGATAATGCAAATCAAACAAAACTTACCACCAAAAGATGAAATTAGTCACAAACACTGTAGCTGAGAAACAACTGTATCTATAATTAAATGTTTAATTTTTTTATAATTAAACATTTAATAAATGTAAGATAAATACATAATCCAAACTAAACTATAAAATTTAGATACTAATACTGAAGCAGTCAATCTTAGCTTAAGATTGAGCTTCATAATTCCATCTACTAACCTGCATTCAAACCCTATATCCCAACCCACTCCTTTTGTCGTGTATGTATATATTTGAGATGCGCACCTAAGTTATAAAATTTTAATGTTTCAATAACATTTTTTAAAATTATTATTAATTCTTTTTTATTAATTATTAGTTCTTATTTTCATTAAAGTATTATAGGTGCGGCTCAAATATATATATAGGAGCAAAAACTTACTAACAAAATATTGATTTTTTAAAATATTTTATTATACGCCATTTTGTAACTTTTTCTTTTTAAATTGCTTGTTTTTTTTTATTAGCTGTATATTTTATAAAATCCAAGATGGAAGATGCAACTGGTAATGGTCCAAAAATAATTAAAGAGTTGGAAACCCTATTTTTAAGCTGGGAAAGATATTTTTAATTAAAGTTTTTACTTAAAATAAAATGGGGATTAAGATTAAAGATTTTCTTTTATTATAAACATTTTTGTCAAATCTATTTCTAATCCGGAAATAGATTTGAATTTATTTTTGGACGTTATCTTATATTGCATCTTTCAAAAACAATCGATAAAGAAAAAGTAAGAATTTTTTTAAGATCAGAGATTAGATTTTAAGCTAAAAACTAAGTAATTAAAAGCATTCCAGAAATACCTGAGCAGAGTATAAATGGCCGTATTTTAAATCACCAACAATAGCTACTATTGAGAGAATGGTATTGTCAACATTCTACACATCACTGTGAAACTTAAAAGGATGTAGTAGTAAGTCCACCATCCTTCTTGGCCCTGTTGGGTCATCATCTGCCGCTGCCATAATATCATGCTCCCGTAGAATGAAGTAAAAGCCTGACTGGAGAATTGTGGATTGCTGAATGAAAGCTTGCTGTTATTTAAGAACCAATTGTCATGCATGAGCAGACTTTAAAATATGGATTCTTAAAATAGTGCAAGGTAAATTTTCAAGCCACAAGTAAAACTAGTCTAACCAATCTCAAACTCTTATTATCAAGACTTCTCCTAATGTATTATTTAACTTTATTTCTAATATATAATATGTAAATTGCTCTTAAATAATTTCTATAAATCTAATTTTTCTCATATGCTCTAACTTTCTTTAACTCTGGTGTGGTCATTTATTTATATGTATCTTTTTATTATTAATATGCCAGTCTCGAGCAATCTGACAAGTTGAATTTCTAAAATCTTCTCTTCTTTTAAGTAAACCTTCATGAATTGAGATTATTAACATTCCCTTAAAACATAATGCATTATTAATTAATACGCTCACCAGATTGTTTTATGAGCCAACATTTTATTTATGTTTTAGTATAAAAATATATTTGTTTAACTCTGGATTTTCTACCCGGGGTGAATTTAGAACTCAAGCTAATTAACACTTTGAAATCTTTTTAGATAATCTTGACTGATAGCGGCCCCAACACTTCGCCCTCTATTTTTAAAAAACTGAACTAAATTTTTTTCGTACTAAGTGTATCTAACTATACTAAGTGTATCTAACTAGAAATAAGCTATATCTAAGTATAAAGGTTAATAAAAAAGAATGTAAAAAAAACTTACATTTTTATGCATAGTTTTGACTTGTAAAATATATCTAACAGTCATAATTGTATATATAACTATAATTAAATAAACTATATTAACTATAAATGTTTTTACATAAAGATTAATAAATAAATAAAAATGAACTTATATTTTTATGCGTAGTTTCCAGCTAGACACATGAGAAAATTCACGAAAATGGTATCATGTTTGTGCATACCCCTAAATGCATAAGAAGTGGCTCATTTTTTTTCCAAAGCTATCTGTCTTTGAATACCATTGTTCATATAACATTTTGCTGGTTGAATAATTTGCCAATTCACTTTATTGCTTGTGAGACAGGTTAGTGAATGAGTGGTATTCTACCTGCAGGAATTTTCATTTAGAAATATGCATGAACGTGACATCATTTTCGTGAATTTCCTCATGTGTCTGGCTGAAAACTACACATAAAAATGTAAGTTCATTTTTATTTATTTATTAATCTTTATATAAAAAACATTTATAGTTAATATAGTTTATTTATTTACTTATTTAAAGTTATATATACAGTTGTGATTGTTAGATATACTTTACAAGTCAAAACTACACATAAAAATGTAAGTTTTTTTATATTCTTTTTTTATTAACCTTTATACTTAGATATAGATTATTTCTAGTTATATACACTTAGTATAGTTAGATACACTTAGTACGAAAAAAAATTTAGTCCAGTTTTTTAAAAATAGAAGACGAAGTGTTGGGGCCACTATCAGTCAAGATTACCCCTTATTTATTTTATAAATGTTATTCAATTCTGAAAAGGTGACCGATTAGTTTTTTTCTATAACTGCTAGTTTTATTTTTATGTACTCTTAAAATATCAAATACAGTACTTATATATTCCAGTTATTGTAAAATCAATGAAGGTGGGATTGATTTATTTTAAATAACAGAAAAGGGAAGGGGGTAAATTTTAATGTTTCTTTTACTAAATAAAACCTTCATGTATATTTTATTAAATGAAATCTTCTCTCTATATATATTATAGCAGCATAGCATATTTATATAAATTATGGCATTCAAACTAGGGTCATTTATTTTTAAAGCAGTAAAACTTATTCAATGTCGTTAGTGACATTTATCATTACTGTTATTTTTTAGCAGAAAAGAAGGGGGTCAAATCTTAACTTATATTTTATTAATTTGAAATCTAAATCTCTCTCTATATATTCTAGTGACATTTACTCATACTGCATTACTGACATTTGGTCTTATCTTCATATATATATTATGTGCTTCTAATCTGGGGGTTGTGACAAGTTCGAACCCATAGATTTATTTCTCAAGCCTTGTTCTAAGGATGGTTGTCCTTCCCAGAACCACTTATTTTGTATAAAAGACCTCTGGCTGTGATTTTTTAAGTTTGGCACATGCTATGCCTATCCACTTTCTTCATACATAAGGCCTGCACATTGGCGATGTTTATGGCATGCCTATCCACTTTTCTCTAAGCACTATCCAAGAAGGGGGTCTTAGACTTCGTCTTTCATCCAGAAGCACAACTTTTCCTGTTATTTTTTGTCTATTATGTCAGCACTACAAACTTTGTATTATTATTTCTTTTGCTTCATGACCCAGTTTTAATGCTCTAATATTAAAATTGCGCTCTGTTTAAAATATATATAAATGTCAACTACTTCTAATTTTATTAATTAAATTTATTTCAGTCTTATATAATCCCACCATCGTAACTTATTTCTGTATTTAAGAGTATCTACATGCCTTGGGGAAAATAAAGCATTATTCTTACCAGTGCTAATTAAAAGAGATTCATTAAGTATTTTGTCATATAATCAAATATGTTTTCAAATGTATTTTATTTATTTTCACGACTGTAATGGCATGAAAATAGTTTGTATTATATCTGTAATGAATCTCGGAATGCTCCCCGAAATAATGTCAGTCACCATGTTTCAGAACTGTATATAAAAGTGTTAATAGCAATTTTATGTGAATTCTTTCTAATAATCGATTGGCATCTTAATATTGGACCCACCAAAGATGTGTGTTAATTTATAATATACTATTTAGCTAATAAAAGAGCATATGAGAAATAATAGCATGAATGACACTATGTAATCATCTACTGCTTGCTCATTCAAGCACATACTGTTTACAATTAATTTATAAATGTATGTAAACAATTTGTCAATACATTAAACTAATTTTTATTATCCAACTTGTCTGAGTAGTTCGAATTCCTCTTTTCTCCACTTCCGAAAGTACAGCCATGCTTATATATATTTTAGTTTAGTCATAGTTAATAGATGTCTCATTGTCTTCTCTGCTTTGATAGTGGGCCAGATTAAAATTAATTCTCATGTGTCATCATTGTTATGTTATTCATTAGGTGTCTGATTTGAGGCTTAGAGAGTGGATTCGAATTCAGGTTGGTCCCTGATCTAAATCTCAGGCTTGACTGGGTTTGAAGTACATTTTTTTTTAGTTCCAGCTCATGTTAGATGGACAAGCATGTTTCGGCTGGTACATAGGATTTTTTCCCCAGGCTTGGCCTCCCAACATGAGGCTTCGATATAAACACCCACATACCCTAAGTACTGAATTCTGTTTATATATATATATATATTTTAAAAAAGTTGTAAGATATATGTATATTTTTCCCCACATTTGGTATGTTTAAAATAATGTGTTCAAAGTGTAAAAATCATTGTTTAAAGTTAAAACCCATGTACTACAACCATAAGTATAGTACATGTGTATTTTTTCTTCAATGTAATCACCTACATACCTGAATCATATATAAAGTTTTTTTTTGTTATTGAGACATATATGAAAAATGTGTAAGTTATTCATAAATCATTGATCACTCTGTGTTGGCTGGCATCTATAAAAAGAAATTTTGCCAACCAGTAGTGAGTCAAATGCAAAAATGTTGGCAGTGGAGGGTTCGAACTCAGTTAAAAAAATTTTTTATTGAGAGCAATTTTTTTTTTATTTAATGCTATAATGTAAAATTTTAAACATGTAATAACCAGACTATGAGTTTTCTTTTCAGATGCAGGGGTGCAGCTAAGAGAAACTAAAAGATGAAATGATTAGATTAGTATAAAATCTTAAATAAACAATTTTTTTTTCAGCAAGGCAGATATATAGAAAGTGGGGGAGCAGTGACTGGTTAGGCGGGAGATGATTTTTTTCCTTGAAACAAGGAGAAATAACAGAGCACTTAACTCAGCAAAAAAGAAAAAAATGAAATGTACATATAAAAATTGATTTATTTTTTTTTCGATATTCTTTTGGTCACCAAAGCCTCCCCCCTTTCTCTCTCTGTCTTTTTTCTTTTTCTTTTTTTTGAGATCTTTTAGGGACTTTGTGAATAATAATAATAATGATTTCTGGTAGTGAAACCAAAATAGCTTAAATCTACAATATTATAATATCAATTTTTATTACTGCTAGACTAATGATTGACTTTTTGCTGATTTTGAAGTTTCATAAAACTGTTGAATGGAGTCATATTGTTTTTTAAAATTTTTGAAAATTAATGAGATATTTAAATAACTATTACATATATAAATTATATATAATATATCCTTAAAGCTACAGAAATTATTAACTTAATTCAATGTATTAACAATATATAAAAATAGCTCAAGGAAGATTCTTAATTTTTCTTATTTTATTGATGCAATTTAATACAACTATATTTAGCTGTATAAATAAAACTGAGTAATTAAAGAGTTTAATAAAGCAAAAAGTTTATTTTTTGTTTGGCGTATTTACAGGTTCCTTTATAAATGATTATTAAATGTGTTTTTTTTTTTTTTTTGGGGGGGGGGTGCTATGCTAAATAAATTAATATATGTGCAAGTTTTGTTAAGTCACTTTTTTAAAAAGCATATGCAATATATTTTTTTGATTTGATAAATATTATTTTGTAGTTGCTGTCCACTGCTGAAAGTAATTGCCCACGTTATCAAGTATTAGTCAAAAAACTACACATGACTGATATTAGACGGATAGATGAAGAAAATAAAGTACGTTTTTATTTTTTTTATAAACTGTTTTATTTATTATTATTGAATTTACAAATGCCGACTATATTTTTAGGGAGGAAAAGATTTTTTTCTTTATAAAACGTAATATCACCATAACATAGATGTGTTAAAACAGTGTTTCCCAACTTGTGGTACGCGTACGCGTACCACTGGTGGTACGCGAGTTGCTGGTTGGTGGTACATGAAAAATAATCAATAATGGCGGACATAAAAAAAAATTAAATCATAAAAATATAGAAACGTTTTTTCCTATAATTCATAAAAATTATTTTAATTAATAATATTATACAGTACAGTTGTTAATATGTACAGTCGATAACGATCTTTAATGTTAATGATAAAATTGAAAGTATGATTAAGAAATTAGATTTTTGGCAACAGTAATATATATAAGTATCGAAAACAATCAACTGGATATTCGAAACTTTACATATTTTTTTGTTTGAAAATAAGGTTAGTCTGTCTCAAGATATACAGAAAATATAATCACACATTTAACAGGATTAAAATTGTCTTTCATGGAATATTTTTCAAAACCCGAAAACACAGATGATAATTGGATTTCAAACCCCTTCTATGCAGAAAATTTAGAAAAAGCTACATCAGTTTCAATAAAGGATAAAGAAAATTTAATAGAATTATCATGTGACAGAACTTTACAAGTAGAATTCAAACGACAAATCTAATTAATTTTTGGTTAAACATTAAAGAATATGAACAACTTTCTGAGAAAGCTCTTAAATTATTATTACCATTTACTAGTACGGAATTAGTAGGAAGAGCTTTTTCTTCATATATTTTTTTTTAAAAATAAGTATCGAAGCAGATTGAACACTGCTGTAGACTTAAGGATATACCTCGCATCTTTTGAACCAAATTTCAAAAAATTATGTTGTTCAAAACAAGCACAAAGATCTCATTAAATTTATTTTATAAAAAATATTTGATTATGATAAGAAAATATACTAATTGGTTTTTTATAATTTTATGTTTTTATTAAAACCATTTATTAGTAAACGAAATATGACAAAATAGTAGATAAATAATGAGTCGGATCAAGGCAAATCAATTTAAATTATTTAATTTGAAAGAATGTATCGAAAAGGATCTTACGCAGAAATTAGACTCTCATTAATTCTTGATCATTTATTGTGGATTACTAGATATAAGCTAGTATTTAATCATCAAAATTTTAATCCTATTAATTTCATGCTGAACAATATAAAGAAAGCAAGAACAAGAGATAGTCTGATAACCCCTGAGGTTATTTTTACCATGACTTGGGACATGCTGGATTTATCTTCTCCATGGCCCAACCAATAGCAAGATGCTCTGAAAAAGAGAAAACAGACTCAAATTCGGGAAAACCAAATGAAGGAATGAGAAAACACTTTGAACAAAATATGTACCAAATAACCTTTAATAAATTATTTTGTGGAAAAAATATGAAACTTTAAACAAACACATATATATAAATATGTTACAGTGAGTTTATAATCTGGCGTGACGTTTAGGCATGTTTCAATGTAATTTGTCTCATTATGAGATGTGAATACCTACATGGTCACCCTATAATATTTATAATGCAAATAAAATAACACACTCACAATAACAAATTTCACGAAATACAATCATTTTTATGAAATGGTACAATTTAGCATGATGTACTACCAAGTGGTACACGAGTCAAAAAAGGTTGGGAAACACTGTGTTAAACCATTAATCATCACATGATCACCATATCTTACAGATGTGCATGGTTAAATGTATTGGAAGAATGGCACACTCTGGAGCTCATGACATGTGGTTAATGGCTCCAGTTATGTCACTTCCTGTACTCGAACATTTTCGGAACTCTCAAACGATAAATCATTCAATTAATATTTTTTATTAGAACGTAGTAATTTTTGAATTTTTTATACTTGTGGTGACATATTAAAAAACGTTTTCAATAACTTGTAAGAATCTCTTTTAGTAATATTCATTTTTCCTTTTACAGAATAAAGCTAAAAACTTTGGCTTAATCAGCCATCACAACCATCACACTACAATTAGGAATTTCAATTATTATTTATAATTATAGTTGCTTCCATTATTCATATTTTTAAAAAGATTAAGAATAATGGCTCTTTTTATACTGTTCAGCAAATCATTTCTAATGGCGTTTAAATTATTTTTGTTTGAAAAATTATGTTGAACCATTAGTCTGAGATAATATAAATATACACTTCCCTTTTAATATTAATTAACAATTAAACTATACATCATAAACCATTTCTAAAATAGTTCATCTGATTGTGCTATATATATATATATATCAAATACTTTGCATTATTTACATAAAAATAAAAAGATAAACTTTTGTAAAATATTCTTTATACATTCTCTATCATAGATTTATTTTACTTTTTAAAATGGGCATTATCAGTAACAAAAAAAAATAACTGCTATAATTTAGCTATAAATTGAATTTAAATTCAATTAGAATTTGATCTTTACATAATAGTCTCAGTCCAGTTGTCATTCCTCTAAAATGAAGATATTTTGGCTAAAGATTTGGGAATATGAACTTTTTGACTTTTTTATAGTTAAAATGGTTTGTAAAGATAAATTAATACTTCAGAAGACTAAAAAAAGAAAAAAACTTATGAAGATTAGTATTATATGATGTTTCCTGAAGCTTTGTGATGATGGTATTCTAGTTGTATTTTTATATTGGATTATTTCCATAATCTAATATGCGTTTTGAATGTCTTTAGAAAAATTTAACTTTATTTAAATATTCCAAATACATTCAACTGTCAATAATAGCACATCAAACAGGTTAGTACATGCAGAACATTTTGAGAGGTATCTCCCCTCTTCTTTACGTGTTGCTGGTCTAACCAGTGATAGTACTAGTATGGGATTTGAACCTGGATCCTTAGATTCTTGATTATTGAATTTTAAGCTAACACTCTAACCAATATTTAAATAAAGTTAAATTTTTCTGAAGACATTTAATACATATATTAGGTGATGGAAATAGTCCAATATAAAAATACGACTAGTATTATATGATATTTGTTATTTAAGGGAAAAAATATTCATTGTAAACATAACATTTTTATGAACATGCTTATATAAAATAACAAAAACAATTATTATATAAATATTTTGGTAAACATGTTATTGTAAATCAAAAAAAAAGTATTGATGGATGAGATTGTAGCAAGTAGAACTACCTAGAATTATCTAGATAAAAAAAAATATGGCTTTGTGTATTCTTTAAAAGCACACTTAGTTTGGGCAATGAATGTTGCACAAATGTAAGCTATTGCTATGTTTGCTTAGACTAAGAAAGATTTTAAAATATGTGTGGACATGTATATTTTTTTCTGGTAGTCATTAAAGCACAACAGAATTAATTAAAATATACAAATCTGCAATCACTTTTAGTCTGATATACATCTGCACCCAAAATGCATTGTCCTAGTCATTTCAAAGCATATTTAATCTCAAGGTACTGTTAATATATATTGTAATAGTATGAATGGGTGAGATGCTTTATTACATTCCAAATTGAGGCATCTAATTCTAACAGTATGAATGGTGATGATGAGAGCAGCTTTGTTATGTCCCACAGATTAGGGTATGGCATAATATAACTGATAGAAGGTATAAAAAGATTATATTATTCAAATGCTCACACCCAAATTATAATTGTACTAAAGGTGGATTTTAAATTAAATAATAAATAAATGGAGAAACAGAAACTATCATTTATGTGTCAAATTTTAATTGTCATTAATATGGAAATAAGGTATCTTTTGAAATAATATCTCACAACTGAATAAGTCAAACTCCTAATAATAATGATATGTCCAATTTTTATTAGCTCTCAATACTGTAATTATTTACTTTCAGAGTTTAACATTAATATTCACTAATGAGACTTGATCACTTGCTAAATATAAAATAGAAGCAAAGAGAATTTTTTATTGAATCTAACCTATATTTACAAACCAATTGAATATAAAGAGTTATTGTATATCTTAATTTATTAATTTTAAATAATAGAGATGTTTATTAAGGTTTGTACAAGTAATTAATAGCATTTCAACATTCTCCGGATAAAATAATTATATTATCAAAATCAAGTACTGCATTATGACTCACACATACATATAAGTAATGTGATTCCAAAATAATAAAAAAATTACATGAAGTCAAACTTTAAATAAACAATTGGTTCATCTTTTATTTATGATACGTATTTTTCTTTTTTTTTAGAGTAGCAAAGAAGCAAAAAAATATCTATTCTATTTCATAGGTTTCTCAAGTGATTTATAAAACTCACATTGAGCAACATTTGATACTGATATGTTTGCTTAAATCACATTTATATTTAAATGAAGACCATTTATGTCATGTGACTAAATAGGCATAATAATAATATTAATAATACTTGCTAACATCCAAATAGTTTGATATCAGTGACTCATTCTTTTGATAGAATTACACTAACTTTTAAGGTCAAAAAAAAAAAAAAGAAAATTTTTTTCAAACCATACTAGATATATCTGTGTTCCTTTGAACTACATTTTTTTTCTCTGAGATACTCAATTACAAATATTTTCTTAAAATAATCCCTTTTATTTAATGAAAAGTCTTTAAATATGGCAAAAGCACTATTACATTTATGTGTATCATGCTTAAATTCATAAAGTCTAGTAGAAACTTTATCATAACATTATAATGGCTCTTTATAGGTACTTTTTTATAATACACCTTATAAACACTATATGGGTCTCTAGGATTATGGATATATTCTCATACATAAAATATTATAATAGCAAATCTGCCCTTCAAATATATCTCATGAATATCAAATGAATCTAAGTTATATGCAAGTAATATATATATATATACTTCAGTAATAATAATCTTATCAAATTTTTGACATTTAATCTTCATATTAGTATAAATGCCAATAAAAAGTTCACCTAAACACATTTAAATTATATTATACTTATATGCTATATGTTAAGAATACATGTGCACATTATAAATCATAAATAATAATAGTAATACCTGTTAATGAGCTTCAATTTTTTCAAAAAATACTAAAAAATAAAAAATATATGACAATAAAAAATAAATAAATGTGTATACATGACAGTTTTAAACATTAATTATACTCAATTGACCTTCTACTTATAATTTTTTTATTTTATTAATATAAACAGCTATTTGAAGAGACTCTGCTTTGACTTTGACTTGATTCTATTAATATGACTAATAAAGTCTTCTATTGATGATCACATGAATTTTTAAAGAGTTTGAATTGATTTTGAAATATTTCTGCAAATCATGCCAAGATGGACTAATAAGATCTGATCAGAATTATTGGAATGCTTTTCCGATTAGATAGTGTTGTTTTCTTTCTCCATGAGAAGATAGCTAGTTGCTTAATACAATTTTTTTTTATAAATTAAAGCTTGTTACTGGTTTTCATTTGGTGAAAATTATTAGATATAAGCAAAGAAGTTTTAAGATCTCTGATAGATGGCTTATCTTCTCATACATTTTTTTTATCCATGTTCAGTTCAAACAGAAATTGTTTTATTTTTTAGGTCAATGTGGCAAAATTAGCAAGAGTAAAACTTTGTTAGCCTTCCTTATACTGAAAAAGTGATAATAGTAAAACACAATCTTCACATGCCCTGTTCTTTTATTATGTAATTGATCTCCATAGTATTTTAGATTTATAACTTCTTGAGGAATATTCAGTTCAACTCTTATTGTTAAAGTGTGTTGATAGTAATTCTTTTAACTTTTTGTTCAAACATTTTACATCATATTGTTGTCGTTAATAAAAAAAATTATAATAATACAGATAATAAAAAATATAGTTGTTTTTTTTTTACATATAAATAAATTCACATGGATATTTTTAACTTTTTGTGTTATTAACAATACTCCTAATATAATTTTCGTATAAATAAACATTAACCTTGGAAGTATCAAAGAAACAAGAAAGAAAAACAATAATAATAAAAACATGAGCGAAAATTAAAAATTGAAACGTTTTTTACAGTCATGTATTAAAAAATATTGCAAGACACATTAAATATTTAACTATACAAATGAATATATATATCCAACTAATTAAAAATGTTTATTATCCTTTAATAATAAATACTTCAGAACCTTACAAATATTTAAAAAAATCTGCTTTCTTCTCTCTTTTTTAATTTTTTTATTATAGAAATTATAATCAACTGTAAGGATTGGGCCATCCAATCCTTACAATTTCCTCCTCCTAATAAAAAAAAAAAAACCATTATTCTCACTAACAATTAGATACTATAACATAACGTTATTATATTCAATGAAAGAAACACATGAATCCTTTAAGTAAAATATTCCTGCATTTTCTTTTTCATGTCTAACTTGTCATAGATAACTTTTAGCAATATCACAAATATTATCATTAAACTTAAATTATTATCTTTTAATTCGTTTAAGGAATATTGTAATAAGATCTATGAGAATAGAAGTTAAAGGAATGCTAATCATTCCTGATATACCAGCCTAAGGCTTTGGGCATTGTATGCCCCCTTCATTTCATCTGGTGTATTATTCATATGAGCATTCTCTCCAACTTTTTTTTCTAACCTACAAGGTTCTTCATAGATGTTGAAGAATTCTTTGTACTGATGTTCCTGTGGATAATGGGATTCAATTCAACTTTAATTCATGAATGAACTAACTTATTAACCAATATTAATTTGTGTCTTAAGTTTAGAATCAATAATCTATTTTATTAATTTAAATATATATATATATATTATTTTGCTAAATGCATAAAAATAATAAATTGTTTTGACTGTAATAACTCAATAAATAATGGATTTACAGAGTTGTAACATCCCTTCATAATAATTAAGAATTTAAAGATATAGATTTCTTTAAAAAGAATAAAGATTATTAATGTGAGGCTTATAATTTAAAATTTGCTCCTGACTGGATACTTGAAAAATAAATCAAAAACATTAACATCTTTTAAATAACTTTTGAATAATACAGTTCACTTATAATCTTTTTAAAAATATGGATTCTTTGTAGTAAATAAAATTTTTGTTATGAATAACTGCTTCTAATTTTCTATTTTTTTCATACCCCATCATTATAGTCCTCTTTAATTTCCTCTTGGTAGGAAATTTGTAAAATAGTTCAATGCTATCATACCAGTGGTATGAATTTCTACCAGGATATTTATTCTCTAACTCAGCTAAAAATATAACTTCCTTATACTAGATAAAACTATGGTTGTCATATTCCTTTTCAATTAAAGAATCATAGTTTACATACTTTATAACATTCAGATAATACACCATATTTAAAATTCATACTATCATAAATTAAACATTAAAACAGGCAAAACTCTCCATACAGTACTGCCACTCAGTGCAAGCCAGAGTAATAAGCAAGCATAAGAAATGGTGATCATGTGATGTTTATTGGCATAAATTAAATAGTTTATATTTGCTCTGCCGTCATTAGCTAGTGAATGACAAAAGCTAAATCTATAATATTTTGCCTCTCAGATAATTTTCCTCAATTATATGTATTCCTATAAAAGTCCCTCATGTTTAATTCATCAAAATGCATATTGTCTATATATTTACTATGAAACTTAAATTCATGTAGTCATTTTGTATCTAACTATTTTAAACTTCTCTCTGTTATCAAAGTTTTACATTCATAGCTATGCACCTCATGGTAACAAAAACACCATTGACTGGAGATTTATCACTGTCCCTTTCATCTTGGAACTCCTTAAATTCAAAATTATTATTCACTATTGTTGAGATTGTGATTCTTAATCCCTTTATATTTTCATCTAAATCACTTATAATTATTTGACTCTGTGCTTATATGCTACTCTGAATACAGTGACTTCAGCTCTACATTCTTTCAATTCTTTGATGAATTTGGCCTCTAATTCTTTAAACTTAGTATCTATTTCTGCTTTCAGATCCTTTGAGCTAGCATCTAATCTAGCTTCCAGGGCCTCAAAATTTTTTAAACTAGCATAGTGTCAATCTTGGTATCTATTTTGTTATTTAAATCCTTGGGACTAGCATTTAAATCATGTTTCATTTTTTTAAAAATTGTTTGAGTTGGCATCTATTTTGGCAGAACTAGCATCTATCTTTGCATTTACTTCATCTTTCATTTCTTTTAAGTTATTAGAATTGACACCTATTTTTGCCTCCATCTTAATGTAGCTTGCATTTAACTCTTTAAGCATATTTATAATATCCAACAAACTAATGTTAAGTCCTCCCAACATTTTGTCATTAGTATCTGCCATAATACTTCTATTAGGCTTAATATACTGTGAGGTCAAATAATTAAAGATATATATATATATATTTTTTTAAAAAATCTTAATTTATATTTTCAAAATCTATTTACATGTACTATCCCAGGCTTGTCACCTCTTGCCAGTATCTTAAAAAACACACACACACACGACATATATAAGCTATAATAAATAAATAAAAATAAACAATTGTATCTTTTTTTAAAAAAAAATTTGTCCAGGAGTTTTTAACTTCAAAAATGTCATATCCTCACACATTATTTCAAAGCATTTCCAAAATAATAATGTTGACAACACATGTCAAATGAAAATTATTACTTCATTGTGAATTGATTTAAAAATATGCAAATCATCCGATTACATTCATAGCAATACTGAAACCTTTAATTTTGTGCCTGATGTTTTGAAAATGCCAAATTGTAACTATATGGGATGTGGGGATGAGAGAGAGTGGTTCTGGTTTAATGAGTCATGAATTGCAGTGTTCAAATTGTAATAATATGAAACTATGGTTGAGTGAAATGCTTTATTATATCCCACATTAAGGTGATTAATTGTAACAGTATGAATGCTGCATAGGTTCTCTACATCCAAATTGTAATTGTGTGAAAGGTGACTTTTGAATTAAATAATAAATAAATGGAGAAAAATAAACTATTATTTATGTGCCAAACTCTAATGATAATTAATATGGAAACATACTTTTTAAAATAATATCTAACAACTAAGCAAGTCAAACTCTTAATAAAAATTGGACATATTCTTTTCATTATTAATTAGAGGTTTGACTTGTTTAGTTATTAGATATTATTTCAAAAGGTAACATATTTCCTTATTAATTGCCATTAGAATTTGATGCATAAATGATAAAGTTTATTTTTCTTCATTTATTTAATTCAAAAGGTTTAATACAATTATACTTTGGGTGTAGAGAACCTATGGAGCATTCATACTGTTAGAATTATATGCCTCAATTTGGGGCATAATAAAGCATCTCACCCATCCCCAGTTTTTTACTGTTAGAATTTGGACACTGCAATTTATGGGGCATTAACAATATAGAATCTCTCTCTCTCATTCATACATCCTGTACAGTTACAATATATAAAATAAAAAAAAAATACAAATGTTGTATTTAAACAATAATACAAAAACATTTTTTAAGCTTATAGTTGAATATACAGAGACTTCAGATCACTTAACAAACTATGGAGAAATGTATGTTAAAAGTAACAAAAAGAAATCAGAAATGAAATTCATGGACGAGAAAACAAAGAGATATTACAGATATCATTGGAAGAATTAATAGTCAGAAATGGAGCTGAATTCGATATATTACTAGAAGAAATGATAATAATGGACATTTGAAATCTTAAACTGGATCCCAAAGGATTATAAATGAGCTAGAAAGATATTTCATATGAGATGGATGGATAAAATAAGAATGTTTTTTGTTCAAGTGATATGGAGAAGAAAGATTAGAGATTGGATATATTGGATTAAATTTGGAGAGACTTTCATTCAGTATCATTTTAGTAGATCCTTTATGTAATGTGATGTATTATGGCTTCTCCTTAAACAAAGTCAAGAATATCTCAGCAATTATGCCCAGATAAACCTGTTAGCCACTTTATTTTACATTCCCCACTCTAAATTTACCCATAATCTGCTCTATCCCATTTCCATGACATAATCTTTGTCAACTCTATAACCTTTATATCTAAATCTTCCTTATCTTTTCCCAAACCCAACATAAAAATCAATAATTCACTTTCTGTATAACCACTCTTTTCATATTTATTTTTCCACAACTTCATTATATGTACCCTTTCTGTTTTCAAACATTTACATTCAATTAAATTAGTGGATCAGTGGCTCCCCTTATTGTCAAAAAAGTCTCGGAGCATTTACTAAAATAGTACCAAATTTTGTTAGTAGAATTGTTAATATTAAACAGATAAATTAACTTGAAATAGTAATTATAATTTTAAAGTTTATGTATGTCTATTAATTCATTTATTTAAAATGAATATTTAATTTTCCTCAGTTATATAAATATTTTAATATTTTCTTTACATTAATGAAACTGATATATATTTTTTAACTTATTTATTTAAAAAATATTCGTTTGTTAACTGTTATTTTTAAAATCTATTTTAATTTTTACAAATATTATTTTCAAGATTTTTATAAAACAACTTTGCTTTTCTTAATTTAAAAAAACAAAAGTAAGAAAAGGAAACTTTTAAATTGTATAATTATCAGTTCCTTGTCCAAATTTCAATAATTATTTATTGAATAATTATTAGTATTAGATAAATACGATTACAGTTTTAAAGTGTTTTAAATATATATCTACCATGTATAGATATGTTATTGATTGATTATATTTTGACGAACAGAAAATACATATTTCAAGATTGTAATGTTCTTAATAAACTCAATATAGGAACTGATCATCGATTAATGAAATGTAAGATAATGTTAATGCATAACTAAAAAGACATAAATTATTAAAAAAAACAGGATTCACAGTTGGTATTTTTAATCTTTTGTAACATTTCACTGAATTTAAATTAGAACTTGCAAATTGTTTGTAAAATATTAATAGATTTGAAGATTGTTCAGATTTGATTGACATCAATAAAAAATTTACTAACTCACTATTAAGAACTTCAACAAGTAAATTTTCTTCTGAGACAAAGAAAAGAAAAAATATGAAAGCATAAAAAAATAATGATATAAAAAAATATAATTGTGAATTAGCAAGGAAAGCTAAGTATTGAAGAGAATAAAAGTCTCCAAAATATAAAGATTATCTTGGAATTGATAAAAAATATATTTCTGCAATAAGAAGAAAAGATGAAAATATTACAAAAAAGAGAAATGATATCATTAAATCTATGAAGAATTATATTGCAATAAAGAACAAGAAAAGAAAGCAATCTCTACAATTGCTGCATCTTCTGAATTCCCCATTGTTTTAAATGAAGAAATGAGATGAAAAAGAGTAAAGTTCCCCATAATGATGAAATAGTAATTGATTTTTTAAAAAAGGCAGGTGAAGAAATAGAAAATTTGTTTGCCGAGTTATATACCAAATATCTAAGTGATAAGGATATATTAGTTGAAATTAGAAGAATGCAGTAGAAATTTTGATATTTAAAAAAAAAAAAAAGGGATAAAGAAGATACTAGAAATTATAGACTTATTAGTCTTTTATTAGTTGTATCTAATATTTTTTTGCTAAAATAATTGCAACTCATCTACAACAAATTTTGATTTTAACCAACGAAAAGAACAACACAGTGGATCACATCCAGGTATTAAGAGGAGTTATAGAAAGTACCAACAAATATGAGTTGCTATTATGTTTTGGATTTGTGAACTGTGAAAAGGTTTTGATTCTATAACCATTTCTGCAGTGATTAAAGCACTAGACAATCAAGATATAGACCCAGGATATTATCATATTCTGAAAAATATTTATCAAAAGGCAACAGCCATGATTAAATTGCATAGTTATATTAAGGGGACTATGAAGATTAACACTGAGAAGGTATGCAACAAGTTGATCACATATCTCCAAAACATTTTACAGCACTTTTATAAAAAATATTTTGTGGATTAAAATGAAAAGCTAAGGGATTAAAATTAAATAGAGATTATTTAAGCTATCTACATTTTGTAGATGATGTAATTGTTTTTGCAAATAATGCTTCAGAGTTTGAAGAAATGTTGCAGGAAATACCAAATAAAAGTAAAAAATTAGGACTAAAGATAAATGCTAAAAAGACTAAAGGAATGTTCAAAGGATTTTCTTAAAAGAAGAAAATAAAAAATGATATGGATTAGAGGAAGTTAATAATTACAAATACCTTGATCAAATTATTAATACAGATGTAAACATAATAGATTAAATTAATCAAAATTAACGTTGGATGGAATGTTTTTGGTGAAAATAACTTAATATTAAAAGGAAACAAGCCTATGTGCTTGAATATAAAAGTAAAATAATACATTCAAATGTAGCCTTCTTCTGAACAAGATATTGTAACTATGTTAAGGGAATACTTGAGGAATAGATCTGATTCAGGCTAGTGGGAACTTTTAGTAAAAATACCTTTCCAATTGCCTTCTCAGAGAACAGTGATAGAGAAAACATTATTCACCAGGGTTAAGCAGTTTTTCATCTTCAGTCTGCCATTTATCAAAAGGAGTAAATACACATTTACTGATCAATATTTGATGATTAGCTGTTTTTATTATATGTTGACTGCTTGATAAAAATTCTTAAACCTGATTAAACTTTAAAAACTAGTTTTTTAATTTGACTTGGTTTACAACTCAAATTGCAGGAGATGACTCTTAGAAATACTATCTAAACTTGCTCTTTGAATTGTAATTAAGATGAGATTTATATATATAATTTTTCTGATTTATATTAAGTGCCAACTAAGAATAACCAGATATCCATTTAATAATCACACTGAAAAGTAGCTAAGTAGCCAAAAAAATTAACCTCATTCTTAAAAATTATCTTGAGATTACTTAGGAATTTTTCAAAATAAATGAAAAATGTTTTGGCTAACCTCTGAATTTGGATTTGAACTCTAAAACGTTAATCATTAAAATACAAAGCCGCCCATACCCCCCAATACTTGAGATTCATTTTATTGCTTGTTAATCTTATTCATCTGTACTATTGTAATGTGAAGATTAACCGCAATGCAAGATTTGTAAGTAAATTTTATTTATTTATTTTTTTCCGGTTTAAATTAATACAAATCCTATAATGAGTGAGATTATACATTACCGCAAGTTAAAATTACTATTTTATCATACAGTTATTGAAATATTAATATAATTTAATTCTATTAAACATGACTTGTACCAATCTATACAATTATTTATATCTGAATTTTATAATTAATTTCCTAGAAAAAAATAACCCAACCATTTCTTGGGAGTTGATTTCAGTAATCTTTGTTATTTAAATGTTATGCATATTTTTTTTATTTTAGATGTTTGCTGCACTATTGCCACCTGCCGTAAAGTTCATTATGCAGTAAATATTTTTACTTTTGAATCGGGACAATAAAATAATTTTTTTTTTTTGCTGGTGAATTTATATTGTCTCATAAATAAAAATCAATGTTTACATAAACAATATTTATATACATGTTGATTTACATACAAATGTAAATTTATATATGTATGTGTGTTTACATATATGTATGTTTTCTGCTTGAAGGCAGTTTTAATGCCAAGGAAATAGGGTAGTAATGTTAAAAAAAAATAGCACACTTGACATTTTTTGGCAAAATTTAAATGACATTACTATTATTTTTTTGGCTAAACATTATCTTAATAATTATAGTTGTTGTAAAATAATGAAACTTTTTACATGATGCTAAATCATCAACATTATCACTGCAGGATGAAGGTCTTTCCAAATTCAATCCATCTTCTCTGATCTTTAGCTTCTCTTCTCCACATCACCCCTGCCCACTTTCTTATTTCATCTATCCATCTCACATGTGGTCTCTTTCTGGGTCTTTTACAATCTTTTGGAATCCCATTTAAGATTTCAATTATCCATCTAGTATCATCTCTTCTAGCAATATGTCCAGACCAACTCCACTTCAATCTTTTAATTTTTTCAATGAGGTCAGTAACACCTGTTTGTTTTCTTACCCATACATTGCATTTTTGATCTCTTCTTGTTACTCCCAACATACACCTCTCCATACTTTTTTGAGTGGTCTGAAGTCTCTGTATTGCTCTTCTATTAAGTGTCCAAGTCTCGGATCCATAAGTAAGAACTGGTAAAACACATTTGTTAAAAAACTTCCTTTTCAAACACATAGGCATATTTTCTTTTAGTATCAAGTTATTTCTACCAAAAGCACTCCAAACAAGTTTAATTCTATGATTAATTTCATCCATTATGTTTCCATCTGTATTAATAATCTGACGAAGGTATTTGTAACTGGTAACTTCTAATTCATCATAATCAATCTTTATTTTCATATTTGAGCAAATCGATTAAACATTACTTGTCTTTTTAACATTTATCTTTAGTCCTACTTTCATCTGATAACTCCTGCAACATTTCCTGCAGCTCTGAAGCATTATTTGCAAAAACAACTACATCATTTTCAAAATCTAAATGACTTAAATAATTTCCATTTACTTTCACTCCTTTAGTTTCCCATTTTAATCCACAAAATACTTCTTGCAGCACTGCTGTAAAAAGTTTTGGAGATATATAGTCACCCTGTCTTATGCCCTTTTCAATGTTGACTTTTCCAGTAGCATTATGTAATCTAATTGTTGCTGTTTCATTTTTATAAATATTCTTTAAAATATGACAATATCCTGGATCTATACCTTGATGATACAATGCTTTAATCACTAAAAAAATGTTTATAGAATCAAATGCCTTTTCATAATCTACAAATCCAAAGCATAATGGCAACTCATATTCATTTGTCCTTTCTATAACTTCTCTCAATACCTGGATATGATCTACTGTACTAAACCCACTTTTAAATTCAGCTTGTTCTCTTGGTTGGTGAAAATCCAATGTTCTCTGTAGACAAATTGTAATTATCTTGGTAAAAATTTTGTATAAAACTGATGAAAGGCTGATAGGTCTGTAATTTCTAATATCTTCTTGATCACCTTTTTTAAATATTAATATTATTACTGCATTCTTCCAATCATCTGGTACATCTTTATCATTTAGACATTTGGTATATAAGTAAAGTTTAAACAACCATTAATATACCTCTTCAATAGTTCCTCATAGAAAGATAATGGAGGAAAATATATTATTCATAATTTCAAGTTGGTGAGCGATTAAGTGCTTTCCCATTTTTGTTTTACTCTCTGGCTAAAAATATCACATGTTAACCATTTCATATGCTTTCACATGGTTGCATTAGATCATAAGATCTAAGTGCAGTGCTCTCAAATCTATGACTTCTCTTTGATGAAAGCCATAAGCTAGAAACTTGTTTGGGGTTATTGAATGAGTAGGCACTAGATAGGCTATGCACACATCTTGCATCTATTGATTACTAAGGTGTGCACTTGGTGGCTAAAAATATTTAAATATCCATTTACCAACTAAGTATTGGCTCTTTTTTTCGATTGTCTATGAAACAACTACTTAATAAAAGTTCTAAGCTTTATTAAAATCTGAAAAATATTTTATGATCTAAATTTGAATCCAAATCACAGCCATGGCAATTGAATGTGATATTATGGATGTCATAAGGGTCTTACAAATGTGCATATATACCTGGAGCCATGAATTACACTATATTTTGTTTCAAGTTGGTCTCACATTCAAAGTAAATAATATATAATAGTTAATCTTTTATTGATAAACAGTGATTAGAATGTCTATTGAACTACAAGTATATAGTACTTTTCAAAATACTTATATTTAACACAGACACTTTTTATATGTATAATATATACATAAATCAAAATTATAAGTATAAACAAAATTTTAAAATAATATATGTATTAATAATAAATTGAGAGGATATTTTGTTTTACAAAGTGTATGTTCACTCATGCACTTGTTGAAACAATAAGAATAATAAAAAAAACTAACTTGTAGAGTATTTTTTTAAAAAAAATAAAGTAAATAGCAAAATATTCTCTGGGCAATTTTTTTTTCAGTAACTTTTTCTCTCTTATGGAACAATAAACTCATCTCTTTTTCAAGAAATTACTATCTCTCCAATTATGAAAATGCTTAATAAATAATAATGTAGCTTAAACCATGGCACATGAGCTTTAAAGGTGGAATACTATTGAAACTGAATACTCTCATTTCCAAACACAAGATAAAATCTTTTTAAAAAATAGAATAGATCCATTCAATTTTTTTCACCCAAGCTATATGTATAGCCAAGCTGAAACATTTGTAATTGAGAGCATGAAGATTTTTGACTAATCACTTTATTATGAAATCTTGTAAACCTTTTACATTTAGAAAATATTTTACTAAGCAAAATATTGTACATCAAATTCAGAAAGGATTGTAAAGGAAGATTAAAATATATGTGCTTTCAACATGAACTAAAGATATTTTATTAATATGTATAATTTGTATACACTTGGCTCAGAGAAGGAAAAATGGTTGCTGAATATCAAAATGTTAATAGTGTTTTGTTGTTGTTGATTTATTTAATTTTTGTTTGTTTGTTTACATTTTTTGGATAGTGTATAATTGAAATTGTATAGTTAGATGCAGTACAGTTTGAAGCCCTACTATATATCATCATTATTAGATTTTTAAGCAAATATGATCATTCTGATTCCTGGGAGAAAAAAAACATAGACTTTATGCCAAGTCTGTAAAAAAGAGTCAGAATGTTATTCTATTGTTATCTATATTTGTATAAAAATAGTAGAGTGGAGTTCAAACATCCTTTTTTTAAAATCGTTGCTATACGAATAACACAATTATTACTAATTAATCAGCCATTAGATATTTTGGAAAACCATTTTCATGATTGATTTTATTTAGGATTAGCAGACCGTACTGCAATTTGATTTCAATCCTCACTTTTGAACAAAAATAATAAATAACTCCTGCTTTTATAATCAATGAGGATTGCCAATTCCTCAACAAGCTTTGTGATAAATGCTTAGCCAGAGCCAGCATTTAAAATATCTCTGTCAGGACCGCCCCCCCCCCAAAAAAAAAAAAACAACCTCTGACCATGGTTTTGTGCTTTGGCACTCCTCAGAGAGGTGCTAGGGTGCCAAAGCATGAAACCATGGTCAGAGTTGGGGGGGGGTCCTGACAGAGATATTTTAAATGCTGGCTCTGGCTAAGCATTTATCACAAAGCTTGTTGAGGAATTGGCAATCCTCATTGATTATATCTTACAAGCTTAAGAGAATTGGGTCATGTGATCTATGACTCTTATTTTGGCCTGCTTTTATAGTTTTGAATTTTAATCTTCAGTTTATATGAAGTGAACTACAATGTCTGCTCAAAGACATTTCAACCATGATTTTAAATTAAATATATAATATAAATGATTAAAATTTTAGCTTTTCCTTTTTTTTTCCTACAATATATATTTTTCATTAACATTTTCTATACAAACGTTGCCATATCTTGATTGTGATATTTGGCAATCACAACTTATAAACAAAATAATATAATTATAAAATTATACACTTTAACTCAAATTACTGTAATTATTATTATACGATAACCGTATTGAGAAAAAATCCCTCAAAAGAAAAGTATCATGTGTGCCCCTCCCAAAAAGATGGCTTGTTCCCACAAATTAAAGCTCATATTTAGCTTTTATGTAAATAAACAATAACAACATATATAAGCCCACTCTTAATTTACAATTTATGCTACATCTATGAGTCGTACGAGTAGAAAGTCGGTTAAGCATATAAAATAAAACAAATTGTAAAAGTTTTCTCAATTCGGTTATCGTATATTTATAAGTACAAAATATTATAATTAGACTCTTTTAGACTATATTTAAACTTATTTCACAAACCTACTGCATAAAAAATATTTAACTAGAAATTTATTTGTTAATGTTGTTACCTTCAAAAGATAATATATTTTTTTATATATACGTATCAATGCAATGTGAACCTGAACTATCGGATTTTGTATAGATTTAATTATATAAACTATTCTTTCTGTATGAATTAAGCGAATAAAGATAGTTTTGGTTAAAAAATTAATAAATAAATAAATTTTAATGTATATGTGCATTATAAAAATTGGGGATATTTTTTTATTGGTACCTACCTTTGTACGTGGGTGTAGCTTTGACGCATGCAATCTTGTAGCAGTATGTGAAATGATCAGATAAATGATCATTAACAATTGAACATGCTGATATGATTGGCCCAGCCTTGTGCATGAGTTAAATATCACTAAATGCAATTACTCAATGTAAGCAAGCTGGAGGACTGAGGTCTAACTTCTTTTTTTGTCTTTCTCTCAAATCTTGGCTTTCAAGTGATTTTTTTCTATTACCACTATCTACTATAAACTTGAGTAATTAGTAGTTATCAGATGGCCATGTCTTTAATTCCCCATTTCCAGACCAGATTCTAGATTTACTTTTATCAGCAAGAATGAGGGATTCAAATATGGCAGGTATGAATTTGGAAGCCATTTTCATCTTTTATTTTACTATCAACATAGGAGCCTGTATTTTAAAACAAATATTAGAGGGAAATGGTTATTTCAGTTTATAATAATTAGACAATTAAAAAATTCATTTAATATTGTGTTTGTCTTTATTATTTTGTCTCAAATCCTTATTTTTTACAGATTCTATCATAATTGTTTCTCTTTGAAACTTGTTTTATTAATTTATCATAAAAGTTACTACTTTTTATTATTTATTCCATTACTGTTATACTATTTAATGTTATTTCTGTATTTAGTCACAATAATGCATCATGGAATTCTTTATATAGAGCTTTTTTATTTTATTCTTATGTATATGGTACTGCACAGTATGAAAATTGGCATTATATAGAATGCCTAGGAATTTTATACAATGCCAAAAGTAGGGCATCTAAATATAAAACACACATATTTTCATACATTTCCTAGATATTCTATAAAATGACAAAAGGAAAATTAGAAAAGTATAAAATTCTCCCAGCAAGAATATTTGATGTCACAAAAACTAGATATAAACATTAAGTTACATGCATTTAATGCATGATTAGTAAAACTAATGATTGAAATTGTTAGTAAATCTTATGTGCATATCTTACAATTAATTAATGAAGAGTAGAAATATAATTACCAAGCAAGATGGGGATTTTATGCACAAGCCTTCCATTGATTACTCTGGCTTGCACTGAGTGGCAATACGTATAGTGAATTTTGCCTGGTTCAGTAACAGTTATGAGCAAGCATACAAAATGGTGATCATGTGATGTTCATTGGCTTAAAACCAATTCTGCCTTATAGGATAGTGGTGGCTATGGTTATTCAAGAACCAAAGACACCAAAATGTATACATACTAAACTGAGTTCAGACCCATATGATTATATAAGCTACTGAGCTTGGATTGAAAATATTAAAGTGTTTTCAGTTTAAGACTCATAGTTTTAGAGTTAAGCAGAGATAAAAGGTGGCTGCTGTGGGATTGCATTAGATCCTAAGATCTAGGTGCAGTGCTCTCAAATCCAAAATTCCTCACTGATGAAGGCCAGAAACTAGTCTGGAGATATTGGATGAGTAGGCATTAGATGGGGATTTTATGCACAAGCCTTCTGGCATCCATTGATTACTCTGGCTTGCAGTGAGTGGGAATATGTATAGTGAGGTTTGCCTGTTTTAGCAAGATTTATGTGATTGTAAAATTCTTCACTTTTGGTCGTGTAAAAATACCATTATTTCATTCCTGACTTGTTTGATCTTTATATAAAATTCAGTATTTTATTACCATCATTATGTACTAACTTATTATTATGTTGTTGTTTTTTTGTCAGTAAGAAATAATAATCATGCCTACTTGAAATTAAGAAAGTCAAACTCCATCATATTAGGAGAAATCCAATGTATAGATGAATGTATATTATGTAATAAAAAACAAAACAAAAAAAAAACATTATTTTTGACAGTTTCTTTTATTCTAGTATTTTGCAGCATATGTTAAATATACAAAAAAATTGTCTTTTGTTCTGTATTTCTTACATTTTCCCACGGATCTTTGCAATAAAAACATTTTTTACAATTGTCTTAAAAACTATCTGGCATTCTTTATAAGGCCTACATACTCTATACAATATTTAGGGAAAGTATATAAAAAATTAAAATAAGAATGAAATTTTATACTTTGACCAAAAATGTTATGCATTGAATAGAATGTGTAGGCATGCATTCTAATACAATACTGTTTTTTCACACTTTTTTGGTAACATATATATTCAATTTATTTAAGTCTTTCAAGTAGAGCTGATATAATTTTTTGTTGTCTTTTAGTGTTTTCAGGCTTTAAATGAAGGATTTCTCATTTTTATAAGTTAATGAAAAGGGCATCATATTGAAGCAGTCAATCTTAGCCCAAGATTGAGATTCATGGTTCTATCTACTAACTTTTATTTAAATCATATGTCCTATCCCACTCCTTTAGTGTTTATATATATATATATTTCATGTATATATTTTTGAGACGCATATCTAAAAATTATAAATTTTAACTTTTCAATAACATTTTTATTACTATTAATTTTAATTCTTTTTTATTAAAATACATAGATATTGTACCGGGTTCGATCTGATGTCACTCTCACTTACCCTGCAAGCTTGGTTTTAGCTGGGTTTCAACCTTATTTTACATAAATTTATAATCTTATTTAATTATAAATATTACTTGAACGAACTGGCACGTTCGAGCAAAGTGGAAAATATTGTTGATAGCAGCACTGTCAATAATACCCATGATCAGATCAAGCTATGCAATGCATAACACAATCACATTTCCAGATCGTGACCCACCTCGGCTGCTAGATTCAAACCCCTACTATCCAAACACTTTATTTGTTTCGGAGTAAACCCCGGTGCCAGCTAATCTAAAACTAACATGTTCGGACAGTAGGCCCATAATCCAGCACTTGAAAAATCCCTTAACTAGCTCAGCTATTTTTTTAATTCAATTAGTAGTGAAAAGAATTGACTGACAAATAAAGTTTTAAGTTTAAAGACAATTTATTTTAATTAACATTTATTAAACTAATTTTAAATATTTTATAAATCTTATTTTCACACACTATAATATCTTATGAGAAAGCATTAAATAATATTTGAAATACAAAATACAATGAAATCACTATATACTAAGGCATGAACACACACAACATTTTAAACACACATATTAATAGTTCATCTATGTATGCTATAGAGTTCTTAAACTTGACTCTTGAGGCTTTATGAATGCGATGGCTGCTTTAGAAATGAGTATAATAAAAATGTTATTACCTAGGATTTTGAACGTGGATACTTGCTGTTTGCTGCTTCTAATGAGATATCTCTAACCGGTTAGATTTGAATTTTTCTTATGGAGATTTGGTGCTGATTATTCCGAGGAATTTTTTTTAAGACAATTAGATATAGAGCAGCTTCAGGTTGTTATGCAGGCATCACTTTCATTGGGTAGGTTGGCTATTTTCATCGGACTTCAGGCTAGAGAAAGTCATATATTTTCTGAGGTTTTAACACTGCATTCTTGATTCTGGATAAATAATAAGCTTAGTGATATAACTCACTGATAGGTTGTACTGAACTGTTATCTCAAACGCAACTCAACTCAAACTCGACTAACTGTCTGATAAAAAATTGACTATTTATACATATGACGTGTTGTCATTTTGATATCCTCCAGCTATATATCTGTTGTCAAAATTTCTTTGATAATCTTTTAATTACATGTTTTTGGAGATTGTTTAATTATTAGCCATGCAAACGTGTTGTTTTATATTTTTAATTAGTGGCCATCGCTGAGTGTTTTTTAATTTTTTAACTTTCATTTATTTTTAATATTTAATATGCATACATTGTATTTACAGCCACACATACATATATAATTTGAGATCCATTCATTATTTAGTTTTAAGATGACTTTTTCTTTAACTTAAATAAAAAGCGATTTATGTTTTTAAACTTTTAACTTATATTTTAACTAATAAAAAAAAACTCTTTAACTTCTTTTATGAAACTTTAACTTGACACTTCTAAAGTAAACCCCCCTTCCCCCTTTTAATTAACTAACTGTAACTTTTATTTCAAAACTCTTAAACTTTTACTTTTACGTTTTCTTTGATGAAAGATTTTTTATTTTAATAATTTTTTTTTTTAAACAAAATTATTATGTGCCAACACGATGTTGGTACAATATATATATATATATATTGCAGGGGCAAACATATTAACAAAATCAAATATTTTATTTTATGTCATTTTAAAACATTTTCTTTATAAATTTTCTTTTTCTATTAAACTGTATATTTTGTAAAATCCAAGATGGAAGATGCAACTGTTAATTGTCCAAAATAATTAAAGGTGTGGAAACATAATATTGTTTTAATCTTGGGGAGGTATTTTTAATTAAAGTTTTACTGAAAATAAAATGGGGAATGGGATTAATAGATTTTACTTTTGTATAAACATTTTTGTCAAATCTATTTCTAATCTGGAAATAGATTTGAATATATTTTTGGAACATTATCTGATGATTTCATCTTCAAAAACAATGGACAAAGAAATGTAAGATTTTGTTAGATCAGAGATTAAATTTTGTGATAGAAATAAGTAATTAAAAGCATTCCACAAATACTTGAGAGGAGTATAAAATGGGCTAATTTTGACCACCAAAGGTTAGATACTATTGAGAGAACTGTGTTGTCACGATAAATCCATGCTGGTTTGAAATTTTAAAAAAATGATGAGTGAGTAGTAAGCCCATCCCGTGAAGATCTCACACTGCTGCTGTACCATCCTGCTGCCTAAAAATGAAGTAAAAGCCTGACCAGAGAATTATGGAGTGCTGAATAGAAGCTTGTTGTCATATAAGAACTTGCATGGATCCTTTCAATTGCCCTGATGAGCTGACTTTTTTTAAAATGAACTCTTAAGAAATTTTGCAAGGTAATTAATTATCTTCATGCCGCCTAAAAATAAATCTAGCCTAACTAATCTCATCAAAATTTCTTTCACGACCGATTTAAATTTGTATCTGTCTAATATGTAAATTGCTCTCAAATAATTTTGATAAATCTAATTATCTCTCATATGCTCTAACTTTCTTTAACTTTGGTGCAGTCATTTATTTATATGTATTACTTGATTTTATATGTCTATTTTAGTTATTATTAATATGCCAATCTCAAGCAATCTGACTAGTTGAATTTATAAAATCTTTTCTTTCTTCTTTTTAAGTAAACCTCCATGAATTAAGGTTATTAACATCCCCTTAAAACAGAATGCATTATTAATTAATATACTCTCCAGATTGCTTTAACATTTTGTTTATGTTTTAATATAAAAATTTGTTATTTGTGCAACTCCGAATAAAATAAAGTAATTCTACCTGGGGTGAATCCAGAACTTAAGCAAATTAATGCTCTGAAACCTTATTTATTTTATGTTATTTATTTAAATTCTGAAAAAGGTGACCTATTATTTGTTTTCCAGATAACTACTCATTTTTATTTTATTTTCATACTCTTAAAATTTCAAATTTTCCAGTTATATCAAAATCCACGAAGGTGGGATTGAATTATATTAAATAGCAGAAAAGGAGGGGGTCAAATCTTCACATATATTTTATTAAATGAAATCTTCCCTATACATATATTATAGTGGCATAGCACATTATTTGTTTAAATTGTGGTATTCAAACAGGGGTCATTTATTATTAAAGCATTAAATCTTATTCAATGTCATTAATGACATTTATTCATACTGCATTACTGACATTTGGCCTTATCTTCATGGTTATATATATATGCTTTTAATCTGGGAGTTACAATAGGATTGAATCCATAGATTTCTTATGTCCTGTCCCATGGATAGTTAAGCTTCCTGGAACTTTCTTCATATAAAAGGCCTCTGCATGTTGGTGATGTCTATGTCATGCCTAATCCTCTTTTCTCTAAACCCTGCCCTTAAATGGGGGTCTTAGACTTCATTTTTTGTCCAGAAGCATGAGCCTTCTCTTTGATTTCTCCGCCATTATGTCAGTACTGCCACTTATTCATATTATTATTTATTTTGCTTATGACCTAATTTTAGTGCTGTAATATTAAAATTGCACTCTGCTCAAATATATATATATATATGTAAACTCTAAATATTATTAGCTAGATTCATTACTAATATTATTTTAGTTTTATTATACAACCCCACCAGCATAATTCATTATTTCTGTATTTAAGAGTATATGCCTTGGGGAAAAATCAAGCTTTCTATCTTGTAAGTGTTAATTAAAATAATTTTTCAAAAAATATTTTATCTTAGAATCAAATATAATTTTTCAAATGTATTTATTTATTTTCATGACATCAACGGCATGAAAATAGTTTTTCTTATATATATATAATGAATCTCAGAACGCTCCCCGATATAATATATTAGTCAGCATGTTTCGGAACCATAGTCCAAAGCGTTAATAGCAATCTTAAGTATTCTTTTAATAATTGATTGGCATCTTAATACTATATCCACCAAAGATGTGTGTTAAATTATATATAATATTTAGTTAATAAAAGAGCATATGAGAATTGTCAGCATGAATCCAAATACGTAATTATCTATCGTTTGGTATATTGCTTGCTCATTCACACACATATTAATGTATATAATTAAGTCATACTGTATATAATTAATTCTTTATATTAAACTATTTTATATTGTATAACTTGTTTGAGTAATTCAAATTCCTGTTTCTCCAATTTCACATATACAACTACATATATGCATATTTTAATTTAGTTAATATTGAGTCTCATTGTCTTCTCTGCTCTGCTAGTGGGCCAGATTTAGAATAAATTCTCATGTGCCATCATTATATGTTATTCATTAGGTGTTTGATCTGGGGCTTAGGGAGTGGGTTCGAATCCATCTTGGTTTCTGACCTAAATCTCAGGCTTGACTGGGTTTGAAGTACATTTTTTTGAGGTCCAGTTCATGTTAGATGGAACAAAATGATTTGACCATTACAATATGAAGTTATTCTTTTCTTCTATCATCTAAGCATAATCAATCCTTACTCTCCAATTAATAATAGATATTTATTTATCAAATAATAAATGAATTTGAAAGTTAAATGAGTTGTCTATATGGATTAACTACTTGAGAAAAATCTTAAGTTTCCATAGGAATCATCATCCTTCTAAAAAAGTTTCCTCTAGATTTAAACCATTGGGTTTAAACAAAGCAGAAAAGAGCTAATTAACCTTATTATGAGTCTTTATAAAACCGCAAAAATAAGAATGGCATAATAAATATTATCAATTTCTATTTTCTTAGATAATTTATTCACAAAAAAATATTCAATAGTCAATTAATTCTTAATACTGGGTAGATTTACAAAGAAAAATTTGAGAAAAGACCCTTGAAAGTTGAAAAAAAAAAGAATGCCTTTAAACGGGACTACTGTTGAAGACTTGAAGATTTCGTGAATAGCAAAAAGAAGCAATAGATTAGAGCCTGTAATTTTCTTAAATCACAAATGATTGATCATATCATGAGGTGATCTAATTTATTAGAAAAAATATATAATGTTTGAAAATTGGAGGTGAAGAAAGAGGGTGGTCAATAATGAAGTGGATGCCTTCATTATGTGCTTTTGACCAGTAGTAAAAATAAACAAACGTTGTCATTATGGAGAAATATTATTTATAATATCATCAAAAGTCAATATTGATTTAATAATACTTAATAATAAAGCTAATTTGATATTTTAACAAATTTAAAAATTATATAATTATTATTTTGTTGCTATTAATTACTAGTTATAATACATTATTAGATGTGATATGTTGGACTATTTCCATCATCTATGAATGAAAGCTGAATGTATAGAAAATTTTAGACTTTATTTAAACTTTTCAAATACAGACAACTTGATAGTAATAACACACAATTAGAAAACACAGGTTAGTTAATTACACAACGTTTCGAGTAGTATTATTCTCCACTCTTTTTCAGGTGTTGCTGGCCTGATATGAACAGTGACAGTATTTGCATAGGTGTGAGTTCAATTTTTATGTAAATGCTGTCACTATGCATATCAGGTCAGCAACACCTGAAGAAGAGTAGAGAATAATACTACTCAAAGTGTTGTGAAAATACTAACCTGGGTTACCTAATTGTGTGTTATTACTAACAAGTTGTTTGTATTTGGTTTAAATAAAGTTTAAAATTTTCTATACATTCAACATTCACTCATAGATGATGGAAATAGTCCAATATATCACATCTAATAATATACCATCATCACAAACTTTCAAGCAAATAGTTATATGTTTATAAATAATTATATTATAGAAATTAAAAAGGATTTGAACTCAGACTTTCAAGCTACCTATAGCTATCCACTCCATTTTATACAACTGATACACATAACAACATATATATGTGAAAAAGAAAGAACTCCAATATTCGTATCTCATCCTGAACCAGCACTCATAAGTTGATCCAGATCATCATCTCCCATACACGTATATAATCAGTGCTCACTTTGCTATCTTAATATAAACTGATCACTGATTATATATATATATGTAGGGAAGATGTTGATCTGGACCAATTGATGAGTGCTGGTTCAGCTTGAAGTACATATATTGGATATAATTTTTATCTTTTTCACATGTGGTCATGTGTATCGGTTGTATAAACTAGAATGGGATACCTGTACGTAGTTTGAAAGTCTGAGTTCAAATCAGTTTTAATTACATTAAGTTCAATATAAACAATATACTTGTATTTAAATATTATTATAGAATTGTGTACGATTTTTTTAAAAAATTAGTTTAATTTTTAGTATTATATAAAAATCTCTTTTTTGTTTATAAAATTATTATTTTTATCTGATTTAGGATTTTCTTCATTTTGTTCAAAAGAAAACCGGATTACATGAAGTGAGTACGTTTAACAGTTCCTGGTTATTGTTTGACACTTTCTTAGCGGAAGTACGTATAGAACCAAATATAGGAATTTTATTTGAAAGGATATACAGATTTAACATAATCCACACATGCAAATACAAGGCAAACATATATACACACACATACAAACTATTACTATATAAATGAGATTAATGTTTTTCTTTATTTTCAAGTTTGTATTTTTATTTAGTTCATTTTAAAGTGCTTGCTTAAATATAATTATCATAAAAGAGTATCTTTAAATCAATGAATCAGAGAATAACAATTTAATAAAATACAGTACTATAATGTAGATTTTGCTGATTAAGAAAATCAAAAATTACATAAATGAAAATTAATAACAAATCTAAAAGAAAGGATAATCTCTATATAAAAATAATCGTAAACCAATACAAAGATTAACATTACAAGAACTTTTACCAAAAGGCAATAACTTCACATTCTAATGGGATGTATATATGTTATATTGTCATCAGATAACGTGAATCAAACGTCTCTTCATTTACCTTTTTTTAAAATGATAAATTATGTTATAAAACCAACAAAACATCGCATGATCGCCATTTCCTATGCTTTCACAAGCTGTGATTAACAGTAGCGAACTCTTCATACATATAGATGATTATACAGATAAAAGATCTTGGATTGAAAACATTAAGGTGTTTTTATTTTAATCTCTTAATTAGCAAAATAGATAAGAAGTGGCTGTTGCAGGGTTGCATTAAATCCTTAAATCTAGGTGCAGTACTCTTGGATCCAAAGCTCATTGATAAAAGCTACAAGCTAGAGACTAGTTTGGGGATATTGGATAAGTAGGCACTAGATGGGAGTTTTAAATACAAACCTTGCTGCATCCATTGATTACTAAAGGCTTGCACTGGACAGTTTTGCTACTGTTAATGAATAATGTTGTAAATATTAAAATTAAAAATGTGTTGCCAACCATATGCAGTCATGCCTATTATCTTTGCTGGTTGAAAGTCACAAGCTGGAGTAGCATCAATCATATATTGAGTAAGAAAGAGAGAGATGATTTAGACTAATCACATAGCTTATTAATCTTATGATTACATACATATAATTATTAGTGTCATAAACATACACAAAATAATAAAACTTGTAAAAGCCAACCTAGTCCTGATTTCAACACTCCAGAGGCAGGAGTCTGACTTTTCTAACCAGAGGTTTGGGGGCATTATATACACATTTATTTTCTATTGTTGTTCTGGAGTTTCCAGCTATCATATCATATAAAGTTTGTTCTTAACTAGTATATCTGTACATAGAACTAGTTTAAGTGCTCATCATTCATATGGTTGAAATGACCATGTATGATCAGATTTGATCTAAATTTGTCCATACATATTCTGGTTCTACTTTAATAATTTTAATTACATAATGATAAAGTTATTCAAGCACACTCTTAACAATATTTGCTATATACTCAGAATAAAAATAATACCTTTTATTTTATTATATAAATACAACCATAATTTTATTATTTATTAATACTATCAATAATATACAAAATGCATATGTGACTTTATTATCTATTAATGCAAACATTAATATCATTAATAATATTATACAAATACATATCTATTATTTATTAAATACAATATTAACTCAATTACAATATATATTGTACCACTGGTGAATATATATGTTAAAAAAACATATTCTCTGTTACATGTATAATCATTTAAAAATAAATGATAAAATTGATTTTAAAAGAAGAAAAGTGAGAATAATAGAATAAAGAGAAAAATATGGTTTAAAAAAAAAATTTTTTTTTAAGTACAAACTTACAAAAATAAAGGATTGTGTCACCTTTTTCTTTTAAAAAAATAAAAGGTTTTAGTATTAAAGAGCAAGTAAAGGGAAGTGAATAATTCTAAGTAAAAGTTAAAATTAGCTCTTCCTTTTTATAAATTTTTTAAAGTAATAATAATAATGATGATGATAATAATAATAATAATAACAACTAAATGTAAAAATGAAATCAGACTAAAAATATAATTTGTAAAAAAGAAAACTTTTAAAAGTGCAATTCATTAAAGATTACTTGGCTGATAAAAGAAAAGGTAACTTCCAGTTGAACTAATTAAAGAAAAAGGGAAAATTCACATTCACTATCTTATCAAGAAAGGTAGATTAATCTTGAAATGAGATTAGATAACCAAAGAATGCAAAAATTAATCCTAACAAAAGAAGGAGGATTATGATAAGAAATAAAATTAATTAAACTTGATCTGAGAACAATAACAAGAAAAAAATGAGAGGGAGAAATATAAAAGACAAGAGACAAAAAATAAGTCCCAGTCAGATTGTTATTCAGATGCAGTCAAATTATTATTCAACACTACTGTATTGCTATTAAAAAATTTTAAAGAACAAAAGATGGCCAGAAAAACTATCCATGTTTCCAGTATGCATGTTCATTGACCTATCTTCACCAAAGGCCAACCTAGCAACATGCGGTGCTAAAGAATACTAGAAGTGTTTGGCTAGTCTTTGATTCAAGTTCTCAGTATCATCAGATGTTCTCCTCCGGGAACCAGGGCTTGCTTGTGACCTGTAAACTGCCAATAATCTCTCTCTCCCTCATTGTAAACTTGAAAAATCAAAAGGAAGCCAAAAACTATCGATGGAAATCAAAGGCCAACCGATTGGTAGTTGCAAGTAAGGAAACAAGCAAGGAACTGAATCCATAAAAGTGTGACACATTATTCTAAATCCTAGATAAATATAATTCTTTTTCTCCCATTGTAAATATTTACACATATATGTTAATGAAAGGAACTTTAATAAACTCTCATAGTTACAGCCAACATAATCTTTAAAATATTGTATATGTAAATTTTATTATATTGTTATAATTATGTGTGCATAAAAATAAATCTTTGTTTGCTTAATTGTTGTTTGGCCAATTCTCTCTCTTAGAACTGCTCACTAGTAGTTTAATTTATAAATAGCTTAAATGTTGGGCAAGTGTACCAAAGATTCCCCCTAACAATTGATAAAAGGAGCTTATTTGGGATTTATCAAGCACTGGATCATGTACCTGTAATCTGGAGCATGTTGTCTATATAACCCATGGTTAGCTGCTGCCTGAGATTGATGCTCAAAATAAATAAAGTGCTTTAGATGGCAGGGGTTTGAATCTAGCAGTCAAGAAGTGCTACAGCTTGGAAATATGTTCATAGGTTATACTTCATACAGCTCCATCTTGTTATAGATACCATTGATGTTTCATCTACTGCAATATTATACTTCTCTGCTTGAAGGGCCGGCCTGCTGCCATATTGGAAATGCAACCTGAGTTAAAATTGAGATTTAAATAATATAATCAGAGTGATTTTCTCTGACCTAGTTCTATATAATATATATATATGAACTCATGATATAAAGCATTTTTTGCCTCACTGGAGAAGATATGGTCTTAACATACATAGTCCTTCAGATGACTAAATAGTTTTCTGATTCTGCAAGATCTTTGCTTATTTGTTGGCTCAGCTGGCATAGGTTTCTGGGTTGACTTGTCTTGATTAGGTGAGTAAATATCTTTTGGATGGATGACCTTCTAAAAGATTTTAGGGCTCTGACATGTCACTCTGTAAATCTGCAACTCGATGGCTGTCTTCCATGTTTTCTTTCTCTACATATGGTATGTTGTAAGTTACATTGCTCTCAGCATATCTAGAATTATATTGCTTGATGACATTTCTTTTCATAGTTTAGATGTTTGTGCAGTATTACATCAATTTTTATTCTATTTTCAATGAGCTGTGTTATAATGCACTTGACAGTAGGTGCTTTTTTTTCATTTTGTTTTAAGATTGTTAGTACCCAAATATTATCTCCAGCATTAAAACTATTTTCACACTGCAGGTTCACTCTAGATTTCTTTTTGTTCAATAACAGCATTGTCAGCTTAATTCTATTTTTTTTCCTAAACAACATTTCTACTGGAGATTTTCTCATATCACTGATGGAGTAATATGCTGGTGAATAGCTATCTTGTGGAGAGCTTTATTAATATTTTGAGTAATTGTTTTATTTAGACTCATTTTCATTTGTTATACTATTCTCTCAGCAAGTCCATTTGACTCTGAGTGATAAGATTGATGCCAAATATGCTCTAACTACTATTCTTTCATGTAGGCTTCAAGTTCCTCTTATAGCAAAACAGCTCTATTATCAGATACCAGTGTATTCAGAATTCCATGAATAGCAAAAATGTCTCACAGTTTTTCGATGGTTCTATCTGAAATTTTTTTTTAATTACTCTTTAATCAGTTCAATGGTTCTACACATCTATGAGTATCAAAAATATATACCTCTTCCATGGTCTTGCATTGTCAATGTAAATTCATTGCTATGGTTTTTGGATGAGTGATCATGAAAGTATTTCTTTGGTGAAAGATTCACCATTATTTGACACACCTTATATTTCTTAATATATTTTTTCAGGTCACTATTAATTTAATTTCTGGCTACCAGATATAGCAGTAAACTAGAACTTTTCCTCTTACTATTCCAGAGTGACCTTGGTAAAGAATGTTTAATACTTTATGGCTACTGCTTCTTGTTCATAAGAATGTAATCTTTATTAACTGATAAATTCTCATGAACATTCCATAAGCCTTTATGAAGATATGGATGATATCTTGCAGGCCATTTTTTTTTGTAATTTATAGTAGTAGTAGTAGTTGATATCCTAAATCTGCCATGGTTCATTCTGCTATTTTCTTGCTGATTACAATTTCAGACTTCTATGTTCTTTGCACTTATTTTAGTTACAGAAGTCTTGAATTTATCTGGATAGCACATCTGCATGTTGTATAGTGCTGCCCTTACTATAATTTTCTTTTGGAGATCTTGCAATTATAGGTTTGGTTTCCTCTTCTATTGCCTTTCTTAGTTGGGGGATTTGCATCCTGTGGGATGTTCTAACAATGCATCACACTTTTTTGAGCAAAATTTTTAAATTCCCAGGTCCATTTTTAAAGAAGTCAGGATAGTTATTTCTTACTTCATCTTTGATGCTTATTTTCTTAATCTTACAGACTTTGACATTTCTAGTGGTTTGAACCACTCTCTATTTATAATGGGGTTGTTTGGTAGTCACTCAAACCACTACCAGTTATTTGACTGAATTGTCATTCACATCCCAAATTTTAGTATTGTATTTTACTAGAGGTGATAAGGATTTTCTTCAATCCTGATCTTTCTCAAGTGTTACTCCAACACTATTATATTTCCATGATTATTGGTTTATTAAAAATTATGATTACTTACATAAATTGATCCATACTTTTGATTGCTGTATTTTTAATGAAGTTACATATGTGATTATCTGCTTTTTTATGCTTTGATAATATTTCTTACCTGTACAATGGTGCCATTTTTTTGATAAAAAGTTCCATAGTACTGTAAGTTCAGCATTTATGGTTTTTGCATTTCCATTTCCAAGCCATGTGGTCTACCATTCCCAGTGAAAATGGGTTATCTTTCTTCTTTGAATTAGTGGTTTTAAACATCAACGCTTGAAATATACCAGGTCCAGAAAGCTTTTTAAACTCCCTAGCTTGCTCCCATAACAATTCATGAGCAACTCTTGATTTAATTGCCTTTCTGTAAGATCACTTATTGGTAACAGCTACTGCCTCAATTGATTATCAGCTAATCCATACAATAAACTGCTTCAAGGAGTGTTTCTTTAAGAAAACTGGTGTAAAGGCATGGTTTAGTCATATCACACAAAATTATGTTATAGCCTCTAATTCTCATTTTTAGATTGTTGTCTGCTTTTAAAATATAGCTGGATGATGTATTTAGACAGTTGAAAGTAAAAAACTGTTAACTTTGTCACAACTTCCTCATTTGTCTGCTTTCTGGCAATTCCAGTTCGCATAATCTGTTCGTTATCTCATTACCCACTGGCTACAAAAGTAGAGCAATGTGATAATTTTTACAGCATTATCATTGGTTCCTTTAATTAAAATTTTTTTTCTAACATTTGTACATATAATGGCCAATTCATCAGAAACTCCAGTTCTGATTTGTGACCTTGCAGTCATACTATTGAAATTATTGACTTATATATAAAATAAATTATGACATACATGGTATTTAGTTCCAAGACCTCCATGAATAATATAATTTTATAAATAATGACTTATAGTGTATAATTCTATGAATTTTAGACACACACATATATTAAGACATTTTAACATATGCATAATATGCTTCATTTAATAATTAACATTTCCTTTTTAAGATAATTACAAAAATAATTAATTTTAATTAGAAGGGAATTACACCCTATACACCTGCACTATAATATTGTTTTAATACCTCAATAGTGTTTTGTTGAGTATGAAAAATACTTTAAAAACCAAAGCACAAGACAGAGCTTTTGAAAAGATAAGAGTGGCCATCTTATCTTTGTACCTAAATTCACTTGTATAGACCAATCTAAAGTATCTTGGAATGAGACTGTGGGGATCTTCCATTAGTCACTTTACATCCATACTACACAAATAAATTGAGTTATGAAAATAATTAATATAGAATATTTTACAGAAAACAGATATATTTAAAACATTTAAAAAAATATATATTTTCTTCAAGGAAATTTTTAAGAACAAGTTTTAAAAAATATTTAAATACAATAATTTTTTCAAAATTCTTTTACAATTAAAAATATTTGAGTCATTACCAAAAATTAGTTAATTGAAATTTAGTCAAGATGGAAATAAAAATGTAACATTTGAGGCATTATAGGATCACTCCTATATGTGCACATTTGTTTTACAAATAACAGTTGTAATGAAAATTGATGACATATTGAAAAAAATATAATATACATTAAATTCATTCGTTGATAAACTTGAAAACAAAATTTCATTTTTTAACTATTTATTGATATTTAAATTATTGTCATGTGGAAAAATAAATCAATGGATATTATGACAATGAATATCATAATCTCATTTTACATGAAATTCAGATGATGTAGTTTTGAAAAGCAGTTCTATTGTAATTGAATAAGCAATGGGCCCTAGATAGTAATATTGCTCAATTTTAGAATAGATGCTTCTGGAATAAGTTGGAAGAGAACTAAAAACATATGTTTAGTATAAGAAAAGAAAATCATTTGATGTTTTGATAGTATGATAACTTTTATTTAAGTAAAAACATAAGAGATAGTTACATAAATCTAGCATTTAGAATTATTATTGTGTCTAGTAATGTTTTGAAAAGTTATATGGTTAAATATATTTCAGTTTTTTAAAAGATATTTAAAAAAAAGATATTCAGTTTCAATCTAAGCCTGATTATCTTTGGTAGATCAACATTTACATATCTACTTTTATTGCTTAGTGAAAGGTTGATATGATATCCGTGAATTTCCATACATGTCAATTCTTGGTTTATTATTTTTTTGATATTAATGAAAATTTCTTTCTAGAATTTCTTATGGTAAAATATTAAAATGTCTTCAAAATAGAAAATGCTGTAGCAATTTTAAAAATGATTTTTGAATACTGAAGATGAAACATCATTTCTGGCTTCCACAATTCTATCTTGTAAGAATTAATGTTTGAGCATTTTTTTGTGGAAATTTATTACAATAATATTCAGGATACTATTTCTCTGTAAATTGGTATACAATTTTTTTTTACTAATTTGTACATTTCTAAAATCATCATTTGTTGACTTTTAAAATCATCATGGCTGATAATTAAAACTTTATAACCTTCATATACAAATACCAATAGCTTATAGGTGATTTATAAATCTAAATGATGAATGATGAAAAACAGCGTGTATAGCAACTTTTTCTCTTGCCTCTATTTTTTTGTTTTGTTTTCATGAAAAAAAAAAATAAGAATTTTGTTATAAAAACTATTATTTAATAAAGATGATGTTATCATGAAGTTATATGTGTGGTTCACATGAAAATGCTAAGAACCAGCATTTGTCAATTCATCAGTTTTGTATGCCTTCTGGCAATCCAAATATATATTGGAACCCTCTTTGACATTATGTTTGATGGCTTCCACCACTGTCCTGTCTTGGATATTGATGATAAAACATTTGTTGGTCTCCCTACATAAGCTACCAAACATCCACTGCTCAGGAAGAATTCATGTTGAAATCTGGACAATAACTGAAAAGTTGAAATGTTACAAAAAAAGACCATGATGATAAAGGAAAACAAGTTTTCACATGAGATCTGATAACATTGCAGGGTTTATTTATTTTCAAATTGATGTCATCACAATATTACACATTTATTGCAGATGTGAAAAGACATCCTATCTCCCCTATGTTGCAGGACTAATACTAATGAACCAAAATAACATTTGCAAAAAGTATTTAAAAAAACATCCTACTTTGTTTAAACTTAAATACATAATAATGTGCCATAAGACATTTTACAAATTTCATATTGTGCATCTTCTGGGTATATATATATATTAAAAAATCATTCATTAATGTACTACATGAATGCATATATGATTATAATATTCATATATATAATATTAAGTCTTCAGATTAATTTTTCATCATGTGACTTTTAATATACATTTTAACCAATAGCTTTTGTCTAGTTCATTTATTATATAATTGTTCAAATACTTGCTTTTATTATTTGGCAACAAATAGAATAAAAATAGAAAATATATTGAATATTGAATATTACATATTTATAAAAATTGCTAATAAATTGTTTATTATATTTACATAGAAGAGAAAACATTTTAAATTTATATATAAATATATATTTTTAGCGACTTTATGGTTTAGAATTACCATCATGGGTCAATGAAACTGTTTTTGATAAATTAAGTCATCTTTCAGACATTAGTTTAACTCTAAGAATAAAAGGACCTGAAAAGAGTCGTTTCAATTCAGGTAATATGTATACATATTTTATTCGTACTATTTCAATTACAATTTTAATGCTGTAATGTAAATACTTTTTTGTTTATCAATTATCATTTTAAATATTAACAAAAAGATGATAAATTTTTAATTAAAAAGTGTCCAATATATAGTCAAATATAAAATAGTCATATATCACGTGACCCCATTCTCTTAAGCTTGTAAAATATAAACAATGAGCATTGCCAATTGCTCAACAAGCTTCATGATAAATGCTTAGCTAGAGAAAGCATTTAAAATATCTGTCAGGAACCCCCCCCCAAACCTCTGACTATGGTTTCATGCTTTGGCACTCCTCAGAAAGGAGTCTGAAGCTATCCTAGTGCCTGAGGAGTGCCAAAGCACGAAACCATGATCAGAGGTTGGGGGGGGGGGGTTTCCTGACAGAGATATTTTAAATGCTTTCTCTAGCTAAGCATTTATTACAAATCTTGTTGAGCAATTGGCAATACTCATTGTTTGTGTCTAATATGTATTTATTAAATTTTAAAACAAAATTGCCCTTTTAAAAACTTATGTTTATATAACCTAAATTAGCAATCACTCTGCACATTCAAGTACATAACTGAAGATTCTGGGCAAAACCACATTGATCACTTCTAATAAAGCATTTTAATCAATGAGCTTTCATCAGCTAAATCATTTATTACATAGTTATCTAATGGCTTCATGATATGGTTTTTATTTTAATTCATTTTTATTAGAATATATTTTTTATCATATAAATGCTCACAACAAACATTCTACTTATAAAACTCACCTTTGTTATTGTTATATTTTGGAAAAAATATTGCTTTAGTAACTGTAATTTGCATAAGATATAAAGCTAGGATTTGTGACTCCGGAAAAAATAGAAAAGAATAGAAACTTAAATATAGATATTGTAAGTTAAAAGCAATGGAAAAAAGATTGCTGATAAATAAAAGAAATGTGAATAATAATGCCGGAAAGGCTTAATGGATTTAAGTATAAAAGAGGCTAGTATTGTTTTTAATTACAGCATTAAGCTATTTTAAACTAATTAAACAAAAGAATACAGAGGAAAGGTCAGTTTAATCAATATTTGAAAGACTAATTGCATTCAAAAGGAATGTACACTGATGCAATTAAAAGCTTGATAATAATTTGTGAAAAGATGCATTACTGGAAGAGGGAGATAGCTTAATGTAAATAGCTATTATCTTTCATAATAATTAATATTGGTTATTAAATTGCAAAAAGATATAAATAGAATGGCTGAAAAGAGCGATAGCTTTTTCTTACCCTTCATATGATGGTGCTGTTACTGTTGCATCATGGCATGTCAGGAGGAAGAACCCAAAGAAAAAGCTGTTGGAAAAGTTGTAGTGACTTCTCTGCTACTAGGGACATCATCCCAGAGATCGAGCCTCTGTAGATGCAAACAGCCAGATAGGAACTTTAATAGACAACACTAGTCTTATTTTTATTTATATACATTTTTTAAGGCCTCGTGAGAACTGTGCAGAGTTGAACTGTGAGTATAAACAATTGTTTAGTTATTTACTCAGGTCCAAAAATAGTGAAGACAGTGATTAGTGTTTAACCATGTGGCATATTAGCATTTAGTGGGAAATGGTTTTCCAATTCAAGGACTGATTTGATCATGTTAGTACATGCAGAACTTTAGGAAGATATATATGTGGGAATAACTGCCAGGTGGTCAGTTGCTAGTCATCAGAATTACTGAAGGCTCAATTGTATATAATGTATTATGAATATAAATAAATATATTTTCAACTTTTATTTGATGTTGTTTTTTAAAATTTATAATCTACAACTTTGTTATTTTGTTAGCATTAAGCTTTGTAGATTGAATACAAAACAGTTATAGTATCAGAAAAAATATTTCTCCATTATTCCTACTGCTACTATCAGAATAACATGCTTCATTCTCTTCACCACAGTTCATCTTGTAGAATCTCAATATTTTTTTCATGTCTAAAACTTATCATAGTCTTAAATTTAAACAAAAAACCCATTGTATTATGAAAACAAATAGAACTTATATTTATTTAATAATAAAACTTTATAAAATAATAGCATGCTTAATTGTTCAGGTGATCATATAATGTTTGAATGTCCTAAGTAGCAGGCTGAATATAACAGTTTCATTCAAGTTAATTTATTAACTTTTTGTGTTATTAAGGTGAAGATAGATTCTGGAATGTTTAGATTTTGAGTGTTTCATTCTACCACTGTTTTTAATCAGTAGGGTAATTAAATTTAATTAATAGTTATATATTAATGCAAAAGCAGAGTAGTAGACTTAAGAACTAAAAATCTATAAATCACAACTCAAATTTGACATTTCCGGTGTTTTAACATCACATAATCTTTCAAATAACAAACCGTTTGATAAATTCTATTTTATTTAATATAACAAAAGCAAGAGAAAAAAAAAACAGAGTTAAATGCACGAAAAACAAGCAACTAAAGATTTGCAAAATGTGAAAATATAGCAGTAAATTTAAAACTTAAACAATATTTTTTTTAAAAAAATATGCAAATATTATTTTGTATTTAAATTCAAATCACATGAAAAATTAAAATCAGTAATGTTATTTAATGCTAAATTAATTTTGAATGAACTTAGGATTGATTTTTAAAAAATCTTATTAATATTATAATGGAATGAAGGTCAGGGTGGAGGTGGGGTGTTTTAATGAACCTGGGGTGATGGTAAAACATCATCAACTCAAAGTCAAAATATTTCAAATAATGGCATTTATAAAAAGTATAATATTTAAATAATATAAGTAAAAGTATTTAAATTAAAGTAAGCATATCATTTAAATATGTTAAAATAATGTTTAACATCAAAAATATATATTAAGGAAATATTTATTATAGAGAGCATGAGATCATGAAATCTCTCTAAGATCAGCCAGCTAGATAAGAGATCAGTTAACTCCTTAGAGCAACTATAATTAGCTACAAGTCTACTATACATCAACCATCATTATCAATATAAAAGTAAGTAATACTCAACTATTCATCATCATGAATGATCAATAATCAAAGTAAATCAACAATCAAACTTGTGACTGGATTGGAAATGGGTCTTCTGTAAAGCAGGCTAACTACCTAGCCCTTGCCAGCTTGTAGATTATTGAAGGCATTACTTTGGATGCACCACTTAAGTGCTAATCCATCATAATACATAACCAGAAAAATCTAAACAATAACACTGGAATATTAAAACATGTTGATCAGCATCAGTGCTCTGGCCATTTAGTACTATTAATGTACTGGTCAACTATAAACTTAATTTTTAATAAGACTAAACTAAACTAAATGTAGTGCAGGAACTTTGAAGAATATAATTCTCATGCCAAGCCAGGACAATGTCATACTGGCTGCTCTTAAACACTAAATACATTCCCATTATATATTCAACCTGTTATACTTGAATCTAGCTCAGACAACATAAGCTTAAGTACTGTTATGGTAACCAAGAGATGATGCAATACAATCTTTAACAATTGAATTCAAATTTATTAATAACAATATAAAAAATAAATGATATTAAGGTCTTTAGAATATGGCTATATACATATAAATTAAACCTAATTTTGATTAATATATCAATCCTGATTTTGATTAATATATTAATTCTTCTGATTTTGATTAATATATTAATCCTTCTGATTTTGATTAATATATTAATCCTTCTGATTTTGATTAATATATTAATCCTTCTGATTTTGATTAATACACAATAAATTTTTTTTATCACATTTGTGATTTACAAAATTACTAGACACAATTCAAGTTATTACATTTATTTATATATATGTTCCAATAGGTTTATTTAAAACCAGATAGCACACAGATTATGAGGGCTAATATAAAATGAACATTTTTGAATTGACATTTAATACTAAAAAAATGATTAAATTTATATATTTGTTTACTTGACACCCATTGATATATATATATATATGTACACGCATACATGTGTGTGTATGTTATTTAGAAATAGACATATTTGAATTGTCATAAAATAAAAATACATGATTAAATTTTTTAAGTTACATTTTTAATAATACAATTACCTATGCTAGGTTTACTTCTACATGCATATATGCACATGTATGTGTGGTACAATGATTGATTAATTATACCAATGAAACTCACTTCTATCATATCTGAACCATTATATCAAAGACAATGATTAAAATTTAAATATAATTGTCTATTTGACACACATTGGTATTTGCAATACAATTGACAAATATGTGCACACATATAGGTGTGTGTGTTTAATTTCTGAACATATTTAAATTGTCCTATAATAATATATGATTAAACTTTTTAACTTATATTTTTAATAATATAAATACCTATGCTAGATTTGCTTAAACTCATATACATAATCTGTGCACATATGTGTGGTATAGCAATTGATTAATTATATAAATGAAATTCATTTTCTATCATATTTGATAATAGCAAAAATTCATTTTCCTTTTTATAGGTCAAGACTTAATATATATGTGTGTGCATTTAGCCATTTATGCACATACTGATGTTTATATATTTTAGTTTGACAGAATAATAAAAGTTATTCAAAATACACTTTCCATAATTAATTTCTTGGTTAAAATACGTTAAATTCACACATACATGATTGTATCAATAAAATACAGATATAATTTAAAATTAGTTATCAAATTCTATCTTTACTGATTACAGTTTCTTTCCTCCTTTTTAAAAAAAAATAAAGTCAACTTTTTTTTTAACAGTTTATGAAATTTCCTGTCTTGACAGGTCATCCTGAAGGTTAATTAGGTAAACATTTTAAAAAATATATATTCTTGCATGTTTATTTTAATTCATACACAATTATCTGTGTGTGTTTCACTTTTAAAATGTCTCTTTTTTAGTAAATGAAAAATAAAATCATTTTATAAATCTCTAATTTTTAAAATGACATTTCAGACCAAAGAATATTAAAATAAAATAACTTACTGTATATATACATGACATGTTTAACTGCCATTCTCTGCACATATAGATAAACAGCAGCATATGTATACCGATGTTTTCATTAAACTTTCTCTTGGTAAACTTGGTTTTTGGTCCATCAAAAAATATAATCCAGGCTTGTTGTCATCATCAGAGAAAAGTATAATTTAGGTGATGTTGGCATTCTTCCTTCTGTCTGGGGCTTGATGAGCTTTTGGACAGCAAACTATCTTGTCCAGATTTGTTGCTATGGATTTCAACACAGATAAATGGGTCATTTTTGTCCATATGAATTCAAACTCACCAGCTGCTTGATTTCAGTTACATCTTCATGGGAGCTCTGCCAAACTTTGCATAGCTAATTATGCAGCTAGCTATTCTGCTTTTCAAAAATATTATTAGCCGAGCTTTCTGCCTAGCTCTTAAAAAATACCAGACTCTTCTGACCAGCTGTTACAAAAACTACACACCAAATTTTGCAGCTAGCTATTAGTCAACTCTCTTTAAAAAAATTACTAGTCAGACTGTTCTAATCTTTTTATCCAAACCTTTTACAGTCATGGTGAGGTGATCAAAACACTAAATTTAAAAAGTGTTTTTTTCTTATCTCTCTTGATTGGAAACAATTTTAATCCCTCTAAAAGCACTTTTAATTAACAAGCAGCTACATTTGGAAATCTTATAAAAGATGTTTTAAAATAAACATCTTAAATAGAAAATAATGCAATAAAAGAAATTAATTATTATTTGAAGATGAAAAAAAAATTAAAAGTAGAATTGCAGTGTCTACATTTTTTTTTAAAAAAAAAAAGAAAAATGTTGGATTTAAAAAAAAAAATTATAGAAAGATTTTAGGGCAAGATCCTAACTAAAATTTATTGACAGTATGGCCATTAATTAAAAACAACAACTCATGAACTAAAATTTAAATAAATTTCTCGAAATTTTTAAGAAAAGCAATTTGAAAAAAAATCAGTTGGAGAGATAAAAGAAATCTAGGATGGAATGCATAAAAAATATCCATTATGATAGGGAAAAAAGTCTTATTTATGATATAAGTAATATCCATCTATTTGCTGTGATTATGATCTGAAATTTGAACAAAAGTCAAGCCATTTTTGAAAGTTTTTCAGGTCCCAAAAAGATGTAAAATTTTTCTTTCAGGCAGGAAGTCCATAGTCAACCTAAATAACTAATCAATATTGATTGGAAAATATTATGAGTTTTAAAATAAAGATCCCAGCTTAATCTAGGTTAGTCAGAAAAGTGTTAGTGCATTGATTAGAAAAATAAAATATGCATGTAATATGAAGCAATTTTTATTTTCAAGTGGAGATTTTTATGAGTGCTGAACTAATTATATTTAACTATTATGACAGAATTTTTTTTAAAAAAATAATTGATTTAAGAGATGGAGAAATTACAAAAGATTGTTAGTTTTATTTAAGTACAAGCATATTACCTATATTGAACTTAATGCAATTAGAAGAAATTTGAATTTAGACTTTTAATCTCCCTATATCTATCGACTCCATCGTATACAACTGATACATATGACCACATGTGAAAAAGATAAATGATCTCTAATATATGTATTTCACATTGAACCAGTCCTCATCAGTTGGTTCAGATCATCATATTCCATATATATGTAATCTTCAAACTTTAATAGACAGATTTCAATCTTTTGCATCCTCCAGCAAAATCTGATGATAGAACATATGGATGGCTGAAGAGTTGGAGGATGAAAAAGATTGAAGCCTCTCATTAAAGTTTGTAGATTCGCTATCTTAATATAAATTGAGCACTGATTATATATGTGTGTGAGAGTTGATGACCTGGACTACTAACTGATGAATGCTTGTTCAGCACGAAATGCTTATATTGAAGATCATTTATCATTATTACGTGCACCTGGTCATATATATATATCAGTTGTATAAGATGGAGTGGATAGATGTAGAGAGCTTGAAAGTCTGAGTTCAAATCCCTTCTAATTAAAAAATTGTTTGGAAAAACCTGCAATAATGAAAGAAAATTGATATCTGAAGGAAATGGGATATTAAATTGAATCAGAAAATTATCTAAACTGATATTTGGATCCGAACCCATCACATGTGAAATTTAAATTTTATTAACTTAATATTTTTTATTTGTTTATTTAGGAGTATTATTAAAAGAAATAACTGATCACATGATTAAAAAGTCCGAAAAGCCAGATGACGCAAGCTTGAAAAAACTTTATTTTTATTCTGGGGTAAGTTAAGTTTTTTAACTAAAAAAGAAAAAGGTAAATTAAAAAATAAATATAAATTTACAAATACTACATAATATCTTCTGGAATGTTAAGATTTTCAATAGTTTTTAAAATAATAATTAATGCTAAAAAATTCCAGAAAGTACTTGAATTCTATATATAAATATTTTACTTTCCGTCAACTGTTCTTCACGTGACTTTGTCTAGAATTTTTTTACGTGACAGTATGTTGCATTACTGCTTCATACTTTTTTTTTTTTAAATCAGTATATAAAAAATAATCGTATAATCTATATTTGAAAGCAGATTTATCATCATCATCAGGATTACATAAAATGTGTATTTCTCATTTAAATCCCTAATAAATATTTTCTGTCCTTGAATGAATTTCATTTCGCTTGTTTTCCTTTCAAAAGCGAACTTTATTCACACAAATTATAAATTACATGTGACAAAATTTTTTTGTATACATTTTGTTTTCATGATAACATAAATAAAGAAACAAATACATGAGTATGGGCAGATAGTGGCTTTAACAGATAAACAAAACAAAAATATACTGTATCCTAGTCTGTGCTTAAGTACAAATATATTTATTATAATGTTGTAAAAAATATTTATTATTAAGCTCCAAATTTCAGATGCTAGAATAAATTATGTTATGACAGAGGGGTTGCTTTCATTTAATTTTTTTTTTTTTATGTGTCAAGTGCGTTGACCGGGAAGCGAACCCAAGCTAGCTGCTTGGAAGGCAGCTATGCTAACCACTAGGCCACCAATGCTTGACTGCTTTTACTTAATTGATTTATGATATTAATATATTGTACAGGCTTAAACTACATTTATATATGTGATATATGCAGGATTCGAACTCAGACTTTCACACGACCCACTACTCTCAGTGCCATCTCATATTGCTGACCCACCTGATCACACACATGTTGAAAAGATAAATAGTCACCGATATACATATTTCATGCTAAAACAGTAATCATCAGTTGGTCTGGATTACTATCTCCACGCATATATACAATCAGTGCGCAGCTTTATATTAAGATAGCTAATCTTCATACTTTAATGGGGACAGGTTTCAAACGACTCCAACCCACAACTCTTCAGCCTTCCATTTCATTGAAAATCTGATGTTGGAATGTTCAAAGCCATGTAAGTTGTGGGTTGGAGTAGTTTGAAACTTGTCCATTAAAGTTGGCTATCTTAATATAAAGCTGAGCACTGATTGTATATATGTGTGGAGATAGTAATCTAGACCAATTGATGATTACTGGTTTAGCATGAAATACGATTATTGGTGATTGTTTATCTTTTCAACATGTGTCTGATCAGGTGGGTCAGCAATATGAGATTGCACTGAGAGTAATGGGTCGTGTGAAAGTCTGAGTTTTAACTGATTATGCCAACTTGCCTTTCGGCAAAAAATTGAACATGTGTGTATGTATACGTATACGCTGATTTTTTATATATGTACCTGCATCATCTTTATCTATTACATGTTAATAGCAGCTATCATTTTACATCCCAGACATTTTTCTTTAAACCTTTTTGTAGTCTTCACTTCAAGCATTTATTTACCAATTCCTTCTGTTTTCTAATAGTCTGTTATAAACGTAATCATAATTCCTTTTTTATTTAAATTAGAGGGTCCAAATTAATTCCATTTCTACTTTTTAATTTTAACAGTAAATAATTATTTTTTTGAAGTGGAGGGGACTAGAAATGCTATCAGCATCTTAATGCTTTTATTTTATCTTTTATTTCTTCTAAATTCATATTTCAAGCTTTTCTGACCCCTCCCCCTTACCATTATTAAGTTTCTGCTTGCTGAACGGTCACAAGCATTGTTTTATCAATAAGAGCTACGTAGTTCTTTTTTTCTCTCTAGCTGTTACTTAAGATCTAAAAGTATGGCTTCCTTCACAATTACTATTTTTAATATTTGAATACAAGTATAATATATATTCTGAATTTTAGATGTAATTAGAGGGATTTGAACAGATTTTCAAGCTCTCTTCAGCTATCCATTCTATCTTATAAAACCAACACACATGACCACATACATGTGAAAAATATAAATGATTTGTGCTAAACCTGCAAATCATCAGTTGATCCAGATTATCATCTTCCACACATTCAGTGCTCAGTTTATATTAAGATAGCAAATCTTGAAACTTTAATGGACAGGTTTCAATCTTCTCCAACTCTTTAGCTATCCATGTTATTGAAAAGTTGATGATGGAATGCTTAAAGTCAACATGGGTATGATAATAATAGGCATCAACAAGGGCTTTAAGCATTTTATCATCAGATTTTCAATAATATGGATGGCTGAAGAGTTGGACGGTTGAGAAAATTGAAATCTGTCCATTAAAGTTTGAAGATTTGTTATTTTAAAATAAACTGAACACTGATTACACATATATGTGTGGGAGATGATGATCTGGACCAGCTGATGAGTGCTGATTCAGCACAAAATATGTATATTGGAGATCATTTATCTTTTTCACATATATGTGATTATGTGTGTTAGTTATATAATATAACGGTTGGAGAAAATTGAAGTTTGTTAGAGTCTTACTGTATCTGCTGTACAAGGGTGCCACCAGGCTACTTGAACCTGGAAAATTTATATAGTAGGCAGATACTTAAATTAAGATACAATTTTGTTTTATTATAGACCATTAGCCCCAGTCACTAGCTAGTGGAGCAGCAGACATAATGTATACTTTATTTTTAAAGAAAGAAAGATAATAAAAAATAAGAATAAGCCACTTCCAGATTAACAATACACAGAAACATTTATTTTGCACTAATATAAAATTTCGAATCATTTTAGTATAACTTTTACTTTAGAATTTAATTTACATTTTAACTTTTATTTTAGAAGTTCGCACAGATAAATTATTAATATTTTATTAGAGTGCTGAGTATGGATAGACAACATAGATTGCATTTGAAGAAGAAATTATTCTATCCCTTATTTAACCTTAGGCCAAAAGTTCGCAGTCAAACTAACGCCAATCTATCTGATATATCGATTTATTCAATGCAGCATGAATATGACAGCACAATACCACACTGTCAGGAATGCACATCCTGAACAGCATGGTTATAGAGACAAAATTGTCTCTCATCCAGTACAGGAATGTTACATCTGTCTGGAAAGAAGAACAATAAAAAAAGAAACTCCATAGGAAGGGATTGCAGTCCTGTTTGCCAACTTATGATCCCATTCCATAGGCAAAAGGGGTGATCCATGGAGCAGGGAATACCATCTGCCACCGATGGTCAATAAGAAATAGGCTTATTTCACCCAAGTGTGGTGTATAATGTGATCCTGCATGTAGCCGATCTTCATGCTACATCTACTAATTACACCAATATATCCAATCCATTGACCCAATCTAACTGTGAAACAAATAACCTAAGATTTACTCTCCCTTAAACTAACATAACTTTACGAATCTATGCAGCCATTCACACCCAACTTAAATTTAACATGATTTAATTAAAAGTTTAGCTTAACAGAAAAAAAACCCTATAATAAACACTTAAAAGAACCGAAAAAGGTAAGTTAATGGAAATGATTTTTTAAAAAAAAAATACATTCAATAAAAATAATTATTAATAAATGATTTAGTTTATTCAGATAGGAATTTCTATTAAAATACTGGAAAAGTTTTAGAATTAAAGTTCACTAGTTAGAGTTCTTACTGTTTTAAAATACTGGAAAAGTTTTAGATTTAAAGTTCATTAGTTAGAGTTCTTACTGTTTTAAAAAGTCCGTATTTTCTAGTTGCTTGTAATTTGGAAGGTGTTAATTCCCATGACGTCCTGAGGAGATCGGTATGCAGTTAGCCATTGGTCCTTTATTGTAGCTGGTATTTTATTGCCAGGCCCTGATGTCCTGTGGTCCACAATATAGGAAAATGATATTTCATTTCTTCTTTTTTTAGAACAACTGAAGGGATTGAAAAGTGCATCTTTTCAATCCCTTTTCCTTCAACTCTCCCTGCACTAACAAATATAACACAGACCACTATATTTTATTTCCATTTTTTTCTTTTTATATTAAATTTGTGGATTAGCTCAACATTATGTCATGATGATGATGATCCTTTCACTGAGGTTTGTTTCCTGAGGTTTTATTGGCTATTCTGTTCCTATTGTTTTTTCCTCTCCTATCTGACCTTTACTTATAAATTTTGAGATGCCCAAGGGCTAGTTTACTTTTAACTAATTAAAATAATTTCCATTTTACACAATAGCATTAATTAAATTTGTACATTCTTAAAGATATATTTTTATCTTTAAATGTTTTAAGTTTTTGTTGAAAATTTAGTTTTAAAATACTTTTTTTTTTTTAATAAAGTTTTCTTTTAATAATTTTTTATCTGTGTGATTTTATATACGAATTTAGATGACTTTTAATTTTTAAAAATAAATTTTTATTTGCAAACTTTTTATTCTTAATTTTATTTATTAGAATGTAACAGCATGTGTGCCTGTTACAATAAGATAGACTGAATAGTTGAAGAGAGTTTGAAGACTACTATTTTTATTTTTGTTTTCTCATGTAGTACTTCTAAATGTATCTATTTTCTTATTGAAATATTGGTTTTAGCAAACAAATTAGAAGTAAAGAATGATTAAATTGTACAAGAAATAGTATAAATAAAAATAGTTTAGGATTAACTATGCATAATTCAAAAGCAACAGTAATTACATTTGAAATGTATCGACATTTAAATACATTGGAAAAATTATTATTAGAAAAATAATCAATTATTATCTGGAGTAAATATTTCAGATAAAAGAAATAATTTAATTAATGGAGATTTATATTTATAGAAGTTTGCTTAAACTTATTAAATCTTGTTAATCAGCTTAAAATGTTTGCATTTATTCTATTGGATAGAATACTTCTGAGTGAACAAAATAATGGATAATATATAAACCATTGCAAAGAAGAAAATTCTCTTTCTGTATCTTCACGATCTTCTGGGAACAACAGTTTGATGCAGTGGAAGATTCAATGAGGATCATCTTTTCCTGGGGACTCATCCACTAAAGATCAGAAAGCTGATTAGAAAACTGGACAGATCATTCTATTTTTATTATGATTTTCTAAATCTCAAGAGCTGAAAGATTAAGTATAAAAATAGTACGGAATTATAATACTAGCTTACATGTAGTTTAGAGAATGGAATTTAAAAAATGGTATGGCAATGGTACTAGCTTATAATCAAATATTGATAGTAGAATTATTTGATAATAATGAAGTATGAAGTGTTGTATATAGAGAGCATATTAAATTAATATTTGCATATATTAAGTCCATAGTTTATTGCATTCTGCTTTAAATTATTTATTAGTGAATTATTTATTTGTTAGTCTGACTCCTAGAATATTTAATTTTTTTGAAAGGAATTGGAAGTCAAACATAACACTTCCCAAACTGCCTATAAAATCCATGAGTGTTGTCAAATATTTTACTAAAATTTGTCCATGCTAGCTGTAAGTTGTATTATAAGTAAATCTAATGCAATGAACTTTCCTAATTTCAATACTTATTTAACAAGTTATTTAATATCTTTGTCTTTTGTTTATTTATATATTTCAACAATGAAATATATATATATATATTATGATAGATTCTCTACCTAAGTGCAAATTATGATAATTGGGTAACAGATTTAAAAACAAAATTAAAACATTTTATTATCAAGAAAGTAGTTAATGATTGCTTGCCATTTAATGACAACTTATTTTAATGTCTAATTTATGATTACATCATAAAATCTAATCAGTATATAGTTTGGGCATAGACATTAAGTCTATAGTAATTCGTTTTCAATAATGTGGAATGACTAAACTGATATAAACATTCATCTATTCTGCAAGATATTTACTATAAAAAAAATAAATCCAAACATGGCAGTTTGCAGTTTTATAATCTTCAATATTTGGTGAATAAGCTTATATTTTAATTTTTGAATATTTTTAGATTATATTATTCATAAATAACCCACAAGAATATTTAAAAACATGGTAAAAACATTAGTTTGAAGAAAAGAATAATTAAACACAGTAGTAAATAGAAAAAGTTTGAAGATTATAATAGACAAACAAATATGAAATATATCTCATTTTAAATTTTTTGCCACAACTCCAAAAATTATTTTTTTTAAATAAGTTATGTCTATCTATATATAAATTTTAATTTAAAATTCTTAATCTTATCTGGCATTTAAAAAAAGCGTCCCCTTTTCTTATATACTTGCTAAAACGTAAAGAATTGTATAAGTCTCAAATGTTGTAATTATTGATTTCAGCTGATTCTTTAAGTTCCAGACTATTTCATCAATTTTGCTAGCAATGGTATTTTTAATCAAGCTTATATTTTTGATTTTTTTAAAAATTGTTTTGGATGCAATATTTCCATTGTTTGTTTTTTTTTTTTTTTATTATTATTATTATTATTATTATTATTATTATTATTATTATTATTATTATTATTATTATCATCATTATTATTATCAACAACCATTATCAATTCACTGCAGTATGAAGGTTTCTTCAAATTCAATCCATATATTTATTTATTCGTGGATAAATTCCTCTTCAGTGAATGGTTTAGATTTGCTTGCAATTAAATACGATATCAAATAACTGGTTTTCTCAGCAGTTGTATTATCTTCAATAGATTTGGTAAATATACATTGTTGGTTTTTGAAGTGCCAACTTTAATTCTGATAATTTATTTTCATGAAAAATCCCAAAAATCAATTAAATAACTCACAATCATATACTAATTGTACATTTTTATTTAATGTATTACAAAACAAATTGATATTTGTCAATATTCGAATTCAGGATTTTTATAACATTAGGTTCAACATGGGAAATACTTTCACATTAAAGGTTGTATAGATATCGATCCATTGTATATAAACAAATGTTCTGCTAATGAGAAGTGAAAATAATTTATAATGTTTTCAATGCATCACTTGCTTGAAGGCCTGCCTTCTCATTGTGAATGTTTAGTAACTTCTGCAAAATTGCACTAAAAGATTTCAGAAATAATTTTAACACTTTTTAATGAGCTTTGAAAGCAATACATTTTTCAAAAATATTTATTGCAGTATTTTATTTTATTTTAGATGAAATCTTCAGTAAAGAATTTACCATATTTTTATATAGACTTTCAAAACATGGGAAATGCGGGGGGGGGGGGGGGGACGTATATCAGCTGATTTTTGATAAAGAAAATTTAATAGAATTTTATCTTAAAAGTGTTACTTTGTAATATAATTCATTAGCAAGTTGCTCCTTCCTGACTTCTCTTTTTCAAATCATTGAGATATAGGAAATAAATATTGAGAATATTTATATAATTTTTCATATTTTCCAATTACTATTTGATATCTTTTTGTAGCTAGATGAACATTTAAGGGGAAACGATTTGGAATTCCTGATTTAACCAATTTATTTTATTTATAATGTTTTTACAATTATATTAGAAATGAACATGATAACAAAAACAAATACAGTACTCATGTTTAAATTGTTGTGAATAATTTATTTAAATATGTAATCTTAAAAAAAAAGTACTTATGTATTTTTGTAACATGATTGTATTTTGTACATATGTTATTTTCTATATATGCAATTGCAGTGTTAGTAATAAAAAAAATTGCTTCCTCTGTAATTTTGAGGCGGGGTGGGGGGGGGGGTAGGGGTGGAAAATGGTTTGTGGTTTGATGATCATTTAAGAATTTGACAGCCTGGTCAATATTATTGGAATATTTGAACCAGTAAAAACTTATTTTTTAACAATTGTAAAAATATTTAAAATATTAATTTTTGATTGCTGAAGTTAAAATTAAATTATTAGTAATTAAAAAGAAAGTGATCTTTCTAAATAAAGTTTGACCATACTTAATCAAGTTGTATAATTAATTCATAAATAATAATAATTATTATTTTTTAAATATTCTGTGCAGTTTAAGAAATGGATAGAGCTGAAAAAAGCAATTACAATTTTTATGCTCAAAGACATGTGACCTTCCAAGCACCTAACCAATTAATTATTTTTTTTTTTGTAAAAATAAAAGGGCAAATTTTATTTGATGCTTTAAAATAGATGCAGATGAGAATATCAGAGAAAGAACACAAAACAAATAGTCCAATTCACATTTTAATTCCAAATTCATTGTATTATAAAAAATAATATGTAAACTGATACATAGAATGTTAAAGCTTTGAATAAATTAAATAATCGGTTCTGAATATTTTGATATTAAGGGAACTTTGTTTTGACTACAACAGAAAATATGATTAAGAAATAGTTTTTGCCCTTAGCAATCTTTTTTTTATTCTTCTTATAAAACAGAAACTTTTAATTTAAATGCAGTTTTATTAAACAAGTTTATAATTAAATGTTTTTATTTCTATATACTCTTCATTTTTTAAGGTCCTTTTTATAAAATAAATTAATTGTGTGACATTTTATTTTATTCGTGCTTTCCAGTTTAATTGATTTAAATCTTTCTATTCTTTTCTTTAAAAAAGAAAAAAACTAATACATTATTGTAAAATCCTGTTCTATTTATTAAATATGTGCAGTATATCCTGCTTTTATTTCTTAAGAAAATAAGTTTATATTGTGCAATAATCATTTTATTAATATTTTGCAGTCTTTAAAATATCACAGAATTATTATTATTTTTAAATCCATTTGTGTAAGTTATCTAAACTGTCTATTTTACACTTAAATTTTAAATACTTGGTCAAGAGATGGAGCTACAAGTCAATCATTAATTAAAGTATAGATGCATTAATAAAGAATGAGTTAGAAAGATAGAGAACTAGTATGGAGAGTAAAACGAGTTTAAATATATATAGAAGTAAACGGAACATTGGGCGTGAGTTAATTTATGATAATAGTAAGGAAAGTAGTTTATTGTTTAAGGCTCGAACGGGATCTTTAGTGACAAGGAAATATACACGTAAATGGAAAAATGTAGGTGATTTAGTCTGCAAGTTGTGTAAGGAAGACATAGAAAATATTAGGCATATGTTACTTCAATGTAAATGCTTGGAAGTAGAAAGAGTACAAATAATGAAGTTATGGAAGAATAAATATGAACCAAGTGATTATACAGAAAGTGGGTTATTGGTTTTTATGCTGGGTTTGGGAAAAGATATGGGGAATTTAGATATGAAGGTCATGGAGTTGACAAAGATTATGTTGTGGATATGGGATGGAGCAGATTATAGGAAAACTTAGGGTGGACAATGGAAAGAGAAGGTAAAATGGCTAACAGATTTCTCTGGGCATAGCTGCTGGGAGATTCCTGACTCCGTTTAAGGAGAAGTCACAGTGCATCACATCACATGAATTACAGAACTGTATAGTACAATACTTGTAATAAAAATCTTACAGCATTATATCTTTTAAATAAAATTGGAAAAGTTGTCATTAATTCTTAAACATAATAAAATCAAATTAGTATTATCTATTAATCGATGTAAAATCTAAAAATTAAATAATTTTAATTTGATTGTTAGATCCAGTGGAATGGAATGAAATTAAAGAGTGAGAAAGCAATTCAATTTTTTTTTGTATATGATTAATTAAATATTTACTTATAAAATAGTGGCTTTATTAAATTATTAACATTAATGCTCATTTTAATATTTGTCCAGTAATATCTCAGGCAAAATTTTTAATTCCATTCAGCTCGGAAAAGAATATTTCTATAGATATACTTGCAAAATCTAAATGATTTATTGTGCTATTTAGATTCTGAGTCAATAAATCATTGTAATTATTTAACAAATATGGACCGATGAATATAATTTCCTCTGTTGCGAGAATGATCTTCGTGATTATGGAATCATTTTTATTTAAACATTACCATATTTAAATATGCCAATATTTTCCAATTTTCTTAATTATTTTACTAAGAATCTGAATACTTAAACCTATTATGTATTTATAGAGCAATTAATATGATCCAAATTAAATATTTTAAATTAAATCTGAGCTATTAGATAATTTAACAACGTTCTATCCATTCCTTGAACTAAAAAACTAATTAAAACAATCTGAACTTTTTTAAAAAAAAAATGAAGGCGTGGAAAGCAAAATAATTTTTATCTTTCTTTACATCCTGTTAACTAAGATATTACGCATAATAGCCAATTTGTAATGTTGAATACAAATATTAATTTTTGTATTAAATTCGTCATTTTTTATTTTGATCTTCCTGTCTTTATTATTATTATTTTTTATTAATAAAACTACGTCAGTAAAGATTAATCACGCAATTTTTATTGACAGATTTTCTCATTTCAAAATTACAATGGTTAAAAAAATATTAGAGGGGATTTAAACCCAGACTTTCAAGCTCCCTTCAGTCTTCCATATGTAAAAAGGATAAATTATCTCTAATATATGTATTTTATGCTGACCAACACTCATTACTTGGTCCGTATCATTATCTCCCACGCATATATATAATCAGTGCTCGCTTTATATTAAGATAGCAAATTTTCAAATTTAAATGGATAGGCTTCAATCTTCTCCACTCTCCAACTTTTCAGCCATCAATATCATTGAAAATCTGATGGTGGCATGTTCAAAGCCCTTATTTTGTCAATTTTGTTGTTATACCCATGTTAACCATAAGTTTGAAAGTCTGGGTTCAAATCCCCTCTAATTACAACTAGCTTTAAGTATATATGCTGTACTTGCATTTAAATATTAAAAGAATATGATAAAAATATATACAATATGAAGCAAAAGGCGAATGAAATATTACTTTTACCTTATTGATAAATTCATTATTGACAAATGCAAATTGATTGCATTTGCTTAATTTATTTAAAGCATGAGACAAAATTCCGTATAAATTACCTTATTTAAAATATCTTTGAACTAAGGTCACACCACACTGGAAAATGACAACATGACTTCATATTCCATGTGTATTTAATTCAAAAATTGTTGACACTAGCACTTATTCATGTAGTAAGAAAGATGATGCAGCAATGTTAGAAAACATTTTTGAGAAATGCACATTAAACAAATAAATGTCTTATGTTACACCATTATAAAAAGAAGCTTTAAAATATGGAAATGTTATTAAAAACGAACTTGTAAATATACTAAGGGGATAACGGAAGCAATGCTTCTCCATTTTCATAGACTGCATGCCAGTATTAGGGTTATTATCAGTATGAACAGCAGATCATTTAAATTCCAAGCAAAGAAAAAGTAGAAACTCTTAATAGTAATAACAGCAATGGGTTACTTTTTCATGATTAAGTAAACTATTTTGTGAAGCAGCTTTTATACATTAAACATACTATTCCATTAGTTTGTTATTTGATATCATGTACTCTGCCTTTAAATTTTTTCGCAGCAAACTTTGTTTTCTGAATGGTTTAACATCTTATGTCTAATTTTAGCTCTACATTATTTTCTATCTTTAAGCATATCTTCCCATTGTTAGCAGTCAATCTTGCACTTTTTAAGAGTATCTTCAAGATGATCTTTGTGTTGTGAATAGTGTCTCATTCCAATAAAAAACATTCAAATTCACCATAAAACATTTTTTTACATTGTTGCCATTCATCCATTACATGATACTGTGTGTGTGTGTAAGTTGAAACTGGAAGCATTAAAAAAGGCAAGTAAACACAAATAGAAAAACAATTAAGCATGCAATTAATTAACTAACCAATAATAGAATGAATGTTTTCTCTAAGTACTGTGTGTTCTATAAGTACCTGTTGGAAAATTAATCTGGGTCTTCATTATAATCTTGTTGTCAATATGTATCCAGAATTATAGTGGACTTCAACCCTGCAGTTATAACCCAGTAGAATCCTCCCCAAAGATTAAGAAAGGGGATATGGGTATTAAAGAGGCTGCACTGGTCTATATTATTATTTTTGTACATCTTATGGCTCTAATTGTAAATAACCATTATTATATTTACTGTTATTTTTTATAATTATGTATCATTATTATGAATATTAATTTTCCATTTGTATATAATTGTGTTATTGCTATCAATTCTAATTGTATAAATTCATGTTAATGTTATTAAATAAGAAATAACTAAAACATGCTCGTGTGCCTCACTTTTAGTGTGCTTGAGTAATAATTGATACATAGCACAACTTGGCACAATTAGAAACGCAATTGAAAAAAAAAAGCTAGTTTGGCATATTGGAAAAAGAAGCACAAATCTAAAGAATTGAGGCATGAAAGCACAGAACAGAAAGCTATTAATAGGCACTAAAGAATTTATAGTAGTAATGAATTTGGCAACAAACCCAGTTAGGTATAGGAGAATTTTATGGTAACTACCCCTCCAAGTGGCCCATTTATACAACTCATATAGCTAAGTATTTTGTAATAAATAAAGGGCCAGGTCACTAAAATCACACTGTTGTTTTTTGGTGGTCCAAGATTGATTGAGGCCACAAACCAATTTTGTGAACCAGAATGATCCAGAAAGTTTAACTTATACTGAAGTTATTACACAGCTAAACAATCATTTTAACCCTGAACCATCAAAACATATAGCCAGGCTACTCTTACATAACAGACACCAAGTGAAGTGAGAAGGTTATACAGCTTATGATATGGCATTAACGAGACTTGACTAGAAACTGTGAGCATGGTGATTACTTATGGGGGATGATTAACATTAGACTCCATCAGCAGTTGTTGGCCATACCTGAGATAACTTATGCAGAAGCTATCAAATGGGGAATTACTTGTTAATAATAGATAATGCAAAAGAATTTCTAAAATCAAAATGCAGGTAGCTCAAAAATCAAACGTCAATCCTTAAAATGAGCAGGGAACAAAAAAAAATACAAATTGGGAATTTTTGCTGTGGAAAGGCTGATCATCTTTCACGAGAGTGGCTGTAGTGAGAATGTGATATATAACAATTGTGGAAAGGTGTGACATCTAACAAAAGTTTGCCAAACTAAAATTAAATCAAAGTAAATAGAGATTTCCCAAGAAATTCATAAGACAGAGACTAATAATTTTAAACAAATAATGTTAATAGTAAAAATACATAGAAAATCAGTCAAAATGGAAATAAATAGTTGAGCAGATGGGTCAGTAATATCTCAGAAAGACTGGGTCATGATAAGAGTGGAACTAAAAAATAAACCAAGAATTGAAAGTACAGTAGCATGGGTGAGAGACACAAATGAAAATTCCATTAACATAGTTGGAGTGGTGCAAGTCATGGTAACTACAAACCATCATTGCAAAACTCTTTATATATTGTAAAAATTGATATACCACTATTGATTAGTAGGAAATGGTTCATGCTATTAGGGATTAAAATATGCCTGAAATAATGTGCATAAGAAAAAGTAAAGAATAAGTTAATAAAACTATATCCAGTGAAACAAAGGAAATTAAACACAAAACCTGTTGAAGTCAATTGTTCTGAGAAAACAAAACCCACTCAAAGTAAAGCTAGAAAAGTTCCGAGTCTTTGAGTAGATATAAATTTTTTAGATCACTGGAAACCTGAGTCAATTAACGGTAAAACTGTAGCAAACTGGACTTGGGAAACCACAGACTACAAAATGCTGTTTAAATGGATGAGAAATGGATAACCAAATAAACACCCATCCTATCTAAACCAATCATTATGGATGACTGGCCAATAACTATCAATGTTGAATGAATATATAATAAATGGTAACTGAATTTTGATTCCACCTGTAGGTCATGAAAAAATATTAAAACTAATTCACTGAGGACATCCTGGTGTGGTAAGGGCAAAAGCTCTTGTTCACAGCTATATATAATGGTGGGCATGAGCAATGATATAAAAACATAAAAATGTACATATCTTGTCAGTCTACCACAAACTTGCCACAGAAGTATTCACTATGGCCTAAAGAAAATAGACCATGGAACCATGCACAGATCAACCATTGTGATCAAATGGATAGTACCATTATATTTGTATTTGTAGATACTGCCTCCAAGTTGGAAGAATGTAAACTTGTAAAAAAATACAAGTGCAAAAAAAACTATACACACTCTTAAAGAAATCTTTCCATATCATGATTCTCTGGAGATACTCATTTCTAATAATGGGACCAGGTTCATTTCAGAAGAATTTAAAGCTTTTTTGGAACAGTAGGGAGTATAACATGTACTAGCATCACTTTATCACCCAGAATTAAATAGAATGGCAGAGAAGGCAGTGCGACAATTGAAGCTAAGTTGTAATAGATTAACTTATTCAAGCATTAAAGTAGCACTGGATGTGGCAATGCTGCACTAACATCACTGCATTCATAGTCACTAGTAAATGAACATCAGAAGTATCGATGGGAAAAAAATTGAGAAACAAATCCCATTTTCCTGCCAAAGAAGGAGCAACCAACAAGAATTCCAGAAAATATCTATGTTACTGGAGAAAAGATGTGGATAAGAGATACTCTATGGAAATTGTGGATAGAAGGCCAAATAAAGAATGTAATTTCAAACCACATCATATAAATGCAAATCTCTACAGGAACAATTTATAGATGCCATGTAAATCACATTAGAAAAAAACTGGGCTGAAACAAATGTAGACATTGATGCTGAAATACCATTCAAAACTGAGAAAACCACAAAAATATTGCTTAGGGATCCATTCTGTTACCGACACTGAGCCAGAAGAACCTGATATGAAGGAACCATAATTAAGTGCCACAGAATATTCCAAAATCAAACAATTGTGATATCATCATCAATCCCCAGCCTCTATTAGCTACTCCAAGCAAAATTAAAAATGAACACTCTGCAGAGTTTCTCAGGGGTAAGGGAGGGAGGGTAATGCTGTGTGTGTATGTCAAAACCAGAAGCATTATAAAAGGACAAGTAAACATTGAAATAGAAAATAGATTGAGCAGACTATTAATGAACTAACCAAAATAGAATAATAGTTTTTTCTAAAAACTGTGTATGTTCTATAAATATCTATTATTAAATTAGCCTGGGTCTTCATTAGAGTCTTACTGTAAGCATGTATCCAGAATTATAGTGAATTTCAAATCTGCAGTTTTAACCCAGTAGAATTCCTGCTGACTATGAAGAAAGGGGATGTAGGTATTAGAGACGCCATACTAGTCTATATTACTATTTTTGTATGCTTTATATCTCTAATTGTAAATAACCATTATTATACTTGTTATTATCCTTTATAATAATAATAATAATAATAATTATAATTATAATTATTATTATTATTATTATAATTATAATAATAATAATTATTATTATTATTATTATTATTATTATTATAATAATAATAATATTAATATTAATTTGCCATATGTATATAATTGTGTTAATGCTATCAATTCTAATTGTATACATTCATGTTAATGTTATTAAATAAATAATTAAAATATGCTCATATGCCTCATTTTTATTATGCTCTATAAAGAATTGATATACAGCACATAAGTTCATTCCTACAAAGATGTGATTTTAGTAGCTTTGATAGTATTATATCTAGTAAACTGAAAACATATTGATCAAGAACTTGCCATTTTTTAAAATTTCACAAACATCCTTAATTTAAAAAATTGTTACAGTCTAAATTTATTTTCTTTCAATAAATTAGTAAAATAATAGTTCTAAATACAATTAATTTAGTTGTATTAATTATATCACTATAATAAAGCACTCTATTTTTTTAATTTATTAAAAGCAGCAATAGCAAATTGGAATTTGGGTTTTATCTCGATAAGCAAATCTACCTTTCTACTTAAAAATTTATCATGATAAACCCCCATTCTCAAATTGATAACCATCCAAGGTAAAATTTTATAAAGATTTTTTCCCCCATTATTGTGGTCAATAAGAACTTGAGTTTGTTGAATATCAGTTATTAAAGCAAAGTCTTTTTATATTTAATTCAAAACATTAAGTATAGTCGGTAGATCATTTTTTAAAATGGCAAAAATATCTTTATCATCAGCTTATTATAAATCCAGATAAGAAATTGAAATTTTTGTTTTTGCCTTTAGTCAGATCAAATTAAAAATTCTGCCATCAAATATGGACACATCTTAATGCCTATTTCATGAAGCTGCCTGTAAACTGTTCAGTGTCATAAATTTCAAAACACATTTGGAAATAATATACATTTTTATTAACGTCAGATTTCATTTCAAATATATCAGATTTTTCATCTCTAGTATAAGATTTCTTATTCTATCATGTAGAAGTTGTATAATAAAAATAAATTTTGGTGGAAAACTAACTATTTTCAAAAAACCCTACACTTCTTTGATTAATAAAATGCTTTGACCAAATCAAGAAATCACTCCTTCCTTTATGACACTTTAATTGCATTTGCTTGGTAATAAAAACCATATAAATAATTTAAATTATATCTATATATAATGAAATAAATATGTTATTAATAATAAAGTAATTTACATAATTGAAATTTAATCCCTTTTTTTTTTTGATAACAATTTCAAAATAATTTCTTTTATAGCTGTACTATTGGCTAACTCCGTATGATATTACTATAAAGTCTTTTACAAAAGCTATTGTGTTTGAACAAGGAAGTCATGTATACTAAAGATCTATTTAATAATTCTTTATTTACAACAAACATAATTAAAAAAGAAAGTCATATATAACGTGACATTGCTTTTATGAGCTTGTAGTTACAAAAATGCAATACAGAGAGCGTACCAATAGTTCAAACAAGCTCTTAATAGCGGTAACATCAGTTTTATATAAAGTTTTCTCATATATGGTGGCTAGAAGAGTTGTAAAATGGATGGAAGGGAATAATGTAGTGGGGGAAATGCAAGGAGGATTTAGATTAGATAGGCGTATATGAGATAGTTTATTTGTAGTTACACAATTTATGGATATGAGTAGGAATTTAGGTAAACAGTTATATATGAGTTTTATAGATATAGAGAAGGCATATGATAGAGTAGATAGAAATAGATTATGGATAAGTTTAGCAAATTTGGGAATGGATGAAGCTTTAATAGATATTATTAAGAAATTATATGAAAATAATTATTATATATATCAATTAGGGAATATAGAATCAGTTAAAGTTAAAAATGGGGTGGGGCTAAGGCAAGGATGCCCTATGTCACCTATTTTGTTTGTGTTGTATTTGAGTGAAATGGAAAGAGCAATAGAAAGATTAGGAAGAGGAATAGAGATACCGTTAATAGGTAGTAAGGGAGTATATATCTTGTCAGGTCTTTTTTTTTGTGGATGATATATTTTTGTGTGCAGAAAGAAGAGAAGATATGGAAGTTATGTTGAGGACATGTGCAAGGGTTGGTAAAGAGATGGGGATTAAATTTAGTGAAGAAAAATCAAATATAATGATGGTTAATACTGGGGAAAGAGAAGATGTAGAATTTTTATTGGGAGATATTAAGTTAAGGGTGGTGAATAGATATAGTTATTTGGGAATTATTTTAAGTAATCAGAAAAATTATTTGGATGAATGGGAGAAAAAATTGATAAATGAAGTAAAGAAAAGAAAAGGATTGATAAAGAAATTAACAGTGTTTTCATATAATAAATATGATGTAGTTAGAATTATATGGAAAGGAGTTGCAGTAGCAGGGTTAACATATGGTAATGATGCATTATATATTAGTAAAGAGGTATTAAATTATTTAGAAAAAATTCAAAGGGAAGTAGGAAGACATGCATTGGATGCAGATGTATGGACAGCAAAAGAGGCAATTCAAGGAGAAATGGATGGTCAAGTTTTCATATGAGAGATGCAAAAAGTAAAATGAAAATGTTTGGTAGATTGCAGTTTATGGATAATAAAAGAATAGCTAAAATAGTATTTAATTGGGTTATGAGTAAAGGGCAGGTAACAAGATGGGTGAGAAAGGTAATGTGGTATGCAAAACATTTGGATAAAGAATTTATATCAGTATATTTGTACAAAAGATGGGATGATTGTGTTAAGAGGATTGTTGAGTGTTGTAGTAGTAAGGAATGGGATAAAAGAATAGATTTATTAATAAAGAATAGGAAGTTAGAAAGATGGAGAATAAAAAGAGTTTAGATATATATAGAAATAAACAATATTAGGTGTGAGTTAATATATGATAATAGTAAGGAAAGTGGTTTATTATTTAAGGCTTGAACAGGATCTTTAGCTACAAGAGAATATACATGTAAATGGAAAAAAATGAGTAATTTATTTTGTAAATTATGTAAGGAAGGAATAGAAAATATTAGGCATTTGTTAATTGAATGTAAATGCTTAAAAACAGAAAGGGTACATATAATGAAGTTATGGAAGAATAAATATGAAAAAAGTGATTATACAGAAAGTGAATTATTGGTTTTTATGCTGGGTTTGGGAAAAGATAAAGGGGATTTAGATATAAAGGTTATAGAGTTGGACAAAGATTATGTTGTGGAAATGGGATGGAGCAGAATATGGAAAAATTTAGAGTGGGGAATGGAAAATAAAGTGGCTAACAGATTTATCTGGGCATAATTGCAGAGATATTCTTGACTTCGTTTAAGGAAAAGCCACAATACATCACATCACATCTTAATTGATAAGTGCGGTGTGAGAAAATATTTAAAATCTCTATCCAGAACACTCACATCTCCAGACCAATTGATTTCGAGCTTATGGCTCATGTCAGTGGAGAGCTAGAATATTCGGATTCTAGATCCAAAATATAAACTCAAAACCCAGCACCTATTTCATACGTATATTTAAATAGAAACTCTGAAATTTTCGGACATGAAAATGTCTTTAAATCCAGCTATCTAACTTAAATAGCTATATGGGACTGAACTAAATTCAGATCTACCATATTTTTATAGCCACAGCATAGCCAAAGCCTTAAAGGTAAAATTATAATAATTAAAAAAGCAAGTCATATATAACGTGACATTACTTTTATAAGTTTGTAGTTACAAAAATTCAATACAGAGAGCACACATATAATGGAGCTATGGAAGAATAAATATGAAAAAAGTGATTATACAGAAAGTGGATTATTGGTTTTTATGCTGAGTTTGGGAAAAGATAAGGGGGATTTAGATATAAAGGCCATAGAGTTGACAAAGATTATGTTGTGGAAATGAGATGGAGCAGAATATGGGAAAACTTCATTTAAGGAGAAGCTACGGTATATCATCATCATCTTAACTAATAAGTGCAGTGTAAGAAAATATTTTAAATCTTTTTTTTTTTTTGCTTTTTTAATTATTATAATTTTACCTTTAAGGCTTTGGCTATGCTGAGGCTATACAAATATGATAGATCTTAATTTAGTTCAGTCCCATATAGCTATTTAAGTTAGATAGCTGGATTTAAACACATTTTCATGTCCGAAAATTTCAGTTTCTACTTAAATATACGTATGAAATAAGTGCTGGGTTTTGAGTTTATATTTTAGATCTGGTGTCTGAATATTCTAGCTCTCCACTGAAACCAGTTGGTCTGGAGATGAGAATGTTCTGGATAGAGATTTTAAATATTTTCTCACACTGCACTTATTAATTAAGAGCTTGTTTGAGCTATTGGTACGCTCTCTGTATTACAACATACATGTATAACTCATACATAAAAAGTTTAGGTTCCATCAATAACTTTCTACAACTATCAATTTTTAATGCTATAAACTTCAATCACAATGGATTGGAAATAAAATAGAAATTAATTCTGTTGTGCTGACTAATTATGAATTGATCTCATTTTGTTTTTAAAATAATATATCAGTTTATTGTGAATGTTTATAATTGGTTCTGCTCTATTCATATTGAGGTTATTAGCTAAAATTGTGTTTCGAATCATTTTACTCCTATGATATCCTGAAAAAAAAAAGATTTAACTTCTTACTTGATAATAGTTTTGTCATTATATTAACTTTAGGTATTGGGACATCAGATATTATTCTTGATGTTGGTGTTTAACTTTCCTTTCTGGAAATGTTAGCATTATTGTTTTTTTCTGACAGACTTTTTAAAATGGAAAAAACATACCCAGAAGTCTATTTATAGATGTCTGTAATTTATGATGTTTTCCTCCATGTATTTTAGCATAGAGTTTCAGAAAGCTCCATTTGGTCATGATTATAATAATAGGAATCATATTTAAATTCCACCATGCATGCAACACACCAATTTGGTATCAACATCGAATTTATTCACTAAACTCTAGTTCACCCATAACTGAATTTTGTTTCTTAAACTATTGTCTCTGTCTGTTTATTACTTTGGAATAAAATGGTGGTGTGAAATTTGTTGCATATTGTTTGGGAATAGAATTATTTAAATTAGTTTGATGTGAAATGTTTTTTGTCTTATATCAGCACGTTAGGAAATTAGGCATAAAATACATGCTGTAAGGCTTGGATAGAGGCTGTAGCATAGTACAATGGTCTAATACCTTTTTCATTGTTTAGGGAATGCACAAGTTACTATTATAACTAGCATCATGAATGTATAGTTTTGACAAGAATTATCTGGTTTTTAACTTTGATATATTTTATACTTCCTAACATTGACAGCAGGTGTGAACTTTATATTCTGTATTTTTCTCAATGACTGAAATAAAAATTTTATTCTCATGGTTTATGGATAACCATACTGAAATAAATTGAACACTTCTAAAAAAATTGTTCTAACTATCTAAAGTAATGCAATTATATTATATGGATAAGTCTAACTCTATGAGCAGTAAAATTGATGCATTTTATTAGGGTTGTTATTTAATCAACATGTTTAAATTTATAAAATATTTTATTGTCCTTAGTTAATCTAGCAATAGACATTCTAAACATAGTTGCATTATTTTATAAGTCTTATTATATTGATAGAATATTTATTATCTATATTTTAACTCATTTGAGTTATGAATGGGCAATTGATTAAAGGCTTGAACATTTTGGAACTATTTTTTGACATAGTTTCAGTTTGTATGATGTCAAAAAATTTAATCATTTCAGCACATGAAGAGATGTATGTGATGATGGGTTTGTTTATCCAAATACAAATAAATGACCAGTCTAGAAATAGTCATAATTTTCTGGTATGACGTCTTTGGCTCTGTAATAAGGTGAGTGATGTAATATAGCACCAACTTCATCTAGTGAGTTAATAAAGGTTTCATGACTTATTGTGGATGTGCATGTTAAATGACATGAGCATTTGAAGTATGTTTTCTTCTTAGAGTTTTTGAAACCAAACTGCATTTTTTTATTGAGAAACCTTTATAAATGTTTATCTGTCTCAAGATCTGATATCATGGATTTCTTCACAGTGCTTATAATTTGGTGGATACTTTTGGCAATTTATAACTGAAGAATTTTAGGGTTTTTTGTTTTGTTTTTGCATCTAAAAACTTCATTAGAATTATTTTACTATTGTGAGCTTAAATTTATTTAGTAGTTTTCTAATATATTCTAATCTTTGATCAAGAGATCATTAAAGAAAATGCATCAAGTATCTCTTTATATCATTAGTCTACTATTCACTAGAGTGCAGTTAAATAACAGATATACCAATGGGAAATCAATTTACTTTGAACACACCTTTATGGACGATTACCAATACTCTTTGATCAGAATCTATAATTGGTTCAATAACTCCCTCATCTGTATAATTAGTTCAAATCATCATACAGTATTTTTATTTATTTATAAATGGGAAATAGTACGTGATTTTATTCAAATCTTTTTTGTTGAAAATGTCTTGATCTTTTTAAAATCAATATTAAAAAAGAAAATACATTACTTTACTAGATAGAAATCGGTTGTATCAGCTATACTTTCAATTGTCATATATTTTAAATAGCTGAACCAATTATGTCTCATTTAGTTGACATATCATTTGGTTAAAATAATCACATGCATATTAAAGATTTTATTTTTGATTATTGTAATTTCTCCAAGATTAGGAATCTATTATCCTTGATGGTTTTTAATAATTCTATTGCATTTATATAGTCTGTTTTATTGATTATAAAGCAGCTTTTCATAATTATAGTGAAGACTGCTAAGTCATAGTCAAATTCCATTACTAACGTCACATTATATATTGTAATTTTAGTGTTGGTGCTTTGTTTTCTTCACTCAAAATGTTTAATTTAAATGCCTTTTTATTAATTTTGAAACTTGCTTTTTGTTTCTTAATTCAATCAGCTTATTATTTCTTTTTGAAAATCTCTTGTGTATATGGGCATTATTTATCAGGATGGTTGTTATTATGATTGAGCAAATATTGTTCAGGCTCTCAGATGTGTATTTGATCTTCTTTGTGGGATAAATTGAAAATATGATATATATTTATTATTTTGTCTGATTAAATTTATTTTTGAACAAAATTTCTTTAATAATAAGTTCGATTGGTGGTTGACTTTGTTAGGACTCTTGAGCAAATATGGAATTGAAGATGATATTGGGATCAGTTTGCAGTATGATTTCAGATTATAGTTTTTTTGCAACAAATGAAGTAATATCTCAATGAATCACAAAAACTTACATGATACTGGCTGTAAATGCTGTGATTTTTTGATCAAATTTATTAATTTGGTTTGCTTTGAATAAAAAGGTTAACTATTCTCTGGGCTTCTTAAATCAAATTCTTCTATAGACCTAACTTTTTCCATCATGGTTTTTATTTCCCTCTTTATATATAAATACCAGGGCAATATTATTTCAGGTTGCACTCTGGTTTAAATATGGAAAATTACAACTAAAATTTCTACTTTTCTTTTAACAACAATCTTTATTATCATAATTGCAAATCTGCAACTTATTAGTTTGACAATTGTATTGTGTTTGAAAAATAACTCAAATAATATAAAGGTTTATTTACAAACAATATAACCCTTACACAATAGTTTCGGTTTAGTAAACTTGCTTTAACTGTCAGTTGCTAACATTACAAACTTCAATGAGAAATAGTAAGCCAATAATGAAACTAATATTAGAAATAAGTATATGTTTTATTAAAATAGTTAAGTACAGATTTGATTTCTGTGTTATTCACAGTCATAATACAATGGTCTATCTTTGTTATTAATGTTTTTTAGTTAACTTAATTATCCATGATCAAGTATATAGCGATTACCAATATTGACATATACAAGTATTCTAAAATAGAATTGTATTTATTATCAATTTGTAAATCTCAATGTAAAATTGATTTGAAAGTCCTTTTGATTTGATATTTTCTTTTTAAATAACAATGGAAGTGGTAGGCAAGTAGAACTACTTTTCAATGTGTGTGTGTGTGTGTGTGTGTGTGTAGTTCTGTATATGACTAATGATAAGCTGTTTGAATAATATTTCTGCAGAACAATTTTCATTACACCACTCTCATGCAAGGTAGGGACTGGTTTCTATCCACTTTTAACACCTTATGGAGGGATGTAATCATAAACATATAACTAAAACATGTGGAAAAAAAAATCCCCAAGATATACATTTTATGCTGAATTAGCACTCATCAGTTGGCCCAGACCATAATATCTTACACATATCTTTATTATTGTTCAGTATATATATATATATATCAATAGATAGATAGCAAATTACTACAGTTTAATTGATAAGTATCAAATATGCTGCCCTCACAACTTTGACAGAAATCACTTAATGATTGTATATTAATAATTTTTATTAGCTATTCATTAGACTAAAAATGATCCAATAATGAATAATATTTCTGTAGTGTAATTTTTACTATACCACTGTTGTGCAAAGTTAGAGATTGATTTTTACCCACTTTTAACACCTTGTGGAAGGATGTAATCATAAACATATAACCAAATGCATGTGAAAAAGATTTATGATCCCTAAGATGCACATTTTATGCTGAACCAGCACTCATAAGTTAGCCCAGACATAATCTTTTACATATATATTTATCATTCTTCAGTATGTATATATAGATAACAAATTACTACAGTTTAATTGATGTGTCAAATATGTTGTTTTTTCTGTTTACCTTCACATGTATTGTATCTTAGTCGTTTATAACCTAAAGACTATTTTAGACTTCTTCTTTTCTATTACTTTCTCTTCATTGATTATACAGATACCTAACAAGGAAGAAATAGGTATGGGATTTCTAGAAAAATATCAATATTTTTATTTTTAGATATTTTGGAATGATGGACTATCTTAGGTAAGTCATGTGATATACTATTTTATTGAACATTTTGTAAGGAATTTCATGAGCCTATTATCAAAAGTGTAATTTTAAAATTTATCTGTTAAATTTTGGTATTTATGAAGCAATATAAAAATAATAATTTTTATAGTATAAAATTTTTTTTTTTTTTTTACTATTTTGAATATATAATGTCTATACTTTTTTTTTTAAGTTTTATTACATTTCTTGGTATATCACTTTTCTGATAACATATACCATTTGACTTTTGCATAATGCAAAGTGAAGTTATCATAAAAAATATATATTAAGTCAAAGTTTCCAAAAATCCAATATGGCAGCTGAACAATGATCTGGTTTCATTAAGCCATCTATAAACAATTCCAAAAAATACAGTCACAAAAATCAAAAACAATATTGTAAGAAGTATATATTCTTATTAAAAACCACCTTTCATTTTCCAACTGTAGTAATAATACTTTTTTTATTCCATCATGCAGAATCTAAATATTAATATTTTTTGGAGAAATTTTTCACACTACTATAGACTTGTATGATTAATTGAATTAAATGTTTTGATTACATCAATAAAAGTAATATATAAATCATTATGTTGTTTCCATTATTTTTTTATACTTTTGTTAATAGAAAAAGAACATATCTACAGTGCTTCTTTATCTCCTAAACCAACATTGAGTCTCTGGTAACCATTCATTTATGACTGGAAGCAATGTATTCAATGAAATTCTTGAATATCTTTGCTGCAGTGAATAACATTACAAGATAATAAATTGCAATCCTGTTAATTCTCTTTATTTTTAAAATTAGAGCAATGGGCTAGGTAGCCCAACTTCTTAAACTCATATCTGTAAAAATTTCAATATTCTCAATACTAACATTTACCACCGTATTTTAAAATTTCTTCAGGTATCTCATTAGGACCTACAATCTTTTCATTTATAAGATTACAGAGATCTGTTTTGACTTCCAGATTAAATGAGTAGATAAAATGGGTATAGTATTAAAACTAATCATCTCAATTCTTATATATCCATGTACATACATATATAGATAGTGCTGTGTCTTATGACCAGCAAGTAAATAAATGGACAAAGGCAGAATTGAGATGGTAAGATTATAGTTTAATATGGATAATTTTAATTATATACATAGCCTATTATAAGGTGAAATAAAATAATAAAAGGTCGTGGTGACCTGCATATAAATACCCTAGTCCTGCTTTTGGACTTACAGAGGCAGGAGTCTGACTATAATTAAAACTCAGAACATACTCAGAATATGTTCAGAATGTATTCAGAACCATTAGATCAGATTATGGGGGTTTATATACCCCTCAAGACTTCTGGAGTCTTTTACATTCCTAACCATATATGGTGTTTTCACTTACGTTTTCACATACACACAGTATTTTCACATTTCTCACCATATATGGTATTTTACATAGTTTTCTGACCCTATAAGGTCAGCTGGGCCTTTCTATTATTATAAAACTTTCTATGATTTAACAACATTGCAATTTTACACAATCGTTATTCTTAATTACTATACAGTTATTTTACATATTTATTATACATTACAGTTATTATTTTTATTTTACATTTATACATTATTATTATTGTTTTACATATTCGTTATATTTATACAATTATTATTATTTACATTTTCATTATACATTATATATGTTTATACCTTGTCCTTGAATACTGCACTCCTCCCCCACTCCAGAAGTATGGTCTTTGACTCTAACATAGTCTTTGCGTTGAGATGAGGGGTTTCTAATCCTTGCTGGTTGCTGGTGGTCTTTACTGTTCTTCGCCAATTTACCATTTGTTGATGGTGGTTTCGATCCGCCAATTTTTGCTGTGCTATAGGTACTTTCCGAGGTTTTGTTACAATAGGTTTTCCTCAGTCTCTTAACTCTATTTCTACAGGTGAGGTTTTTTGTTTTCCTGGTTCTTTTTTGAACAAGCTGGGGTAATTATTTTTGACTTGCGATTCTATGTCGATTTTTTTTATTTTTATCATAATTTGATCAGATTCGTCTATAGTAGCTCTTTTTATGTAGCTATTTTCCATCGCTTTGCACATAAATTCTCTGATGTGATGTGATGTGATGTATTATGGCTTCTTAAACGAAGTCAAGAATATCTCAGCAATTTTCCCGATCACTTTCATATTTTCTAATATTCTATCATTCACATCTAACATCTTTTTGACCGATTTTTTTACATTGAAAACATTTAATTTGTTTATCGGTTTTGGGTTTAACTCCAAACGTTTTAAATATTGTAGTTTCAAGTGGTTCTGTTCTTGTGAAACTTCTGAACTCTCTCACATGGTCAAGCTGCAATTCATAAGCTGTTGCACTTCTGATAGCTTCTTCGTAGGTTACATCTTTTATTGCCAGGAAGATCTGTCTAAACTGGTCATTAATTATTCCGTATAATAACTGTTCTAGAAGAGCTTCTTCTAAATATTTACCGTAAAGGCATGGCTTTGCCATCTCTCTTAAACCAATGTCATATTCTTTTATTTTTTCATTCTTTCTTTGCCTTCTGCCTCTAAAGTGCAATCGAGCAACAAACTTGGATGGCTGGGGATTAAAATATTCATTTAGCTGTGTTACCAGCTCATCATATTTCTGTGTCTCTGGCGAATTTCCACATAGTTTGTTCGCTATTTCGATTACCCTCAGGCCCGCGAAGCAAAGTAATGAGGCTACTTTTACAGTATTCTTGGTAATACTATTTAGTATAAAGTAGTTTTTTATTCTCTGAACATACAGGGCCAATCACTCGGATCTTTTACAAAATTCGCAAATAGAAACTTGTGATATGCTCGCCATTTCTCTATTAATTCGAATCTACTTAAGCTTTGTCTAAGCTTGCTGTTTAGGCAATTATTTGCAGATTCTATCCTATGATGATCGAGCCAATTTTTAATGTAGTTCCATTCCTGTATTAACTGCCACTTTCTTTGATTCGATTTCTGTGCTGACTGCACCAATTTCTTTCAGATTCTATTCCTGTCATTACTGTGCCGATATGCTTTCAGGTTCTAATCCTGTTGACTGCACCAATTGCTGTGTCTTATGACCAGCAAGTAAATAAATGGACAAAGGCAGAATTGAGATGGTAAGATTATAGTTTAATACAGATAATTTTAATTATATACATAGCCTATTATAAGGCGGAATAAAATAATAAAAGGTCGTGGTGACCTGCATATAAATACCCTAGTCCTGCTTTTGGACTTACAGAGGCAGGAGTCTCTGACTATAATTAAAACTCAGAACATACTCAGGATGTGTTCAGAATGTATTCAGAACCATTAGATCAGGTTATGGGGGTTTATATACCCCTCAAGACTTCTGGAGTCTTTTACATTCCTAACCATATATGGTGTTTTCACTTACGTTTTCACATACACACAGTATTTCACGTTTCTCACCATATATGGTATTTTACATAGTTTTCTGACCCTGTAAGGTCAACTGGGCTTTCTATTATTATACAACTTTCTATGATTTAACAACATTGCAATTTTACACAATCATTATTCTTAATTACTATACAGTTATTTTACATATTATTATACATTACAGTTATTAGTTTTATTCTACATTTATACATTATTATTATTGTTTTACATATTCGTTATATTTATACAATTATTATTATTTACATTTTCATTATACATTATATATGTTTATACCTTGACCTTGAATACTGCGGATAGAAAGATGTCTAGACTCCCTTTTGATGATGATCTTTTATTTATTTATAACTTGTAAAACATCAAACCAAAAAGATTGTGCAATATAGGATTTTTTGAAACTAAAAAATGAAAGAAACAGCATTGTGGAAATTTATAGTATATCACACAATGTTAGAAAGTCAAATTAATGGAAGATAATAGATGCAGTTATAATTTATGCCTATGCCTCAATACATTTTTATTCTGAAGAAGAAGTAGAAGATTTTTATTATCTTTACAGAATGTTTTTAACAAGTCTAAAGATTTTATGCTAAAATTGGAAAACAATTGAATTTATAGAGCAAGAAAAAAAACTATTTTCTTTTTCCCGAAAAATGCTAAATGGAAGTAAACATAGAAATGTCAAAATGAAGATAAAATAGAACTGGGTTATATTTTGATTAATAGAAATTACGTAATAATGTATTTAGTAGATTCAACACAGAAAATGAAGTAACGTTAGAGAGGTATACTTCTTAAGAAAGACACCATTAATAGTAATTGTCATTAGTCTTCAGAACTACTTCAGTAAATTTAAACTAGAGTTTACAATACCATATTAACAGATTTGGAGATAACCAGGCTTGAATTAGATTTATAAAAAAAAAAAACATATCTTAATAAGAACTGTTAAATAAATAGCTGATATAAATTACATCAGTTCATTAGTAAATTTTCAACTGAAATGAGCAATGCTTGAAGAAAATAATATAAGCATATATGAGCAATTGTTCATTAATGCTGATAAAATGAATATAACAGTGAAGTGGAAAGGATAAATATATACACAGTTCATAAAGAAGTAAAAAGTCAAAATTAAGGCTAGTTTATTTTTTTATTTGCTTTCCCAAAATTACATTTTTTAAATAATTTTATTAAGAAATTGCTATTTTATTCATTTGTAATTATGCATATGAGGTGATGTAAATCACTTGTAAATGCATATACATAACTTCCATTCTATACATACTCAAATATACATATATTAAACTTTATTTATATTACGTATGATGTAGTTATTAATTCTGATGTTAAAATATTTTATTTATCAGCTGTCTTTTTTTTTTTAAGCACGATATCGGAATTGCCTCTCTACTTGAAGCATTAAAAGTCTTTGATAACACTATTCCACCATTTTCATCTTCTATAATTATTGAACTTCACGAAATACAAAATGAATGCTATGTTAAAATCTTATTCAGACCTAATGCTAAAGATGACCCACTTGTCCTACAGTTACCTAATTGCCAGAAACTTTGCCCTTTGGGTGATTTCATTGAACTTACTTCAAAGCAAGCAATAACCCGAGAAGAATGGGAAAAAGAATGTACCTCAGAATCTGAAGCTATTGCGCATGGCAATCCGTATATTAGCAAAGTAGAAGATGTAAAGAAAAAGTAACGAGAAACAAACATTATGAAGAAAAAATTTAAAAACTTTAATTAATTAGATTCAGTATTTGTAATATAAGCATCTAAAAAATATTTAATAAAAAATAAATATTTAGTAAAACTAATTTTTATTAATATGTATTTTTTATCCTCTCATTATTTTTATTTATTAGTTTTCTGAAGTTGAATTTTTATTGTACATTGGAAGTTAACGAAATTTAATGCATATTATTTATGTCTGTGGCAACTAATTGACTATTTTGAAATTGCTACCTTTGCAAAATCAAAGATTTTGAAAAAGAGATAATGAAACTACTTCAAAAACGACTTAAATTTTACTCAACTTACATAAATCGTAATACTTTTACTTGGGTGAAAGAAGAAACAGATAAGAGTGAAGTGGAGTTGAGTGGGTATTTCGAGAAAAGATGTTAATAAATAGACAGTTACAGTCTTAAACTGGATTTCAAAATATTGTACTAAACTGAAAAAGATTATATACGAGATGGATGAATGAAATAAAGAAATTGGTTGGTGTGATGAGAGGAGAGGCTATAAATTATAGAAACTGGATTAAGCATAAGAGACATTCATTCTCCAATAGACTGATAATGGTTGAAAATGATTGTGATGAATATTTTAATAAACAAATCATACAGGATTCGAACTCAGACTTTTACATGTCCCACTACTCTCAGTGCCATCTTATATTGCTGGCTCACCTGATCACACACATGTTGAAAAGATAAATAATCACAAATATATGTATTTTGTGCTAAACCAGCACTCATTAGTTGGTCCAGATTACCATCTCCACACATATATACAATCAGTGTTCAATTTTATATTAAGATAGTCAATCCTCATACTTTAATGGACAGGTTTCAAACTACTCCAACCCACAACTCTTCAGCCTTCCATTTCATTGAAAATCTGATGATGGAACATTCAAAGCCCATGTTATGGAATGTTCAAAGCCCATGTTAGTGCCAAAGTTGTCATCCTCCCCATGCAGGTTTAAGCCTGTACAATGTATTAAACAAATCATAATAAAAGTGGGGGAGGGGGGTAAAAACATAAAAAATAAGGTTTGATAATAATAGATAAATAAAGAGAAGCTTAAATAGTTTTGCTTGTATAAGGTTCTGTCTTTTGGCAGATAACTAATGATAATTATAGTAATGGATATAAATGATCATATGTGCAAAGCATTAATCATTTAAATAACACACAATTATAAGTAGCTATTTTGGGAGTTTATTAAAATAAATACCATTAATTTGTAATAATTTAAAGCAAAAAGTGAAAATGTGATAGACATTAACACATGTTTTTTTTTTCTTTTGCTTACACAAGATACTCAAAATAAATTTTATCTTTCTTGCATTGGTGGTCGAGAGGTCAGTGCGACTGCCTTGCACTTGCAGGCAGTTTCCCGGGTTGCGGGTTCGCATCCTGGCCGATGCTATGACATTTTAAAAAATATTAAAAAAATTTTTTTATCGTATAAGTGTCCAAGAAAGTCTAAGGTTTCTAATATCAACTTCCCATGGAATAAAAAGATTCATATCAATAGACAAATATATTAAACATTTCTTATAAGTTTATCTATAGTTTTAACTTAAAAGATACCATATACTTTTTAACTAATATACAAAATACTAGCTTTAAATCTCAAATATGTTTTTAATAATCACATTTAATCTTACATCTTTTTACATCAACATTCACAAAATTGATGGAATTGACCTCATCAAATGTAGTAATTAATATACAAGAATCTTAAATAATCATTACTAATTTACTAAACTTGTACTTAAAAATAGTTACAGTATTTTGAATTCAGTGGTAAATGTTAGCTTTATTTGTAGGATATAACGATAGGCAATAAATTTCCCTCCAGTTATGATGATATTTTATGGAGCAAATAAAAAACAAAAGTATTGACAATTCTATTTATAACACATATGCATGGGTTAAGTTTACTGACATGTTTTTATGATTTATCCATATTTAGTGTCTTGGATTAACAAAGTTCATTGACCATATTCTTTTCATCAAACTTAAATTTATGGCAGATTATTCAGTTTTATAGATTTATTTTTTAGATATACTGTAGTTATTATACATGCCAATAACTCATTAGTAATAAATATTTACAAGTGATTTCAAGAAGTCCAAAATACTTCAATTTTAATAGTTTTTACTCTAAATATTGCATAATAATTTTCTTTAGTCAGTTATTCAGGACTAAAATAATTTAAATAAATAATATTGCTTATATGTAACATGAAAATATATTATGAAATGAATTTGACATGCAAATTATTTTAATTTTATAGAAAGTATGATATGTTTTAAATATTATTGTTGATAAAAAATAATATGATAGATTCTACTAAACATCACATGATCACTATCTCATACTAGCACATAATTGTTATTAAACAAGGCAAAACTCTCTCCATACAGTAGTGCCACACTGTGCCAATCAGAGTAATCAATGGATGCCAGAAGGCTTGTGCATAAAATCCCTATATAGTGCCTACTCATCCAATATCCCCAGACTAGTTTCTGGCTTGTGGCCATCATTAGTGAGGAGCCTTGGATCTGAGAGCACTGCACTTAGATCTTAAGATCTAATGCAATCCTCCAGCAACCAACTTTTATCTCCACCTAACTACAAAACTATGAGAATGAAATTGAAAGCATAATAATATTTTCAATCTAAGCTCAATATAAAGCTATTGAGCTTAGATTGAAAATATTATGTTTTCAATTTCATTCTCATAGTTTTGTAGTTAAGTGGAGATAAAAGGTGGTTACTGGAGAGTTGCATTAGATCCTAAGATCTAACTGCAGTGCTCTCAGATCCAAGGCTTCTCACTGATGATGGCCACAAGCCAGAAACTAATCTGGGGATATTGGATGAGTAGACACTAGATAGGTATTTTATGCACAAGCCTTCTGGCATCCATTGATTACTCTGATTGACACAGGGTGGCACTACTGTATGGAGAGAGTTTTGCCTTGTCTAATGATAGATTCTCTATTGTTAATAAAATTTTGCATGAGTGCTTCAACATTCTACACTCTTTAGATTACTTTTAAAAAAATTCCCATTCTACTTAAGGCAGTGCATCAAACTTATAAAAACTTATTAAAAAAAAGTTGCTGTATCTGGAATTGTAAAAACAATTATACTTTAAAATATAATAAAAGTTACCCAATATTATATCTTCAATGCAATCTGTATCATATGGATGAATCAAAGAATATTCTGTCCATTTGATTTACAAATTTAATATAATACATTTTAAAGAATTAATCAGTTTGTCAAACCATTCAATTTTAGACCTAAACAAAATAGATCATTAGAATTTCAATAGGAATATAAATACTATAACTATTGTAACGGTAGGGATTTCCTGAGGAAATCTTAAGGCGGTTGTATCTTTCTATGATCAGACCTTGAATCTTCAAATAGAATGCCGTGAATAAAATGATCTAAATTTAATCTAAAATTTAACCTTCTTAAATTAATATTGATCTTGATATATAATTTCTGGAAAAGTTTATATGCTTCAGAATTTCGTTTTAATTCCGAATTATATTAATAAAAAATAATTTATTTATTCTTCTATTTGGCTAATATTAAAGTTTGTTTCTTAATAAAACTTTTCTTGAATAAATAAATAGTATATTTTGTTAATCTATCTGTTTATATATATTCTATATTTCAACACATTAAAATCGATATGCGAAGTTTCCAGTGCATCGGCAAAAGATAGAAGATAATAAAAATTTTGATTCAGTATTTATAGTAAAATCACTTCAAACATCATGTACGGTATGTATCATTTGTTTTTACGAATTTACATTTTATAATGAATATGAATGATATTTTAATTTTATTTCATGTGATTTGATAGTTTACGAACTTCCCATTTCAAAGATTACCTTTATGTCACATTTTTCATTAATGAACTTTGTTAGTTTAAACAATGTTATATATTTATGAATGAAAAATTGTATTCTTAATTGTTTTTAGTTTTATTAAAAACAGTTACTAAAATAAATAATAGTAAAGTACATATATTAATTATGTCTATGTGATAGCATTGTGTACTCTCACACTATGTACGACAATTTATTTGGTTATAAGCACGTTTCTGCTGTGTTGATGCACATTTTTTATTAGAATGTATGTTTGTATATTGTAGTTATTTAAATTACTCTGAAGGAGTATAAATAGAGTGCATTAATATTTATATAGCTATGATGAAAAAATGAAAAAGTTCATATAATGTGTTATTTGGTAATTAAACACAATGTAAATTGAAAACTTCACTTATATTATATTACCTATGTTAAAATTATAAATTTAGAAATTTACAACGTAATTAAAAAATTTATCAATATATTGTAACAATGCTGGTTATATCTCAATTTATATTTGGTTAATTTTATGCTAACTTAACGTATATCATATGACACATACTTTATTGGGATGGTTGTCTAATCATCATGGACCTGAAGATGAGTTGTTTTAAGATTTATCTATCATAAAAAAATATATAAGTAGGATAATTTTTTTCAATTTTGTTCTTCACAATATCTGACTCAAGCAAACGATTTTGGAAAACATCCCCAAATATTTACGTAATTTATTAGATAAATTATGATTATTATGCAGCAGCATTTCTTAATGAACTAAATCAGCTACTCTGCTAAATATAGATATATCCATCAATAGTATGTCATCATTCCTGATTAATATTTACCCTAGAAGCATATTTATAGTCATTGGATTTAACCAATCCCAAGCACCAATCCTACTATCTAAATAAAAATTATCTTTTAGATGAGGAAATTTACATTAGCGTTATAACAAAAGGGCCCAACCCTAACTAGCTCAATCACAAAGCAGGTAGCACCTATACCGATGAAGATGTGTTAATAACAGTATTTATTTTAATTGAACTACTCGGGTAGACTAATAACTAAGAACATGCACTTAATGAGATAATATATATATAAATAAGTACTCATTCCTCACATGAAATTACATATAACACTTTTTAATGATCAAAAGCCTATTTGTTAGAAAAATAATTCACTTCAAATACAGTTTTACAAGAATTAGCAATCATACAAAAAAATAGATATTATACATATAGGGATTATATATATTCTAGAATATACTTAAATCAAAGAAAAACAATATTTTAGTCCCTCAAGAACTTGTGTCATTCAGATATACATAAAATGTAAGCTTACTATACAAAGATATGGTCATATGAATTGTCCAAATAATGTCTCTATTTGCAGCTTTTGAAGAGTCAGTTGACAAATTATTTCTACGAAGTTGCGGGAATACTGGATCGGATGCAGACTTCAGTTTTTGTAGACAACAGGATCCATAGCATATTTCCTTGTGTGGGTGGTTGGGAATAGCCAAGCATATTTTTGACTTTACCCCAAATCATCATGCTTGCATTTGTATATTCTTTCTTCAGTGGTATCTTTCAATTATATTTGTCTGTAATAATTTTAAAACTTGGAGGAAATATTGATTTTCCACAGACAATAGTTTTATTCACTGTCCGAATTATTTACCTCCAATACTTCACTCTTACATATGTCTAACCAGTTTTCTTCTTTCTTGTTCTCATGTGCCTTCCAAAACTCTACAAAACTATTAATAATCAGTCACAGGTTTTTTTTTTTGTATTTATATCACTATGTTGTATCATTTTTATCTCTTGCAATATCTGTCGTCATTAACTAATCAAAACTAAAAATGTTTGACTTACTTTAATTTGATATCTTGTCCAGTTATTAATTAATCAAGCATAAAAATTGGTAGTTGAGAGGTCAGCGTGACTGCCTTGCACTTGCAGGCAGTTGCCTGGGTTGTGGGTTCATGTCCGGCCAATGCTATGACACTTTTAAAAAAAAATGTTCTGTTTTTTTTTTCTTTATCTTTCCAGATCCGGCTTCACTTGTTAACTTCATAGTCTTTTACAAAAGAAAATCTTTTAACAGGTTTTATCTAAAAGCAGTTCATTAGGATTTTTTTTTTTAATTTTAATTAAATAATATTAAATCGTGCTTTCACTCTTCCAACATAAAGCTATAACAACAAATTGAAAATTAAATTAAATGGCAGAGCACTTTCAAGAAGATGTACTTCTCATATTCATAGCCAGTTATGATCCTTCCTTTGAAATCATTATATAAATAAATCTGATATGCAAATTATATGGAAATGAGTCACTAAGACCATCTTTTAGATATCACAAAACATGCATCTTTATGATTAATGGTGAAAGTGTCCTCTGCTATAAAGTATGCTTCTTTTACTTTTTGCCTAACATCATGTCGCTCAGTACAAACTAATTTTGCAGATGTGGGTTCGAACACCTGTCCCGACAATTTTTGATGCTGAGCAAAAATTGAAGTGCATTTTGGATCCGTATGTGCCTTATTGTATCTATACCTGTGTTGTGATATCCTAGTAGCTATGGTGGCTCTCATTTCACCATAATATGATGCCTTACATCCATTATGAGGGCATGCCACTCTGTACACAGCCTGTGGGGTCTGATCAGAAGCTATAGTGTCCTTAGTGTTGTTAATAAGCCTATTAGTTGAGTTAGGTGTATGAAAACTCAAACGAAATTCCTTAGAAAAAGTCTTATAAAATGTATTATGTAAAGAGTGCACGTAGGGCAACAATATCCAAGGCCTGTTGTCTTCATCTCTGTGTTTTCCAATATTATTCACAAAATGTCTAATTTTGCTATATACTATATTGCGCCTGTATCCTGATTTGATTAAGTTGTTAGTATAATTAATTAAATTAGACATTCTGTCTGCCTCAAACTTGCACAAATAGTAATTTCTGAAAAGAAATGATGTCAATCCAGCAAACTTGTGAGTCATAGGTGTGTATGACTCAGGGTGAATCTGTCCATGAACTTCTGGTGGCTTCATAATCATTGCATAATTAAGCATACTTCCTTTTCTGTGTACCTTGATATCTAAATATTTTACCTCTTACCCCATATCTTCCCATGTAATATTTAAACTTAATGCTGTGTTCGCTTGTATCCGATCTTTGATGTGCTCAACAATATTTACTGGAGCAGCAACAAATAAGTTGTCCACATATCTCGTATATATTATATTATTATCTACTATGTTGTATTCAGATAATATTTGTTTTTCATAAAAATTCCGATAGATGCTAGACATGATGCCGCTCATGGGTAATCCCATAGGCCACCCGTCTTTCATGTGGTACCATTTGCCTTCAAACATCACCATAATATTTACATCTAACCATCTCAGAAATTCTGTTATAAAACTAACGCGAGCCTGAGCTACATTTTTATTTATGAGTTCTTGTATAATATTGATAGACTTCTTTCTATTAACAGACCTGTATAACTCTGAAATATCTAAGGCTACAATTTTAAACTTGGGCCTTATTAGCGCATTCTTGATTCGCTCTACAAACTTGAAAGAAGATTTAATAGTAAACTCTCCAAATCCTAAGTCATCTATTAGCCAATGATTTATCTTCTTAGCAGTCTCAAAATAATGCATGCCTCCAAAGTCCAGCATCAACCTCATGGGCATGTCAGGCTTGTGTAATTTAGCATTAGCAAACATTTGAGGGGGTGTGGAAGATGATGGATACATTAGATAATACTCAGCTTTAGAAAAAGCTTTATTGCAATATATACGAAGAATCGATGTTATAAACTTCTTATTAATTTTATTATTAAAGTTTACTGTGTATACAAATTTCAATCTATCAATTTGTATTTTCATCATGTACATTACAAAACAAACAATGCTAATTTTAAAAAAACATCAATAACCATGTTTCTTTTAAAGCAAAATATTTTTAATTTTTATTGTAGAAAAATATACTGTATATATATTTTTCTCTTCTAATTTTCTTTTAAATAAGAGAGAAAACTAACTATACATAGAAAACAATTAACAACATATATATATATTGAAGTGGAATCTGAGATTCAGATTGCGCTTCACAGCCCACCTCAAATCTTCCGCTACCAAGCTAAATTCAAACCCTATTCTTGCGTATATATTCCATTCACTAACACATTTTTTTTATTATTATTATTAACTAACATACTTATTAACGAAGATATATGCATAAACATCTGAATTTAAATGCACACACTAAAAAAATAAAAGTAATAAATATAGTATTTAAAGAGGGAATATGTATACGCAATAGGTAACAGGGGATTAATTATAACGGACTTATAATATCAAAATATATTATATGTTCTGTATTTTTTTATTTTATAAAAGTTATAGTGATTATTTATTGATTGCAGCTCATATACAGAGATATTGTAGAGACAAACATAATGAGCAAATAATTACTACAAAAGGTTTGTTATATGTCATTCTATAAAATTTTGTTTTTAAATTATTTTTGCTATTAAACTCTACTTTTATTTTAAATCCAATATGGAAGATGTGATTGTAATTAGTCAAAATTAATTAAAGGTGAGAAACATAATCTTGTATAATCTTCTAAAATAAATTTAATTAAAAGTTTCTCTAAAATCAAAATTAGAAACTAAACTTAATTGATTTACTTTTGTTACAAACATTTTTTTATCAAATTAATTTCAGTTGAATATTTATCTAACAATGGCATCTTCCATCACAATGGGTAAAAGTTTGTATAGAAATTCTTTTGGAGATTAGGTTAAAGAAAATGATTAGCAATGACCAATCAGAAAAGAATTCCAAAAATACCAAGGCATGATATAATTACGAATTAATTAGAGAGAGGAACTAAGACTGTCAAGGAGAGCAGTTGCCAAGTAAATTTGCGTTCGTTAATTTCAATGTGTCGTGAGTAAATCCACTTCACCTTTCTCGCCATTCGAGATGGCCTTCCCTGAAATCTGTGCCCATGGATCCCGATACTCATAGACTATAATTATATGCCTGTTTGTTAAATACTGAACTTACTACCTGCCTCAATAATTATGCTCGTCAAGCTAGTTCTAGTTCTCCGAGGGAAATCTGAAAAACATCAAAAGAACAGCCAAGTTTGTACAGAGGTAATCATTTCAAATGCTGCTAGACTCTTAAAGTTACCGTGAATAATTTTAAATTTCACCTATCTGTTTCGTTAAACATGTTGTAAAGCCTATTTTTTATTTGTAAAATTTAATATTAAGTATGAATTAATTTGTAAAATTCTTACCTTTTAGTCAATTGTACCTTGTTCTCTCTATATAACTTAGCTGTAATCTCTCCGACATTAAACCTCTCCTGAATAATTATTAGTTCTTAATTTCACATCTATGCGGCAATATTTTATTTTCATTATTATATTTTATATTTTCATATACTAAATTATATGTCGATAATTTCCCCCAGAATCGCAAATGCTTATGCTATTTTTTTTAATAAAAGAAAACCTTCCTTACTTTTCAGAGGGTATTTAATCTAGTATTTTTTTTAAAACAAATTTGTTATTCTTATTATAGCGGGTGCCTGCAAGTCTGGGGAAATAAAATCAGAATCTGATAATTACTGTACAAGGTTATTGTCGAAAACTAAGCAAAAATCTGTTTTCTTAGAAATGTGTTTTCTTTTATTAATTAAATAATAGCGCTAGCTTCTAAAACTTTAAATATATTTATATGAATTAAATTAATATTACTTTCGTGAAATCACTAACCGCCACTGACTTTATATATATTTAATAATATGAAAATTATCTATTTATTAAAGCATTCAAAACCAAAGAGTTGTATTAGTCATACGTTGTGGGAAGTTTATGTGTAATTTAAAGTAATATAAAGGGGGACGGATGGATATTCTAGTTCTATAAGCTATTATATTAGCATTAAATGTAATTCTTCCATATCCACGTGGTAACTTAAATCATACCGGTACACTGGGTTTTTATCAATAAAGATAGGCGATAATTCTTTATTTCTTAGTTAAGTTTATACATTTATATTAATGCAAGCGTTACGTGTATACCGGCCTTTAGTTTTATATATATTTGTGCTTCGTTCATTTTTACTTCCAATACCAAGGACAAGGTTTGGCAAACCCCTTTGGACTTCTTCAGTGCTAGATATTATTGCATAGGGTTCGCTCTGGCAAAAGTCCAGCCTATGGCAATTCAATAAAGCGCATTCTTCGTTGTTTATGACCCGACCCTGCCAACGTTTGCAGAGAGTCGCCTTCTTTAACTGTGAATTGAAGCACCTTCTTGGATCTCAGAATAGATCTCTCCATTGCCATCATACATGTACCGCTCTCCCATATTTCATTCTCATTAAAGCCTATCAATGCTCCTAAACTGTACTGTTATGATTATGCTAAATGGATTGCCATTTTTTATATTTCATTCACACTTTCAGATACAATATTTCTGCCATAATTATTATTTCTTAAATTAGCTTCCCACATATGTTCTTATTTCGCAAATGTGAATGCTATTTTATTACTTAAACATAATTACTGTTTGCCATCAAACTCAATAAACTTATGTATTGGTTCAAGTGCTGTTGTTTTATTAATGGTGGATTCAAAGAACCTTAAGTAACTGTAGTCTAGCGCTATTATTAAAAATCTTAGGTATCCCATACAATCTGCAAATTATTGACATATAAATAGCCGCATTAGAACAAAGCCATAAATTATGTGTAATTGCTGATTAAATACGTTCATTTTATAGCATTGTAAGAGAGGTTAATGTCATCTAAGGGAGATAAATACCCATTTTGTTTACATTTTAACACAAATAATGTTTGCAATCAATTATATATATATCTCAAGTTAACTTAATAAATCTTATACATATTACTAAATATCTAAGTCATTGTTTCATTTATTGAATAGAAATAATTTTGATGTCATATAAAAGGTTTCATTTACTAGATGATCGAAAATCACTAACAATAATATTCTATGCATGAATAAAGTTCAAATAAGAGTCTTTTTGTGTCACGACTTTGTGATGCCAGCGGGTAGAAATAAATTAGATCAGTATCATTGGAATTGTTGCTCATAAGTTGGTAGATCTGGAAAATAGGCAAATAGGGCAGAGTTCATGAGTGTTCCTGACTTATGTATCTTGCGCATGATTGGACTCAAGGTACTTTTGCCTAGATGCTAGATCTTGTTATATGAACAGACAAAACCGACCGGTACAGGTTTTTTTCCCCAGGTATGGACACCCAGCCATGGGGCTATTAATTACTTTTACACCCTGCAGAACCCTGAATAATAGATTTCAGTACTTATATAATGTTTTTTTTCTAAAAAAATAAAAATACATGTAAATTTTTTTTCTTGGTTTGTACACCCAGTTCAGATGTTTGTTTTTTAAATATTATACACACTAGGTACAAGTCATTACTAATATGTATATAATTTTCCCAATAATGTCAATCATATATGTAATTTTTTTTCCCATAAACAATATTCAGTATATATGTGATATTTTGTTCTTCTTCCATAAATAATGTTTTAAATATATATGTACACTTTCTTGGGTTGGTGAAAGAAAAGTAGTGGCAGCTTTTAAATACTTTCACACCCATAGTATGTAAAAAAAGATATGTGCTTCAAATAGTAATGACATCTTTAATTACTTTATTATATTATACATCTGAACTGCTGTACAGCTGTCATAAATAAAAATATGTATTTATAAAAATGTACAATTGATTAAAAGCTGATCATCTAGTAAAATAGTGTTGTAACAATCTACTCCTCTTGACTGGCGCCCAGTAGTAATACCATTATAAATTTTGTCATTAGGTGGTAGATTGAATAAACTAAAAAAATATTAGAAACAATGATTTCAAAAGTTAACAAGTTATATAGAGAGCATTATTTAATAAATCACACAATATGTTCTCAACTATGTAATGCAAGTTTTGATAATTTTAATATGAATTAATAAAATTTTAAGTATGTTTCAGGTGCAAAGGAACAACCAAACCTAAAGACTGAGCAAAAGGGCTGAAGGACAAGAAAGATTAAATAATATACGTGAATATATATATAGAAAATTTGGAATCTAAGTTTAGAAAATGAGGAAAGACAGGCATGGTAGAACACTAAATATAATAAATCAGGTATAGATTGGGTACAGGTATGGGGGAGCAGAATAAGGGGGAGACTGTTGAGAATGGGGGAGAGGTGTATTACACCATATATAAATAAAAACAAACAGGAAACCATAAGTGAGCATTTGTGTGTATCTTTAATAATAACAATAAAAAAATAATAATAAATAAAAATATATAAATAAAATACATATATATATATATTTGAATCTTAGCAGAATGGAGAATAGTAATAAAGATGAAGAGAAGATATATCAGGAAAAGACGCTCAGGTCAGGAAGAGTAATCTCTGATGATGATCAAAAGGTGGAAGAGGAAAGTGAAGTGAAAACTGATGCGGGGCAAGAACATCAGGAAGTTGTAATCATGGAATCTGTAGAGAGCTACACACAGGAACAGAATCTAAACCTAGAAACATTATTGATGAATATGTTCACTAACATGGAAAAAAAATTTGAAGCTAAGCATAATGAGATGAAGGAGTGGATGTCAACACTGTGTAATGAAATGAACAATAATATATTAAAACAAATAGATGAGGTGCGAGCAGACTGCAGGAAAGGCTATGAAAAGGTTCATACTGAATTCGAAGGGCTCTTGGAGGAGCATAAAGAAGAAACTAAAACTATAGTATCCAAAATGACTGGAGATTTAATGATGACACAAAGTGTAATAGACAAGCAAGAAGCTGCCCACCACATAGCCATAAGTCAAATAAATGATCACTTGGGGGATGAACTGAAGTGTCATGAAGAACAAGAGAGGATCATTGTAAATGTGCAAGAAACTCAGACAGAGTTTCAAGACCAGCTAAAAGAACTTAGAGGTGAAATTGATAAACTAAAAAGCAGTGCAGTGAAAACTTTAGAATTCAAACCTGATGCATTAGAACAAACCATGATTAAAGGAACGAGAGAGGATGTGGTTAACGTCATATCAGACAAAGTACAATCAATATAGGAACAAGTTGATAGGACATCAAATGTTATGCCCACAGGACAGATCTCGAATACGCAAGCCTACATTGTGAAGTTCATCCAAATGAAATCATTCAAAGGGGATGCTGGAGAAAATCTGAAAGGGCATATTGAGAGTCTTCAAGAATTGTTTCAATTCCAACAGATCTCAGCACTGGATCAAGTAGCTTTGGCAATTCACTATCTCAATGGATATGCAAAATCATGGTGGGAAAGCCATGAAAACAAGCCACTGAATTTTGAACAGTATGCGGCAGCTCTGTTAAGGACCTTCTGGAGCGAGGAGCGCCAGGATGGCATTTATCATTCGGTTTTAAAAGAAATGTATGAATCGGCTAACAAGGAAACACACACACAGTTTTTTTTTAGGCAAGTGGCATGTCTCCGGTCTCTGACGGCATTCCCATTTACAGAGACTCAGATTATCTGGGCAATACAACAAAATATGCCACCATACATACAACAAATGATGGTAAAATGCCGAATAAGGAGAATTGAGGAAATGGCACAATTCCTCACCACCATTGACTACACGCCCATCAACAAAGAACCTCATGAAAAAATACGGAAAGTTGAGCCAGCTAGAAACCAAGCAACCTCTCATGATCAACCTAACTTCTGGCAGGGTGACCAAACCCTCAATAAGAAGCCATTTGAACCTCCTGATCGGGGAAAATATTAAAAGTAAGATAACAATGATCACAGACGGATAGATAAAGGAATTTGAACCGCACTCTTAAAGAAAGATATGAATATAGTTTACTGTAATAGATTGCACTCAGTGATAGATAGGTCAAAAAATTTTTTTTAGTATATATGAGCAAAGAATAAAAAAAGGGGCTAACATTAGTATGATAATTTTATATATATAAATAAATCACATACTCTTTTCAAACCAGGTTGTTCTTTTGTCACCGGAGCATCAAGATATTTTTTTTACATTTTTTGTTTATCAATTGTAAGTCCGGGAAAATGAAGCAGAATCTGAGATTCAGATTGCGCTTCACAGCCCACCTCAAATCTTTCGCTACCAAGCTAAATTCAAACCCTATTCTTGCGTATATACTCCGTTCACTAACACATTTTTTTTTTGATTATTATTAACTAACATACTTATTAACGAAGATATATGCATAAATATCTGAATTTAAATACACACACTAAAAAAATAAAAGTAATAAATATAGTATTTAAAGAGGGAATATGTATACGCAATAGGTAACAGGGGATTAATTATAACGGACTTATAATATCAAAATATATTATATGTTCTGTATTTTTTTATTTTATAAAAGTTATAGTGATTATTTATTGATTGCAGCTCATATGCAGAGATATTGTAGAGACAAACATAATGAGCAAATAATTACTACAAAAGGTTTGTTATATGTCATTCTATAAAATTTTGTTTTTAAATTATTTTTGCTATTAAACTCTACTTTTATTTTAAATCCAATATGGAAGATGCGATTGTAATTAGTCAAAATTAATTAAAGGTGAGAAGCATAATCTTGTATAATCTTCTAAAATAAATTTAATTAAAAGTTTCTCTAAAATCAAAATTAGAAACTAAACTTAATTGATTTACTTTTGTTACAAATATTTTTATCAAATTAATTTCAGTTGAATATTTATCTAACAATGGCATCTTCCATCACAATGGGTAAAAGTTTGTATAGAAATTCTTTTGGAGATTAGGTTAAAGAAAATGATTAGCAATGACCAATCAGAAAAGAATTCCAAAAATACCAAGGCATGGGATAATTATGAATTAATTAGAGAGAGGAACTAAGACTGTCAAGGAGAGCAGTTGCCAAGTAAATTGGCGTTCGTTAATTTCAATGTGTCGTGAGTGAATCCACTTCACCTTTCTCGCCATTCGAGATGGCCTTCCCTGAAATCTGTGCCCATGGATCCCGATACTCATAGACTATAATTATATGCCTGTTTGTTAAATACTGAACTTACTACCTGCCTCAATAATTATGCTCGTCAAGCTAGATCTAGTTCTCCGAGGGAAATCTAAAAAACATCAAAAGAACAGCCAAGTTTGTACAGAGGTAATCATTTCAAATGCTGCTAGACTCTTAAAGTTACCATGAATAATTTTAAATTTCACCTATCTGTTTCGTTAAACATTTTGTAAAGCCAGTTTTTTATTTGTAAAATTTAATATTAAGTATGAATTAATTTGTAAAATTCTTACCTTTTAGTCAATTGTACCTTGTTCTCTCTATATAACTTAGCTGTAATCTCTCCTACATTAAACCTCTCCTGAATAATTATTAGTTCTTAATTTCACATCTATGCGGCAATATTTTATTTTCATTATTATATTTTATATTTTCATATACTAAATTATATGTCGATAATTTCCCCCAGATTCGCAAATGCTTACGCTATTTTTTTTAATAAAAGAAAACCTTCCTTACTTTTCAGAGGGTATTTAATTTGGTATTTTTTTTAAAACAAATTTGTTTTTCTTATTATAGCGGGTGCCTGCAAGTCTGGGGAAATAAAATCAGAATCTGATAATTACTGTATAAGGTTATTGTCGAAAACTAAGCAAAAATCTGTTTTCTTAGAAATGTGTTTTTTTTTATTAATTAAATAATAGCTCTAGCTTCTAAAACTTTAAATATATTTATATGAATTAAATTAATATTACTTTCGTGAAATCACTAACCACCACCGACTTTATATATATTTAATAATATGAAAATTATTTATTTATTAAAGCATTCAAAACCAAGGAGTTGTATTAGTCATACGTTGTGGGAAGTTTATGTGTAATTTAAAGTAATATAAAGGGGGGTGGTGGATATTCTAGTTCTATAAGCTATTAGATTAGCATTAAATGTAATTCTTCCATATCTACGTGGTAACTTAAATCATACCGGTACGCTGGGTTTTTATCAATAAAGATAGGCGATAATTCTTTATTTCTTAGTTAAGTTTATACATTTATATTAATGCAAGCGTTACGTGTATACAGGCCTTTCGTTTTATATATATTTATGCTTCGTTCATTTTTACTTCCAATACCAAGGACAAGGTTTGGAAAACCCCTTTGGACTTCTTCAGTGCTAGATATTATTGCATAGGGTTCGATCTGGCAAAAGTCCAGCCTATGGCAATTCAATAAAGCACATTCTTCGATGTTTATGACCCGACCCTGCCAACGTTTGCAGAAAGTCGCCTTCTTTAACTGTGAATTGAAGCACCTTCTTGGATCTCAGAATAGATCTCTCCATTGCCATCATACATGTACCGCTCTCCCATATTTCATTCTCGTTAAAGCCTATCAATGCTCCTAAACCGTACTGTTATGATTATGCTAAATGGATTGCCATTTTTTATATTTCATTCACACTTTCAGATACAATATTTCTGCCATAATTATTATTTCTTAAATTAGCTTCCCACATATGCTCTTATTTCGCAAACGCGAATGCTATTTTATTACTTAAACATAATTACTGTTTGCCATCAAATTCAATAAACTTATGTGTTGGTTCAAGTGCTGTTGTTTTATTAATGGTGGATTCAAAGAACTTTAAGTAACTGTAGTCTAGCGCTATTATTAAAAATCTTAGGTATCCCATACAATCTGTAAATTATTGGCATATAAATAGCCGCATTAGAACAAAGCCATAAATTATGTGTAATTGCTGATTAAATATGTTCGTTTTATAGCATTGTAAGAGAGGTTAATGTCATCTAAGGGAGATAAATACCCATTTTGTTTACATTTTAACACAAATAATGTTTGCAATCAATTATATATATATCTCAAGTTAACTTAATAAATCTTATACATATTACTAAATATCTAACTTTATATTAAAGCATTGTGTAACAGTAATAAAGTGAATGGACAATTTACTATTATATGGTATAGATTTGGCAATGCAATAAGAAAGAGTAGTTATTATACTTCTTGAATATATTGTCATAATATTTCTATTTGGGATGAGTTGTACTGCTTATACTTTGTCATCATAATGTGTTTCACAAAATTATACATTGCATATTATTTTTATTATTTTTGGAAACTCTTAATCAACTTCAGTTCAAAATATCTAAGATAATGGCTATGTTTTATCTATTGTTAATGTTTATAAATATCGGGTAATTATTGATATATGTCATCATTATCTTTTACGTGCAAGAATTTTTAAAATGAATACTTGATTAACTAAAACCTTTCAATAAATATTGCCTGCTTTTAATTTGTAAGATAATTGTAGGCAATTCAATTATAATGGTATTAAATTGTTTAATTCTTTTGTCTCTGCTGAATCATTAGATACTGACCAAATATCACTTGCTATGTTTAAAAAAAAATGCAATTTTGGGTATATTCTATATAGTTATTTTGATTAATATTTTATAATTTAGTGTGTCTTTGTAATTAAATATAAATCATTATTGTTACATTATATATATATATGACTTGTATACGTATTTCCTTGTTTGTAATAAATAAATAAATAAGTTATTATTATTTTATAAATTAGATCTATTTTTTTTTATCTCAAACTTATCAAAGTCAACATTCAGCACATTTTCTTTTATATATATGTCAAATGCATTGACCGGGAAGCGAACCCTGGCTAGCTACTTTGAAAGCAGCTATGTTAACCACTAGGCCATCAATGCTTGACAGTATATTTTCTTTTAGCCTTACTTCATGCATATTATCAGAAAAAAGGTCTTATCTCTTTCATTATTTATTCCATTGCTATCTCATCCTACAGGGTACTAATCATTTAATCTTTTTTTAATAACATATTCCTTATCTTTTTGACTTTTTTTATGGTTTAGTTTTCCATGTGACTATGCTTACATGACTTATTTTTTTAAAAGAGTTCTGTTGGAATTTTTTTTATATGCTTCATTATCCCTATATATGTTTTCTTTGTAATATTTAATCATATTATGTAATCTTAAATGGAATTCCTTTTTAGCAAAGAATATATGTATAGTTACAAATGTTAAGTGTTCACACAATTCCACAAACATCATTTAATGTATTGGGGAAAGTTATTTCACATATGTGAAAAAATCTACCTCTACACCCTTATAAATAAGAGTTCTTACAATAACATTTTTCAAAATTCTGATAGTCTATTAAAATAATAAGTGTATTTACATCAAAACAGATTTTTTCCAATTATGTATTAGATTATTATTCCATTGTGCAGTAATATAGTATTTAGAGTGTTCTGCACACTGGTTGCATGGAAGATCCTAAAGAAAACATCAATTTTAAGCTAAGTAATATAAAAATGAAAAAAAAACCTCAGATTTTGGCAATTGACTTATTGTACTGCATTTGCTCTTAGATACTTGAGTGTCACATAACTTCTCAATCTATAATGCAACTAACCTTATTCATTTATAGTGGCTTCCTGTTTATTATCATATTCTCCAGGATATATAAGATGAGAAGTTGCATCATAGAAATATATATAAAAAGCTCTTAGGTAGACTGGATTTGCCAATATCTCAAAGATACAGTTTCACCATCTAAGTCTCATCTTAAATCAAGATCTCTTTCTGAATGATCAACCAAACATTTATAATAAAAGGATTATGGCTTAAAAATTAAATTCTTATGAGTTTCCAAACTTTTTTTTTTTTTTTCAGATTTAACAGCAAAGCCAGTTAAATTTGATCTTCTGGATACAATTGAAGTCAATTGTGCTCATCTGTTTCATAAATGGATAAACGCAAACCATGAACCACATAATTAATAGCTGTCAAATTTATGAGTAAATTGACAGAATTAAAGATCTTAATAAATTCATTAGTGATTTTTTTTTCTGTTTGGAATCTCTAGGGAGGTTCCTTTATAATATTTTGTTAATAATTAAGTTCAGTAAAAAAAAAAAAAACGCTATATAATAAACAGGAAAGAACGCGCGCCCACATTGCATTATAAATAACTTTCATTACATCATAACTAAAAGCATTAATAGATATTGTACATAAAACATGACATTTATATCCAATGGGTGTGTGACGTATTTATATTTGCGCTTATATTTGAAAATTTTCAGTAACGTTTCATTATCTTTATCTTTTTTTTTTTTATTGCTATTTAAATAGAAACTTTGTACAGATGTTTTTGCGCTGTTAGTTTTTTTTAATTTTTGATAATTGTTCTTACACTAATAACTTTTTGTTTACGTCAATTCAGATTTTCTATTTAATTCTACAAGTATGGAGCACGCTTATTATTTATTCTCCAAACTAGGTAATTATCTGTTCTTATTATGCAAATAATGTCATCTTTAAATCAATCCGGTTTAATAACAAATGACGTGCGATATTGCTTTCGATTGTCTTAATAATTTTTCTACGATAAAAATTAGTGTCTTAATAATTTAATATCTTATTTTTAAAAAAAAATCAAATTAACAATGTAAAATTAAATTGTAATTGCTAGTTCAATGTATAATTTAACTTTTCTAAAACTTTTTTTTATTTTTAAAGATTTTGAACTACTAAATATATTTAGTATGAGTAAGATTTTTTTTTTTTAAAAAAAAAGCTTTTCAATAAATCACTTCCAGTTCAAAGGTCTCTTCAGCAGCTCTCTACGGTGAAACACCTAAGGAGAAAACAATTTTCACTACACTAGCAATATCGGCTGATGAGAGTTTTTATTTTTCATTTTATTTTATTCTCAGTAAAGAATTTAAAGACATCCATTTACTGATAATAATATAATAACCAGCTAGATTGATTTTGAAACAGCTACTTGAAATCTTAAATGTACTAATAAATTGATTTTTTTTTTTTTTTTAAAAGTTTCACTTGGATTAGAGCCTGATTTGTTTACCGAAGCAGATATGCTGATCAATACACCGTGAGAACATTTCTTTCTCCAGAATACCCACTTATATATATAGTCTAACCAAAAAACATAAGCCATAAAAGTAATAAAAACAGTTTCAATAAATCAATCTTTGCTTCATCTTATATTACTGTGTCAAATTGTAATATAGATAACTTTTCCATATGCTATCTATTTGGATTAATAATCATAGAATATTTTTAAAAGTTTTAATCCATTAACAGTGACTTTAATGAGTAAAAAATAGCCATTTGATTGTTAACAGCCTAGATGAAAATCAATTATTAGTATCTGTTTGCATTGCAAACAAGTGTTCATTGATTTCTCAATGTTTGCATATACACGATTATAAAATAAAAGGGGTGGTTACAGGCAAATAATTTATTCTCTTTGCAATAACCTACCAAAACTGCATGATACATGTTATTTAAATTCAGAAAGTATAATACTTGTTCAGGATTATCGTCATATATCCATGCATTTTTCTAGATATTGAGTATATGAATTGTAATCTCTCTGTTGAACACTATAAATTTGTTTTCAAATCACTTTCTGCTATATTTTAAAATATAAAGTTTATTTTTCTAAGGCGAAGGTAATGAACCCTTTATACATACATAATACTATAATATTCAATTTGCGATATTAAATATGAGTAAACTCTCGATCCAAGTCACAAGATAAAGACTTTACAAAAATAAGAATGGCCTTCTAATCTTCATATCTAAATGCAATTATATAGACAAATCTTAAGCATCTTGGAATGAGAGGATGAATATATTAAATTATTCACTCTACTTAACAATTCTTTTTTATATCCTATTAACACATATGAGCTATTGAAATTTACTATATGTCAATATTAGATGTTATACTTAATGTAAATAATCAAGAAATTTTACTAGCACAGTGTCGAGCTGTATTTCTAAAAACCTTCCACACATGCACCATACTATATTATTCAATTAGTGATGTTAAATACAAACAAACTCTTGATCCAAGTCACAAGATAAAAACTTAAGATTTGCCTACATAGTTGCATTTAGATATGAAGATAAGACAGTCATTATTATCTTTTCAAAGTCTTTAACTTGTGACTTGAATTAAGAGTTTACTTGTATTTAACATCACTAATTGAATATTATAATACAGCACATGTGTGGAAGGTTGATTATCTTCTTAGCATTACAGCTTGGCTGCATTAGTAAAATTTCTTGATTATTTACATAAAGTTTATTTTTAAAAATTCATGGTTAAGGTAATCAAAATTATTGTGGATTTTTTATCATTCTATCTACCTATCCAATTACTTACCTGTCTATCTACTTATCAGTCTGCCTATTTATGTAATTATTTACTTATCTATATATTTACATGGAATAAAAAATAAAATTGCTGATAAATAGGCCTTTGGAAAGGTTATACCCCCTACATTGATTTAGGCATAGGAGTCTCTTTCATGGCTCTAACTTTTTCCATGGATGTTTTATCCTCTTTTTCACTTATAACATGCCCTAGCAATTCTATTTCTCATGTTTTTCAAATACTTTTTTCTGCATTTAATATAGTACATATTTGAAATAACCACTAGTCAAATTCTGAATTTGAATTATGTGTTATTAATATATCATCATTCCTTTTATATCTTTTAGAAATAAGTCAATTTTTATCTGCAATATATTTGAAAGCATTGTTAATCCAAAAGATAGCTGTTACATTGAAATAGATACTCATGTATTATTGACATAAATATGTTCGCCGATTCCTAATTCATCAGACAAAATTTTTACAGTTTTATATTTGGGCTAATACTTCCCCAATATTTGGATCTGTGCTATGTATTGTTTTAAAAAAAAATTAATAACAGAAATATTATACGGTGAATCTTACTGCTAAACTTGTATATTACCATAATCAATGTAACCCCCTCTGAACTTTCTATAGAAGTTAATATACCATGTTTAATCATTTTCTATAAATATTTGTTACTTTCATATGATGAAAGCCTAGTTTTCCAAGTTTACAATTTATTGGCTTGGCATCTTCTTATATCAGTAGGTCCACAGGAGTGCTTTTTATCATATCATAGTCTAAAGTAAAAGAGATTTAAAAATTTTGTATGAAAGTTCACATCTAGAGATTTGAATCAGCTTTATTCTATAATAGGATTAATGTATTTGCTTGTGATGTTCAAAGAAATGTTAGCTCTTTTTATATTTAATTAAATATCTACTTTTACCATACTCTAATGTCTATTTTGTTACAATTAATATTTTTAACTATTATCTTCACTTTAGATCTGATTTAAACCTAATGTTTTAGGTAATTCTATCCTAATCTTTTTTTTTTACCATGAATGACCAATCTGATCCATAATAACCTTATGACCATAGATGTGTGTGATTATTCTGATTTGTTTTGCTTTGTGCATTTTTGCCATTATAACTCTATTTTTATGTTTTGATGACTTGTACTTATACATTAATTTTTCCTTCTCCCTTGATTCACAAACTATATTAAGATTGTCCTTTTGTTTACAATTATTACAGATTTTATTTTGTCATCTACATTTTTTTTGCAAAATGACGTTTTAGCACAATACCTAACTTCTTTGTTTTCTTTTCTCACTGCCATGTCAGACTCCATTTTGTTTATTATTTACTGAATGCTCACAGATCTGCCCTTTGTGTTCGTCTGCTGGAAATCTTTAGTTTGTTTAATCACCAAGTTTTTATGCAACTCCTTTTCAAACTGTGCATACATCAAATCTTCCATTGACAACAACTAATTAGTGGACTTTTTTTTCTGACATTTTCCAAAGTTGGTGAACCAACAGCACTTCTTTTAAAGATGATTCGTAGATACGTGATTTCACTATTTCATAAAATGCAGTCATAATATTTTGATTTTCCTTTGCTTTTTAAATAGTGGTTATGAAAATGTAATCTAACCATATGGTGCAATGAAGTAGGACTAAAAATATTTATTTAGTTTAATTTTTTAGTTTTATAAAAGTTAACTCTTCTGCAGTTTTCAATTACACAGTTTAGTTGTTAATTCAATGAATCTCTCCCTGAAAAAAAAAAAAAACTAATAAAGTGGACATTTAATATTTATTTGGATATCTTTTACAATAAACTTCTATAATTATAAATTTTATTAAACGCTCACTATTATTTCAGTAATAGTTTTAACACGGCTGTAAACCTTAGCAATGAGCGTCTGAAAAAATCGTCACTAGGGACCTCTCGCTCTTTTCTTCATAGCGTAAGCATGTGTTTTAAAGACCTACAGAGGTCCCTAGTGACGATTTTTTCAAACGCTCATTGCTAAGGTTTACAGCCGTGTTAAAACTATTAATAAACTTCTATGTAAACAAGACATTTATTTTATATAGCACGATGTTTTTATAAACTGTAATACCAATAAGCTAATGCACATGCGCTTTGTAGATGTCACTATATAAATGAGTACTCCCACTTTTTCAAACTCAAGATAAAGTCTTTGGAAAAAAATAGAATGAATCCATCTATCTTTTTGACCTAAAGGTATATGTATGGGCAAATCTTAAGTGTTTGAAAATGAGAGCGTGTAGTTGTTAATTGATCACTTTAAATTACTTTTAATGACGCTTGTGAAATTTCTAGAATTTACGATACGTCATTCTTATTAAATTAAACATATGTAAACAAGACATTTATTTTATATAGTGCGATGTTTAATTTAATAAGAATGATGTATCGGAAATTCTAGAAATTTCACAAGCATCATTCATTCACGTAGTAAAAGTAATTTAAAGTGATCAATTAACAACTTCAAGCTCTCATTTTCAAACACTTAAGATTTGCCCATACATATACATTTGAGTCAAAAAGATAGATGGATTCATTCTATCTTTTCCCAAAGACTTTATCTTGTGTTTGAAAAAGTGGGAGTATTCATTTATATAGAGACATCTACAAAGCACATGTGCATTAGCTTATTGGCTTATTAATAAACCACTATGTAAATGAGTCAGACAGTTTCTAGCCTTATCATTATCAAACTTGGCTATGCTTGGTTGATTCAACATTTTCTTTAACTCTTTTTTTAAATTTTTTTGTGACTCCCACTAAATTTTATATAGGACATAAACTTAATAAATAATGTGATGTAATAGCAATTATGCAATTCAAATATGTACAGTGTGATAATATGTTGAACTATTTTTATCAAATCCATTTACTTCTGTTTCTAATCACGACTCAAACCTTTTTTCTTTTCAAAAATATACAGTACATTTTGAAACAGTAAGATTCGTATTCGAATCTTAAGTTTCACCTTTTTCTATCGTCTCTCACTCACCGGTCTATCCTACCCAAATTTAAACTTTTTGGTATCGAATTGTGTGTGTAGCAATATTAAACATGTATAGATATATGTAGAACTCACCATAAACATGCACACATTTCGATCTCAAATTTAAGGCAATAAATAAAGACAAATAATATAATTTAGATTTCTTCTTTTAGTTATATAAAAATATTATTTTAATCATTTATTTTGAACTGTAAAATTCAGTATTTATTGCTTTGTTTAAATTTCATTTAGTAATAATTTTAGAAATAGATTATAATATTTAATTAAAAGTAAAAATAATCGTATGTTCCCTTTTTGTCTTTGAAATTTTAAAAGCATCGGTTGGTGAGAGATAATAGATTAATTAAAGAAAAATTCCCCAAAATGTAATTAGTAAATGTAAATGTAAACAATAGAAAGGCAGCTTTCTCGATAATTAAACTTAACAGAAGGCATTGATTATCCTCAGGGCAGATTAAGTGGAATCTAAAAATACCCTAACAAAAATGTAAAAGATAAGATCTAAGAAAGGAGGCCATTTTAGACTTTCTAGAGACTTTCACTTTAACTTTAGCTTTGCTCTCGATCAGGAGAGTCTCCAAAGAAATATATATTAATTTACCTGCCACCGTATGCATGAGGAGTAAGTGCCCAGACTATTCTCCATCCGGAGATGGCCTATCATATGCCAAACCTTCCATTGCCCTTCATAAATTCAACCACAAAGATCTGCTGTCTAAAATAATGAGAAAGCTGCTGCTGCTGTTAAATTAAATGAACCACCTAAATACAGGAAAGAAATGCTAATGCTAGAATCATGAACAGTTTGCTACTGACCAATGAATCGGAAAACTTCTCATAAAACAGGTACCTGTGTCCAAATTCTCTAGAGTACTCTACTAATATCCCACTATGCTTATTTATTCTTTCTATAAATTAAAACTATAAATTGTAGAACTATCATTTGTAATGCTATAAATTTAATAATTAATATGTAAACTTCTTTCATAATCTAGCCTGCCTAACTCTATCTTTCTTGAGTAAGTATTTCTAAAATCTACATTTATTATTTAATTATTGCAGGCTCATAATTTTCTAAGTATAAATCTATGATCGTTTGAAACAGTGGATGCGTGTCAAATTTTCATTAATATTTACTTTCATAAATAACTTAATATTTTCATACAAACAATACGCATTCAATGCTTTCTTTATTGTAATGCAAGGGTCTACTGCTTAGCAAATGGCTGACGTATTAGTGTAATTATCACCCAGTTTATATGTTGTTTTATATTTTAATAAATCTTGATTAATAATTCCATAAAATTGCATTTCTTTGAGAGTCGCAAATGTTCATTATTAAATGTTGATAATGTAGAGCCGAGTTATAAAATATATTTAAAACCTCACAGAATCATCTATACATTATACACGTGTTATGTTTTAGAGACGTGATGACCTATTACAAGCCTTGAATATTCCAGATTCTAAAGGGTTGAAATTAACCCTAGTCCTCCTACACAAGTGGACATAATAAATGCTCCTGTAGGGCTTGACGAAAGTCATGCAGCCAGCAGGCAATCGTGGCACGAACCGCTTGTCCCTGGTTATGCTTATGTGACACCTTACCTCTTTGGGCCGATGGCAAATGCCAGCCCATCGTTCTTATAAACTTATTCACGACTTATACTGCCATTCCATATCGCCTTTCTAGCATACCACGTGTTTTCCTTTATTAACTTTATACTCTATGTATAACTCCATCCCTGCATTATTGACAATTCACTCTCAAATAAATGTTTGCCCCTAGTTATTAATAAATAATTTTTAATTAAATAAATATATGTCCGCCACTACTATTATAAATCTTATTTTAGACTCTTGCATTGCAAAGGTATAAATCCCTAAAGGCATGCCTTAAAAATACTTGCTCGAGAATTTTAGGCAGCTAGATTACGTCATCAAATAAATGTGTTCCTCTTTGTAAATATAATAGTATCGGAAAATTCCACTACTGAGATTTAAATCTTGCCAAATATTATTAGTTTTACCGTTAAATATTATAATGTTTTAATAAATAATTTCAAACTATACATCTGCCATTACTTCTTTATTTATTTATTCAATACCCATTCAATATGCTTCCTTGATTATTTAAATATAAATGTGTAAGATTAATGTTCTTATTGGCTAACTCGAAATAAAATCATGAATCTCTTGCATACCCTGATCACCGTGCCTAAAGAAATATTTACTAATGTTGCATCAGATGCATTGTTTCATAGATTTTATTGTGGAACCGATAAACTATGTTCAAACTCAGTACTATGGGTAGCTTCGCTATCTAGATGGTGCTGCAGTTCTGTGTGAATCACACATTTTCTGACTGTTACATAGTATAATTCTTTTTTTAGTATTTGGCACCAACAAACATGGAGGCTTCGATACAATACCCATATCCCTGAGCAGATTTATAACGCATATAAATTTCTTTTAGCATTCGTTACCCGAATTAACTAATTATTCTATATATATGAGTTTGTTTTTTTTTTTGATAAAAATAATGAGAAAAATAAATCGAGTGAAATAATGTGGGTCGAGTGAATGAAAGGATGGTAGACATAAAAATAAATTTAAGGAAAGCAGGGATGTGTGTATAATTTAAGAAGGAACGAAAATACTCGGATCTAGTGAAATATTTTTTTATATATATGTCAAAAAGTAATCAGTCGCTAAATGAGAAAGCAAGTAGCAATAAATATTTTATTAAAGTACCATTATATATATCATAGACAGCAGTGGCTTATTATATGCGTTAGCAGTAGTTTGTTATAATATATATGTTAAATGCAGCAATATAGAGATAGGGCAATGTAGAGTAGGTGAGGGCAGTGAAAGAGTGTGATAGAACCAAGATACCGGTGGGGAATAGTCTAATGCTAGTAATATAAAATAAGTAAATAATATTAAGAAAATGGAAGCAGAAAATATTAGTATAGAGCAAGTAGATTTATCTGAAGCTTTGGAGTCGATACCAGAGCAAAGGGAAGCTCCGCAACAATACAGAGGATCAATGGAGTTTAATTTAAAGTTCATTGAGGAAATACTCAGACAGAATATGGAAGAAATGAGGAAAATGTATGAGGAGGAAACGAGAAAAAGAAGAAATGAAGAATCAAAAAAGAGACAGGAAGAAGAAAAGGTAAGAGTTAGGGAATATCAGGAATTTAAAGACACTATGTAGAGAGAGTTAGAAGCAATAAAGGAAAAGTTTGGAATATCCAGAGTTAGTAAAAAGGAAGAAGAGGTTAAAGACATGCAGAATGAAAGGAAGTTAGAAATATCTGATGAACCTATGATAATAGAAGAACAAAGAGGTAGTGTAGTGAATATAAAATGTATGATGAGCAAAGAGATCTCATTCCAACTGATGAAGGCCCACAAGAACCAGAGAAGGAATCAGCATTAAAGAAGAGACGAAAATGGACATTGGACACCAAAGCTACTTAGCAAAGATGATCCACATCAAAATCTTTAGAGGGGAGATAAGAGAAAACCCTCAATCCCACTTAGAGAGCTTACAAAAGTTCTTCCAATTTCATAAGACAGGACCAGATGAGCAGATAGCGATAGCCAGTTACCATCTACAGGGATCTGCCAAGGACTGGTGGAATATGGTGAGATGGAAGCCTAAAACAACAGAAAAATACAAAGATGTGTTAATGAAGCATTACTGGAGCAACGAGCGTCAAAGCGGTATCTACAATACACTCTGCCAGGAAAAATATGGGACGATACCCCAAGAGATGCACACACAGTTTTTCCTCCACCAAGCAAACCGGTTTAAATCCCTTACAACATTCACCTTTTCGGATTCACACATCATAGAGATCATCCAGCGTAGCATGCCGCTAATCATCCAACAATTAATGGCAGGCAGTCGAATAAAAGACATAGAAGAAATGATTGAATTTCTCACTACATTGGTTTTTAACTACTGGGCCAAAGAACCACCTGATAGAAGGCAAAAATTAGAAAACCCAAGGCTGCAGTCATCGATGATGAGAGATAGATATTATCCACCTGACCCGGGGTTGTAAAAATATTTTACACTCTTAGGATGGTTATTAAACATATATAAGAATATTAAAACAAATTTGCTAAAATTAATTTGGTTGAATGGAATTTACATTAGTCAAATAGGGTTTTAGATAGAAATTTTTTTGTTATATATATTATTGTCTTAATTACTATTACTATTACTCTTAAGAATTTTTTTTATATATATTATCTTAACTAATATTACTCTAAGAATTTTTATATGATCAGTTTAACTAATATTACTATATGATTTCTAACCAGACACGGCCAAATTAGGCCATTTTAAATTAAACTATAAATTCTAGATCCAGGTATATAAATTATTCGTTGCTTCATGTAATCTCTGCTTTCTATATTTATATATATCTGTAAAAAAACAAAAAAGTTTTTTTTTTCGTATTTAAATTATGTGATGTAGCAAAAAATTTTTTTCTCTTTCCTTGCCTCCTTTGTTCTTCCTTAATTGTTCACGGGAAGTACAGGGAAATGAAACAATAAGATCCGTATTCGAATCTTAAGTTTCACCTTTTTCTATCATCTCTCACTCACCGGTCTATTCTACCCAAATTTAAACTTTTTGGTATTGAATTGTGTGTGTAGCAATATTAAAAATGTATAGATATATGTAGAATTCACCATAAACACGCACACATTTCGATCTCAAATTTAAGGCAATAAATAAAGATAAATAATATAATTTAGATTTCTTCTTTTAGTTATATAAAAATATTATTTTAATCATTTATTTTGAATTGTAAAATTCGTTATTTATTGCTTTGTTTAAATTTCATTAAGTAATAATTTTAGAAATAGATTATAATATTTAATTAAAAGTAAAAATAATCGTATGTTCCCTTTTTGTCTTTGAAATTTTAAAAGCATCGGTCGGTGAGAGATAATAGATTAATTAAAGAAAAATTCCCCCAAAATGTAATTAGTAAATGTAAAATGTAAATGCAAACAATAGAAAGGCAGCTTTCTCGATAATTAAACTTAACAGAAGGCATTGATTATCCTCAGGGCAGATTAAGTGGAATCTAAAAATACACTAACAAAATTTAAAAGATAAGATCTAAGAAAGGAGGCCATTTTAGAATTTCTAGAGACTTTCACTTTAACTTTAGCTTTGCTCTCGATCAGGAGAGTCTCCAAAGAGATATATATTAATTTACCTGCCACCATATGCATGAGGAGTAAGTGCCCAGACTATTCTCCATCCGGAGATGGCCTATCATATGCCAAACCTTCCATTGCCCTTCATAAATTCCACCACGAAGATCTGCTGCTTAAAATAATGAGAAAGCTGCTGCTGCAGTTAAATTAAATGAACCACCTAAATACAGGAAAGAACAGTTTAATGCTAGAATCATGAATAATTTGCTACTGACCAATGAATCAGAAAACTTCTCATAAAACAGGTACTTGTGTCCAAATTCTTTAGAGTACTCTACTAATATCCTGCTACGCTTATTCATTCTTTATATAAATTATAAACTATAAATTGTAGAACTATCATTTGTAATGCTATAAATTTAATAATTAATATGTAAACTTCTTTAATAATCTAGCCTGCCTAACTCTATCTTTCTTGAGTAAGTATTTCTAAAATCTACATTTATTATTTAATTATTGCAGGCTCATAATTTTCTAAGTATAAATCTATGATCGTTTGAAACAGTGGATGCGTGTCAAATTTTCATTAATATTTACTTTCATAAATAACTTCATATTTTCATACAAACGACATGCATTCAATGCTTCCTTTATTGTAATGCAAGGGTCTACTGCTTAGCAAATGGCTGATGTATTAGTGTAATAATCACTCAGTTTATATGTTGTTTTATATTTTAATAAATCTTGATTAATAATTCCATAAAATTGCATTTCTTTGAGAGTCACAAACGTTTATTATTAAATGTTGATAATGTAGGGCCGAGTTAGAAAATATATTTAAAATCTCACAGAATCATCTATACATTATACACGTGTTACATTTTAGAGATGCGATAAGCCTTGAATATTCCAGATTCTAAAGGGTTGAAATTAACCCTAGTCGTCCTACACAAGTGGACATAATAAATGCTCCTGTAGGGCTTGACAAAAGTCACGCAGCCAGCAGGCAATCGTGGCATGAACCACTTGTCCCTGGTTATGCTTATGTGACACCTTACCTTTTTGGGCTGATGGCAAACACCAGCCCATCATTCTTATAAACTTATTCACAGCTTTGCAGTTTCAATATACTGCCATTCCATATCGCTTTTCTAACGTACCACATGTTTTCCTTTATTAACTTTATACTCTATGTATAACTCCATCACTGCATTATTGACAATTCACTCTCAAATAAATGTTTGCCCCTAGTTATTAATAAATAATTTTTAATTAAATAAATATATGTCCGCCACTACTATTATAAATCTTATTTTAGACTCTTGCATTGCAAAGGTATAAATCCCTAAAGGCATGCCTTAGAAATACTTGCTCAAGAATTTTAGGCAGCTAGATTACGTCATCAAATAAATGTGTTCCTCATTGTAAATATAATAGTATCGGAAAATTCCACTACTGAGATTTAAATCTTGCCAAATATTATTAGTTTTACCGTTAAATATTATAATGATTTAATAAATAATTTCAAACTATACATCTGCCGTTACTTCTTTATTTATTTATTCGATACCCATTCAATATGTTTCCTCGATTATTTAAATATAAATGTGTAAGATTAATGTTTTGATTGGCTAACTCGAAATAAAATCATGAATCTCTTGCATACCCAAAGAAATATTTACTAATGTTGCATCAGATGCGTTGTTTCGTAGATTGTATTGTGGAACTGATAAACTACGTTCGAACTCAGTACTATGGGTAGCTTCACTATCTAGATGGTGCTGCAGTTCTGTGTGGTGGTCGAATTCTGCACTATGTTAACGAATCACACGTTTTCTGACCATTACAATATAGCCATATAATTCTATAATTAAAACAACTTCTTTTCTTTTCAAAAACTTTATTTGATGTATATATATATCCACTTATTTCCAACGTTTCGACTATCTTTACTCTATAGTCATTTTCAAGGATTTGACTCCCTTCTCAAAAAAAAAAAAAGGGGGAAAGTTTTTTGAGAAGGGAGTCAAATCCTTAAAAATGGCTATAGAGTAAAGATAGTCAAAACGTTGGAAATAAGTGGATATATATATACATCAAATAAAGTTTTTGAAAAGAAAAGAAGTGGTTTTAATTATAGAATTATATTTTTATCAACTATCATTAAATGTTGAATGTCTCGTAAATTTTAAACTTTATTTAAACTTTTCAAATCAAACAACTGTTAGTAATAACACATGAAACACAGGTTAGTAGATTACACAATATTTCAAATGGTATTATTCTCCACTTTTCTTCAGATATTGCTGTGGAGGAATTAGGAGGATTTGAACCAACTCTCATAGATAAGTATTTGAAATTTCTACTGACTGTTGCTTTTTACAGAATAGCTTAGTTGGTTTGAGTATAGCCATAAATTTAACATTCAAGAGTGTACGTTTAACTCTTACATTAGCATCGGCACTAGTCAGGCCAGAAACATTGAAGATGAGCAGAGAATAATACCACTTAAAATGTATAATATAATAACCTATGTTGTCTTTATATGTTATTATGAGCAGTTGTTTGCATCTGAAGGCTTCAATAAAGTTTAAAATTTTTCAGACATTCGGCATTGAATGATAAATGATGGAAATTCAACATATCACATCTAAAATACCATTATCACATACCTTCAGGGAAGCACAAATTATGTATAACTAATTTTACTTAATATAAAAAAGTACACATTAGTAAATGATATTTTACTGCCATGGGAACAAATAATTAGGAATTAGTTAATTAATCTTTTTTTTTTTTTGCCATGCTAGAGAAAATAATAGAACTTTTATTTAAATTTCTTAATCTAAGTTTGATGTGCATTTCTTTGGAATTCCTTAATTAAATATATTCTTATCATTCATAATTTACTTATTCACTTTTTCATTTTATTTAATTATATAAACTTTTATTAGCTATATATATTCATCCAATATCCCTAAACTAGTTTCTAGCTTATGGCTTTCATTAGTGCCATGGCCTTGGATCTTCTGAGAGCATTTCATATAGATCTTTGGATCTTATGCACCTTTAAGCAGCCAGCCACCTTTTACTTTTTTAGTTAAATATAAAATTAAGAATCCAAAAATTGTAAACACAATAATATTTTCATTCCAAACTAATTTACTTGTGTAATCATATAGATCTGAATATAATTCAGTATCTATATATTTTGGTGTCTTTGGTTTTTAATAGCCATATTCACCAACATTCATTAGCTAGGATTGGTATTATTAAACTATTAAAACACTGCATGACTATCTGTTTATATGCTTACACAATCTGTTAAAACAGTAGCATATGAAATGGTGGTCATGTGATATTTTAGTGGTTTAATACCAATCCTAGCTAAATAATATTGGTGAATATGGTTATTAAAAAAAAAACAAAGATATAAAAAAATATATATGCTGAACTGGGTTCAGATATGTGTTACTATACAAGAGAATTAATTGAATTGAAAATATTCTGTTTTAGTTTTTTGACTCATAGCTTTATAGTTAATTAAAAAGGTAAAAGGAAGATGGTTGTAAAAGGATGCAGATCCAAGGCTTCTATTTATAAAAACCATAAGGTAGACTCTAGTTTGAAGATATTAGATGAGTAGGCACTAGGTAGAGATTTTGATGCACAATCTTCTAGAATACATTGATTACTATGACTTGAATTAGGTGGCAATAATGTATAGGGAAATTTGTTACAGCCATAAAACTATAAAACAATTTTACAAATTGCATGTTTCATTAACTTCCTGAACAATTTTTAATTTAAAGCATGGTGAAATCCATAACATATGATTATATAGTAAATTATTTCATGTGGTTTATAAATACTTAAAAAAATAGATATATCGATCTTTAGCTAAGATTGAATTTTATATCTAGGCTAGACATTATCTTGACTTTTATAAATGATTAATAATAATCATTAATGTTGTCATATCTCATCTTGCCCTTAGAAGAGACCTAACACAGATTTCATACTTATCTGATCAGACTGAGCACTCATTGCAGCTAATCAATGTGTAAATATGTGAATAACCAATGTGTAAACATATGACCACAGGGTAAACATATGGCTAATGTGTAAACATGTGGATAAATATCAACCATTGGTTAATACAGGCCAATAGGCATTGATGGCTCTCTGAATTTGATTGCTGCCACTAAGGTTGGGGATCTGACAATAAATATTTAGTCTTTTTGGAGGCAAGGGAGAGAATATGTCTAACCTAAATGACAGAACGTGCTCCTAATTGAAATGACTGCTATCAGTGAATGTTTCTATTACTGTCATTATGCTATATGTCTACACAGTTAGCAAGTCCACAATAGGACTGGAAGCTGCAAAGACTAGAGCTGACTCAAGGCAAGCTGTCTAGTACAGCCAGAAGAGTCATTTGACAAACTCAAGGCAAGCTGTCTAATACAGTCAGAAGAGTCATTGGACAGGCAAGCTATTATATACAACTGGAAGCAAGTCCAGTCATTCAGTCACTATCTATCTGGCAATTAATGAAGTTCAGACATGTGGAAATATATTTAATACTAATAAATCAGATTGTGAACTTCAAGTATTCATAGTTTTATTACTATTGCTTGGATTCTGCAATCCAGGTCAAATGCAACAGATTTGGCATAGTGAGACAAAAAAAACTATTTTCCACCATAACTGGAAAAATACAGTAAATACGCTATGCAATTAGACATTTGTCATATTAAAATCACTATTCTGCCTGAATAAAAATCAAATTTGGCAGTTTGAATAAAATATGTGAGTGCAAAGAAAATAAATTTGTCATATTTTACAAAATGGTGATAAAATTCTATCACTTAGTTCTGCCTGAATAAAAAACTAATTCCGAAGATTCATAACAAAAATTGGCTGCAAGCATAATAGGTGAGTCAATTAAAATCATGAACCAATCATAAGTGTGTAACTTGTATAAAATGACAGAAGCTCTCCATAAAATGACAGCAGCTCTCCCTAATGGATTGTTAGCTTTGGTGGGACAATTGCAAGCAGCAGCATCAAAATTTAAAATTAGAAGTGCGGCAATCCCATATTTACCTTGCTACGACGTCATTATCCTGAAGGCATACCACTCTAACTATCCAATCTTTAAGATAACTTCACCTATTAGTCAAAATAAGAGTCATAGATAAATTCATAGATCACATGACCCTATCTCTTAAGCTTGTAAGTTATAAACAGTGAGGATTGCCAATTCCTCTACAAGCTTTATGATAAATGCTTAGCCAGAGCCAGCACTTAAAATATCTCTGTCAGGAACCCCTCCCCAAACCCCTGACCATGGTTTCGTGCTTTGGCACTCCTCAGAGAGGTGTCAGGGTAGGTTCAGACACTAGATCTAAAAATACCAACCCAAAGCTAAGCACTTAGCTAAAAGTTATCTATTGAGTGGAAAATCTGAAATTTTCAGACATCTACATGTCTTCAAACCCAGCTATCCAACTCAAATAGCTATATGGGGCTGATAGATCTTCAGCCATATCATATATTAGTAGTCATAGCAATATGAAATTGCATAAGACTTTTGGCAGAGACTATATAAGAGTCATAGATCTATTTATAGTCTCTGCCAAAAGTCTTATGCAATTTCATATTGCTATGACTACTAATATATGATATGGCTGAAGATCTATCAGCCCCATATAGCTATTTGAGTTGGATAGCTGGGTTTGAAGACATGTAGATGTCTGAAAATTTCAGATTTTCCACTCAATAGATAACTTTTAGCTAAGTGCTTAGCTTTGGGTTGGTATTTTTCAGATCTAGTGTCTGAATCTACCCTGACACCTCTCTGAGGGCAGTGCCCATGGTCAGGGGTTTGGGGAGGGGTTCCTGACAGAGATATTTTAAGTGCTGGCTCTGGCTAAGCATTTATCATAAAGCTTGTAGAGTAATTGGCAATCCTCACTGTTTATAACTTCACCTAGTGATTTGCAGATTAATTGTAATCACTAAAATTTGGCTGCATATCATGTGGTGACGTTACGTCAAAGATCGCAACATTAGAATAGGATGCCCTCAGGGTAATGACATCATAGCAAAGCAAAACAGGGGGAAAGGCACATGGTACAGAGTAATGAGGTAAAAATGAAGAAAAAGGAATGTGGTACAGGATAATGATGGCACTGTCCATCCTGAAAAAAAAAATTAATAAATAGGACACAAAATAGAGTCTACAAATAGTAATAGGAAAAAAGGGTTAAAAGTAATATATACATTATAAATAATTAACTAAAATTGGATGCAAAATAGGAAAATGTAAGATAAATATCACTACAAAATTAATAAATAAAAACTGCGAGTCCACAAATAACGAATCAGTCATGTTAAAAGTACTATATAAAGTTATCATAAGGTGTAAACTGCGAGTCTACAAATAATAATTCTGTCATCTTCAAATAATAATTTTGTCATCTTTAAAAAACCTATCATAAAATGTAAAGTATGAGTCCAGAAGTAATATTTCTGTGAGTCTACAAATAATAATTTTGTCTTCTTAAAAAAACCTATCATAAAGTGAAAACTGCGAGTCTACAAATAATAATTTTGTCTTTTTAACAAAACCCATCATAAAGTGAAAACTGTGAGTCTACAAATCATAATTCAGTCATCTTAAAAGTACTATATAAATTTATGAATTTGGTTTTTTTTTTTTAGTAGAAATAACTATGATTTACAACTACTGTAATTTATAAGGAAAATAAAAGACGAATATCACAACAAAATGCGTACTTACCCAAATAACGATCACTGCAGTGGACTGAAGTGGCTTATATGTTGTAACATTGCACCAAAATGGCCCTCTTTGTATGTACACCACATAAACTCCATCAAATAGGAATCTAAGTGTTGATGTGCAGTTCCTCTGTGCTTTTTATTTTTCCATTTCACTAAACCCCACAACCTTTCAATATTTTGTGTGTGAACACCGGTTGTAGCGTCTACAAAATTATATGTATGGTTCACTCGATGGTGCTCGTATCCAGCCTGCTCTAATTTTTCATTTTTATATCCTTTCCAGCAATCACTATAAATAGTAGTGCCTTGGTGCACATTCTCTAAAATGGCTTGCATGAGATTGGATGCACTTCTATCTGCAATGGCAATTATAAAGCATTCATCTGTCTCTCTTCAGATACTGACAAATACCCATTGCTGTGGAAGTACTCTGCCAGCACTGTTTTTACACTTGGAGAATAGAGTTTCATTTATTTCCACAATTGTGTTAGGGCCTCTGATTTTCTGCCTTTCACTACATAATAGCTTCCATGTACATACTTCGCAGAGATAGTTGTTTCATTCAATCTCAGTCTTGTCCACCATTTCTAACTGATCCACACAAAATAGGATAGATGTTAATTCTCTGGACCAACAATATATAAAATGGAAAGCCGTTACGAAAGATATTCTGGAGCCTTCAAACCACATGCCTTTTCTTATAGGAGTTTTTTTAAACAATCTTTCAAATTACACCACCACTGTTTTTCAGTACCATGGATGTACTTCTTCATCTCATGGCCATTTTCACACAATTTCACATGGTGTAAAATTCCATGTTGTTGAAAGAAAGTTATAGTCTCTTCTTCACATTTTGGGAGATCCCACAACATCAGATCTCTTGCTTCAACAATAGCCATTTCTAAATTGATGTCTAAAAATGGAAAATCCAGAAAATTAATAAAATATAAAATAAATCCACTTAATATCATAGAAGAACTAACATGTAAATTACTTACAATTGTTGAAAAAAATTACTGAAATATTAAAGCACTGAAAAACGCTGCACAAATAGAAAACACGCTGCAACAAATAGGAAAAAATCCAGTTTTAAATATCGTGGGTCATGATGAACAAAAAAATCTCATGGGTCAAAAAATCAAATCTCAGATTAGTCATGTCAGAGTCTTCATTGCCATGACAATGTTCATGTGTTCTTCTGATGATGCAAAGATTGGATGGTTAATGTTGTATCCCTTCAGGCTAATGATGTCATAGCAAGGTAAATACTTGACTATACCAAAAGTGTTAACTCGCAAAAATAAAAATCAGTACTTTGTTTCTTTTATGAAGAAATGAGGGAAAATTAAAAAATGACTAATCTGTTGTTTCCATGGAAGCTTTTAATCCTGCCCACCCTAAGGACTGGTCAAGCTATAAAGAGTAATTAATATTTTATCTGCAGCTAACAAGATCAAGAATCCTGAAGTTAAATTACACATTAGTGATGATAATAGGTTATCAAACTTAATAGATACTGAAATTTCAATCTAAGGCAGAAATGCTGGTTGACCTAAATTTTTTTTTCTACATAAAAATTGGCTGACATAAACTTTGATAAAATGTTAACAACTCTCACTGATTATTTTTCAACATAACCTTTAATAATAATGCAGAGATATTATTTCAATCTCTGTATTCAAATCTCTGTATTCAAGAAGAGGGGGGAAGCCAGAGAGTTCACAACAAGAATCCAAACAGTGTCATTAAAGTGCAAATTTAAAGATTTCCTGAATGAAGAACTTCATAATCATTTTATTTGCAGCATAAATGATCACAACTTAAGACTTAAATTCCTAATGCTGCCGAATTTAGATTTTGATTCAACTTTGGCCCAAGCAATACTACCAGAATCAATAGCTAGTCAAGCAAAGCTATTAAAAATTATTAATTATGATATGCAAAAAAATTGAGCTAAATACTGGGTTGGTAAGACACTCAGTCAACTCAGATAACTCAACATTAATTAGTATAAAGTGTTGCTATAAATGCGATAAACAAATGCACACACATACAGAATGCCTATACTGCTATACAACATGTACATTTTGCGAGTGAGGCAGACATATAAAGGCTGCGTGTCTGAAATTAAAAAGACAGACAGCCAATATGAGAGCCAATATGAGTGCCAATATGAGTATGAAAAAACCCATTCCAAAAAACAGCAAAGGCAATTATAAAAAAAAACAAGTTACCTGTATAAATCATATTAAAAATGATCAGTCTGGATTTAAATATAGTATTATAATTAATGATATGCCAGTTACAAGGGAACTGGACACAGGTTCTGCAGTGTCTCAAGAAAGACTTAGGCAGTCATTAATAAAAATAAGGAATATAAGCTGCACCCTAACAGCAAATCTATCACAGACTATCAGAGTAATAAAATAAAACTGTGGGCCAAACAACAGTTAAAATTACCATTACACCTACCACTGGTGGTGGTATCAGGTGATCACAGTAACTTATTAGACCATGACTGGTTCAGTCACTTAGGCTTTGCAGTTACAAATGTGAACCAGGTCATAACATTAAGCAAAATGAATCAAAACATACCAGCAAAAGACAAATCAGCTCAGTATCCTAAACCTAACCTGTCAGCCATGCAACCTGATCCAAATTGTGATAAAAATGAAAAGACAATATAACAATGCAAATAGGCAATCAGGTGTGATTAAGAATGTGCAATGGATCCCCAAAATGGATACTAGAAAATGACACTATACTGGAGTAGTTCAAACAGCAGGTGGGTATAAACATCATCACCATTCTAATAAATTGAGGCTGAGTCACACAGAAACAAGTATATCAAGCAAAAATGATGATCATCATCTGAAGACAGAAATAACCCAGGTGAACACCCAAGGATAAGACCATCACACAAGTATATTGATCAGACAAGATCAACAATAAAACTGAGAAACCAACAAAGAGGACATGTCATCCAGCTTATCTATATGACTACATTCACCAAGGCTAATTTTAGCCAGTGGGGGATGTCACATTTCACCTTACACTTAAAAGTGGACTAGACTAGATCCTGTTTTTATCTGATTGGATTGAGCAACATGTGGTTAACCAGATATGTAAACATATGGCCAAAGTGTAAACATATGACAAATGTGTAAACATATCAATAAATATCAACCATTGGTTAGTATGGTCCAATAGGCAATGATTCTCTCGAATCTGATTGCTGCCAGTAAAGTTGGGGATCTGAAAATAAATAGTCAGCCTTTTTGAAGGCAAGGGACAGAACATCTGTCTAACCTAAATGTCAGAACGCACGCCCAATTGAAACTATTGCTATCAGTGAACATTTCTATTACTGTCATTATACTATAAGGCTACATAGTGAGGCAATTCTACAATAGGACTGGAAGCTGCAAAGACTAGACCTGACTTAAGGCAAGATGTCTAATACAGTCAGAAGAGTCATTTGTTAAACTTGAGGCAAGCTGTCTAGTACAGCTGGAAGAGTTATTGGGCAAATTTACAAGGCAAACTATTATATACAGCTGGAAGTGAGTCGAATCATTTGGGCACTACCTGCCTGGCATTAATTAAGTTCAGATACATGAAAATATATTTATGGATTGTATATTACGTAAATATATTTAATATTAATAAGTCAGATTAAGTGAACTTCATAGTTTTTATTACTATTGTTTGAAGTCTGCAATTCAGAGCAAATACAATAAATGTATTTATCTGATGCGTTTTGTGGTCAATGTTGTCAGCAATGAAAAGTTTGACACTTGTAAATCAAATTATAGTAATATTTAGTTAGTCTCCACATATATATAATTCAAATATTTTTTCTGATAATACAAAAATAATATTTACATAAAGTTTAATGATTTATAAAATATAGATATTTTATTTTTTAGAGAAAGAAGAGTTATTATCAAAATCCCCACAGATATCTGCTCTAAAAGATGGTGTTGGTTTTGCCTTACTTGGCATTGGCAGAGCTGGAATAGTGCATTTCGAAAATATTATCAAAAATCCCAGGATTCAACTTTTATATCTAATAGATGAATATCAGAGTTGCTGCCAACAACTCATTGAAAAATGGAACCTCAAAAGGACCTGTGTTTTGCAACCTAGTGAAATGGGTATTTGTTTTAGTGATGCCAGGTATCTTAAGAATTAAAAAAGTAATTGTTTAGTAATCAATGATTGTTTTAGAGTTTTATCAGTTGTAATAGAATTAATTAAAATGGTAAGTACGTGAAGAGGATAACGTTGGAAGATTATCACTATATAATATAAAAATGAACTCATTATATGTGTGCCAATATTAAGTAAGCTATTTTGCAACTTACTGTATACTGCAGAGTTGGGTCTGTCTGCCAGAGATATTATTGTGATTACATTGAACAATTGAACAGTATTAACCATTTTATTGTTTATTTTTTTTATGTAACATTTAAGGATTTATAGTAGTTATTTAGCTTTATTCAAGTGTCTCCATATTATCTGGAGTTTTATATAATATATGCCAAATGGCATTTCGGATTGCTTTCGTATTGAATCAGGAATTTTCCCCATCTTTTTTTTATATATACAAAAAATTGGAGGCAATAAGGAAAAGTTTTAAAAAAGTTATATGCCAAATGGCATTTCGGATTGCTTTCGTAGTGAATCAGGAATTTTCCCCATCTTTTTTTTATATATACAAAAAATTGGAGGCAATAAGGAAAAGTTTTAAAAAAGTTTGAGAAGAGTATCAGTAATATAAAAAAAAGCATAAAAATTTCATTGCTAGCTATTAAATTTACTTTTTCAACATTCAAGGCTAAATTGAAATAATGTTTTATTTCAATCTTTTTGTATTCAGCATGTCCTTACTACTCTATTAAAGTTTTCAAAATTTCTCCAGATGGCTCGGAGAAATAAACATCTCTAAACATTCATTATCTATTGTGACAGTCAGATTATGTATGCTGGTTTAACCTAGTTCGAATCCTAGGCAAAAGTACCTCGAAGCCACCCATACGCGAGATATTAAATCAAGAATACTATGACCTCTGCCCTATTTCGCCTATTCTCGAGGCTAATTTACGAACCAACAACACCATCTGAGCCACACATAAATTATTTTTCAACCGGCCACAAAGCTTAGCAACAGCGGTAGAGACATGGATGGGAAATCCTAAGGAGCTAAATAGTTAAATGTGTGTAAAAGTACTAAGAAATGTGTTTTGCGTTATGCGTGCCTGGATCATTGAAAAGTAAAATAAAGCATTTATAACAAATTTAGCAAAAGTCAAGCTTGTTAGTTAAATAATAGATCTTTAATTAATGACTTTAAAATAGGAATACTGATTTAATGGCCTCCGCTATTCCCCTAAATTACTGAAACAAACTAATTAGACAATCAAAACATATTAATAGGTTTGCGGTCTAAATCTTTTCTTCCCAATTTTATTAAAAATTGTCAACTCGATCTTCTCGATAAAGTACGATAACAAAAAAGAATCTTTCACCAAGCAATTCTAATTGCTTTGCGCTAAAAACAGGGTTTAAAAATTATTTAAAACGTATATAGCTAAATCAGATATACGTGATAAGCTAATGGCGGACAAAAAGAGGCGTTATCAAAGAGATCAAGTTGGCAAAGAAACTGACTCGTATTTAATTAACAAACATAAATAAAACTGGAAAGAGATTTTAAATGAACAAAAATTAACTATTAAACTTAACCGCAATGGAATACTAAATATTTACACTGGTTAGTAAGGAAGAATAGCGAAGGGAAAAAGGTTACATATAGATAGATGATCACACAATATATATATTTAAGGTTAGTCTAATAAAAATGGTTACATAGCAAATACATATCAATTCACTGAAGCAATTAGAAAAAAATGAACAAAAGGTAGCATAAGAAATAGTTCAATAGAGGAGATACGATTACCATCCTTTTTCCTTGGTCATGTTCCCTACGGCATTCGTGGCTTGATCCGACCGTCGAGATGTAGTTGTCCGGACAATGAAAATATGTAGTATGGTTTCACGAAAAGTTCTCCAGACACGGCACAGAGTTCAGATGACTATTGAGTGGATATTAAGGCATTTTGAATGGTATTCCGGAACCTCGGCGATAGGCAAAGCTATTTATTTGCCTAGCCGAGCATAGTAGAATCTATCAAACTTATATGATTTTTAGCTTGAGCAGGTTCACACTTCTTCATGATTTGTAGACAACAGTTGTAGACTTTTGGGATTTAAAATCACGAACAAAATCTGACAGAGTTCTCCTAAGAGAAATCTGAATGCACCTTGCAATAGCAAAATCTGAATCAATCTTGCAATAGCAAACTCTGATATCACTCTTCCAATAGCAAAATCTGAATGCCTTGCAATAGCAAAATCTGAATGAAACTTGCAAGAGCAAAATCTGATATCACTCTTCCAATAGCAAAATCTGAATGAATCTCCTCTTTTGTTCTCTCCCTTTTATAACTTTTTTTTCTTAGCTACCTTCTATTGTTTGTATGATCTGAGATCTTGATAAGCCTCCCCATGCTCCTTTGTTTCAAAATAACATTTTCTAAAACTAACTTTTACTTTTTTACTCTAGATTTCTTCCTTTAAAGTTTGAATTCTATTAATTAAAAAGAAAGAAAGAGAAGGCCATCTTTAATTAGACTTGAATGGCTCACTAATCAAAACTATACATTCTTTTAGAAAATGTTGGCGGGCTTATCTCAAAATCAAATCATACTAAATATTTTAACAAAATTTTAACAATATATTATTTTTTTTTTATAGTAGAATAAGCATTTTATTTCAGCAGAATTTTGCATTAACTCATATATATACGCTAGATGTATATATATGTTTGACTAATAGGTTAAGCAATTTTTATCAATAGAATGAAATTTATTTAAAACAAAATATTTAAATGTAAAACACATTTGATAAGCATAATTATTTTTAACTCTAATGCAAAACCCTGCTGATATTGAACTATAAACTTAATTCAGGTCTACAATACTAATTAAGTTTATAGGAAGATGTGAAGCATGGATCGGGCTTCAGATCCATTGCTTCACTATAGATGCCTTCTTTAGACACAACTGTCATTTTTAAAATTCTTCACATTTTTTCCCCTTTAACTTGAATATAAATAAAATATTTTTGAACAGAAATCTATTTTATTAGAGCTGAGAATCGAACTCGGCAGTATTGCTCACTTATAGATTTGTTGTTCTATAGTTCAGAACTTCATCATATCCTACATGCTTCATTCCAATTGGTACCATATTCTGATCCCTTGGCCATGTTGATATCTCTCAACCTAGACCAGGTGCCTTTAACTTCACTTCAACAGTCTAGAACCATCAGAATGCTAAACAAAGCCAACACACCTGAGTGGATTTTCTCTGAGGCCTATTTCTGTTCCATAATATAGGCCTTCTGTCACTACCACCAGTCCATGCCTGGTCGGCTTTTGTGGGTGTGCTGAGTGGTCTAATCACACCTTCACTGCGCACACCAAAGGTCTGATCAGACTACTCAAGGAATTGGACACAATAGGCAACCAGGTTGCTCAACTTTCAGCCACGGAAGCTAGTGTCAGGGAGATCATGAGTCTAAAAGGTCAATATAGAGAAAGACAGGGGGTGCTGGCACAATACATAGTGGTAAAGAGGGCCAAAGTACATTTGGCAGTACAGCACAACTGGACATGAAGTTATTTCCGTTGGACAATTGGTGCCAGAAAAAGACCCACACCCTCCATGATCATCATAAACAAATACAGCTACACAGGAGAAGCACTGTTACACAAAATTTACATGCATTTTAAGGATAAGTTACAATGTGAGCCATTCAGCATAGGAGACTTCTGGTGGGAGGAAGAAGAGGTGGGTGATCATGGAATTTCATAAGATCTCATCATGCAGAAGCTGCTGAATTACCTTGAAAAAACATCCTGGCCTGCATGGGATCCCAAGGTTTGTCTTGGTCCACCTATGCAGGTTCACTGCACCTGTGGTACAGGGCTAATTGGTGTACTTGCAGGGAAGTACCAGCCCATCCCTGACTATATCTGATTGCCCTTGTGCCCTTTCTCAAAAAACAATCAAATCCGCCTGATTTTAAAAACTTGCATTCAATCTCTATGATACCACTCTTGATTAAAGCTGTCGAATCAATAATAAAAGACAAGATTCAGCAGCAGCTGCTTGAAAAAATTTCCAGGCATCAATTTGCCTGCAAAGGCCATTCCACTGCAGATGCTGTTCACAAATTCATGGTAACGCTCGATTACATCAGGGAAGAAAGAAAATCTTTACCAGTGGTTGTCCAGTTGGACTTTGCAGCAGCCTTTGACTCCATGGTACCAGCTCAACTCTTCACAGTCCTTAGGTGATATGAAGTTCCATTGGTCTACATTAACATCATCACTAATTTGCTCCTTAACAGAAATATGTATGTATCTTTAGACAGCTCTCTTGTCCCTGGATTCCAGCCACACATCATCATACCACAGGGGTCACCACTAAGCACCCTGTGTTTCATAACATATGTTGACCCCTTCTTGAAAGATGTGGAAAAAAGGCTGCCTGGAGTATTTGTCCCAGCACTAGGGGAGGTGATTCACCATATATCATATGTAGATGATGTAACCATCATCCTCCCATCTGTGAATCATCTTTCCCAGCTACACTTGCTTCTAGAACAGTGTGCCATCAAGTACCACCTGAAAGTGAATCCAGCAAAAATAGCAATCTGGAAGGCCTGCAGTGACAAAACAATTACATCTAACTTCACAGGCACACCCCAACATTTTCTGGGGCTGCCAGTGACGATGTCATGGTCAGTAATGAGACGTCATATAGAATCCATGTTACTAGAAAGGACCAGCAAGATGGCTGGCACCTTATCCTCGATCTCCCTGTCACTTCCAGGCAAGGTGACACTGTTGAATATGCTGGTCTTCCCAAGAATTGCATATTATCTATTGTTTATCAGGCCGACCAAGATCTTCCAAAATAAAATAGGGTCACAGTGTACAAAAGTGTTATGGAAATCATCACCTGGTAGAATTGTTTGTATAGGCCTCAATAGAATGAGAAAACCCAAGGACCTAAATGGTCTTGGTCTGCGTGACATTCAGGTGCTGTTTATGCAGACAATGATAATTATTCTGAGGATATCTAAAGATCTAGAAGGTAGAAGCCAACATTCCCCTTCAGTTGAACCCACCGACACCCCACCACCTAACAAGAACAGGTGGGTAGCAGAAATGGAGGATCACATGGCAGGGCTCATATCTGCCAAAGAAGATCTTTTTGATAGAAAGATTAGGTACTGTGATGCTTACAAACTTACACATCTCAGTCAGCAGAGTAACCCAGTCAGGCTAAAATTAACCTTAAAATCATTGATAAAAAAAGTACAAACACTTGTCGTTGGATATTAGGCTAGTAAATTTTATTATCAAATTCAGTCTGGACATTCTTCTGACAAATCAATTCTTGGTAGATTATAGGGATTTAAGAGCATTTCTCCCATCTGCCCATTATGCAATCAGGAGGAGGAGGATATTGATCATCTTATCTCCCGTTGCTCAAACTTCAAAGACATGGAGATGAGATTGATATCTAGTATTAGGTCAGGATGCTCTCAGACACTGGACATCAGCAGGGTACTGAGAACTGGAGAATTTTCTATAATCCAAATGGCAATCATGATTCTCTTTGCAAAGTGGCTGACCAGGTGTCATAATGTTTTTTGAGACAACTTGGCAAACCCATGGCAAGTCTTCAAGAAACACCTTTGTGGTCTGAAAACCAGAGACTATCTTATAACATCCCACAGACTGTATGCAGACACGTAGGAACAGATCACTCTGGATGAGCCGATAATCAAACCTCTCAAACTGACATCTAAGTTATAAAATGATCTGTCAACTGAAACTACAAGAGACAAGAAAGAAGAAGGTATGAAGATAGAGAAAGTGATGACAGGAAGACTGACGAAAAGGTGAAAGAACAAAGATAACACAAAACAGATAAAACCTGCCACCAAATGAAAAATGGCTGCTTGATTTGACGCGGTGTAACCAAAGACCAAGATGTGACATAAATCTACACAAGATAAAAGAGAGATGCAAATTCAAGTTGAATTCAATCAATGTAAACAAAGACTAAAATGAATGTAAATGAATAGAGCTGCAATTTAATGTAATCTGTAGAATCTGTTTTCCAATAAATATTTCCTTAATAAAAAAAAACAACTTTAAATTTGAGAGATTTTTTAAAGAATATATAGAATTTTTAAAGTACAAATGAAGCAGTAATGTTTACAACTAGATGTATAAATTAATACATTGTACAGGCTTAAACCTGCATTTATATATGTAATATATTCAGGACTTGAACTCAGACTTTTACACAACCCACTACTCTCAGTGCTATCTCATATTGCTGACCCACCTGATCACACACATGTTGAAAAGATAAATAATCACCAATATACATATTTCATGCTAAACCAGCAATCATCAGTTTGTCCAGATTACTATTCTCACACATATATACAATCAGTGCTCAGCTTTATATTAAGATAGAAAATCCTCACACTTTAATGGACAGGCTTCAAACTATTCCAACTCACAACTCTTCAGCCTTCCATTTCATTGAAAATCTGATGATGGAACATTCAAAGCCCTTGTTAATGCCAAGGTTGTCATCCTACCCATGTTGACATATTAGTCATTCTGACCCCTCATGTACAGGAGAATAATCCATTTATACGTACATATGCGAGGGATGGGCAGACCTTTTACACAGTGTATAGTATGTTTTCTACATGAAAGCAAACTGAGTAACAAAGTAGTATTATGAATTTCAATATGATTGACGAAAAAACAGTTCATGCAGGTGCATATATTGGCATGAAATATATAAATTCAATTTATAATTTTTGTATTTTTTGAAAATATTTTTTCTAGCTTTGCTTTAGTACACATAAATTTAATGAATGCTTTAATTATGATATTCAATCAATGTATGTAGAATAATATATAATCTTTAATTTATCATCACACAAATCAATTCATCCAAAAAGTTCATTAATCATTAGCTGTAATTAAATGAATGCTTTCATTCAAACTAGTTTCCTAAGATATTCTGGAGCTTAATATTAGAAATTTTAGGTTGAAACTAATAGAAAACAAGATACTATAACTGAAAAATAACCTGCAATGTAATAGTTTGTTATTGCTTGATATTAATAGTCAAAAATATATTTATAGATTAACAAATAGATTTTCTAAATCAAGGCTGTTTTATTATTTATTTGAGTAATATATTTGTGATAAAATTAATTTTTATTAGCAATATAGTTTCTATTAATTTAAAAGCATGACTTATTTGAAGAATATGGATGATAAGCCCTTGCAACATATTAATAACATTGCTTAAAAACTTGGAATTTATAATTTGAAAAATATAATTTATTAACATCAATTATTTTCATTATGGAATTGGGTATAAGTTTTTTTTCTAATTACAAGGATTTATGATACAACAAACTAATTGGTCCAGGAAGTTTATTCTGCTATTAATAATTTTCTTCTTTTCTGGGCCAATGTAATATCTGGTAATTAATGAATATACTCACAGAAAAGATAGTTTTTAATATTCAGCTTTATTCCAGCCTAGCAGCTTTCAATATATTTAATATATCATATTCATGACATATAATTTTCTGTGAGTGCGTTCATTAATTATCAGATACAGAAGTCCAATCCTTATATTATCTACTCAATGTAGCTTACACTGAAATACATATAGAGATAATTTATTCCAAACCCATAGTCTAGACTAAAATTTATTTAAGCAGGAAAAAAACACTTCAAAAATATAAATGTAAAAATGCATATAAAATTAATTATTGTTTATATTGTACAGTTAGATATTAAATAAAACAAATTCATCTTTTAAAAGCATAAAATTAAAATATAAGTAAACTACATATCCAAATAAAAATTCATAGATCACTCACTTTAGAACTTCTATTTTTTGAAAGTTAACTTTTAGTAAAGATTCTATGTGTACAAGTAGCCTCACACAGCATTATAATGATAAGCAATTTAATTCCTTTTTAAAATCTGGATAAATCTTAATTTTATGACAATAAGCTCCTTTTCAGGAGCATCACTTGTATTAGAAAACTTAGCAAAATTTCATCAAATAATTTCTTGCCTGACTTTGCTATCTGCCATTTACTTTTGATTAATCCCCACAACAAAAGTTTTGTTTATTTTATGATGTCACATTTGCGTACTTTTTAGTTCATTTTTTTTTACAATTCATATAAATCATTGATTTAACCATACCATGATCAGAACTTAAATTGCTGACTATTTTAAGGCTAAAAATAGTCTTTTTATTTTATTTTAACACTGATCAATTTTGGACACTGTTTTTTTTTTTTTTGGCTCTTGGTTAAAATTAATATTTATATGCTATAAAAAAATTAAAAAACTAGAAAAGTAGAACAAATTACTAAAAAAATCACAAGTTAGCTTTCAAAATGTTGTAATGATGCCTGATCTCATTTAAGGCTAAAACATTTTAAAAAGTCCCACCCTTATATTTAGTATATCAACCAGTAGCATTTGTTATAATATTTTCTATTTCAGTCAATGGAATTTGTTCATTTATTAATATTATGCATAGTGCTTAGATTCTGTCATTATTACTATAATTTGAATATGTTTTATTTCAACATCAAAATTCTGTTTTTGTGGCTTATGGTAAAATTATTACAGTATAGCATTTAGGAAAATATTTTTTAAAAACAAATATCTATAAAATTTTTACTGTTAGAGATTTGGCAATTCTTTATTTAGCATTTAGAATTTTGTAATTGTTATTAATTTCATTTCAATTTTTTTTACATTAACATTAATTAATTTAAAATTCTGATTTTATGGCTCATGATTAAAATTTTTACAGTGTACACACTTGGAAAAATACTTTTAAAAAAAGTATAGAATATTTTTTACTACCAGAGATAGAAAAAAATAGAAAACCTAAATTCATAAGTAAGTCTTACATGACAAAGATATCTGCCATTCTAGTATTGTTCATTGTATGTACTTGCCTTTGCATTTGCTATACCAGACTTCACTTTATATTAATTATTGTTTAAATATAAATAAATAGTGTACTTTGTTATCTAATTGTTTTAAAAATTCGTTAAGTCTTCTTTTTATGTTGAAATTAATTTTAATTTCATTTTTACACAATTACATTTTCTTTCAATTGCTCTTTATATTACTTTTAACCAATTAGTTGATATATTTATTGTTTTGAGTTTATTAAATATAGTCTTTATATTGATTGTCCATTATCCATTGTCCTTTCAAGAGAATGGAAAACATAATTCAACAATTTATTCCATAAGTAATGCAAATTTGCTTGTGAAATCAATGATCTCCATTTGTAAACTAGATTTCATATTACTGTGAATACCTTGATAATCAAAACGACAGAAAAATGTGAAATTGACACACTTTGCACCCAGTATGAGGTTTGAGGAAATAGTCCTGTCACGATTGCTGAGATAAGAAAAGAAAAATCTACATAGAATATTTGAAGTATTAAATATACTTTTTACAGAGAGATCTTCTTAATTAGGAAACACAATAAAAATATATTACTTAGACATAGAGAGCATATCATAATCAAAAATAGATCTTCAACAAAATTATAAAATACAAGTTCAAATAATTGTCCAAAAGTATTTTACTTTTCCTCTAATAATGCTTTATTAAAATTCCTAACTTTTACAATAATAATTGTGCAAACATATATGTGGCACTTAAAGATAAATCAAATGATATAATAATTATTTTTTGGAAAGATAATCTTTATATATCTATTGTTTAAAACTTATCAATACTAACCTATTCTTATCTAAATCATTTGATAATTTTTATATTCATAGGATATTTTATTTTATATATAGTAGGCTGGAGATATAAAACTAAAAATAAACTAGGATTTTAACTTTTAGAACCAATGATTTAATATAGTATGCATGACTATAATGACAAACAAGCAAAAACATTTATTCAGAATGATGTGAAGCCAAGACAATTAGTAATTTATGTTTTGTACCAAAAAATGGTTGCAATTTTTTGTCACCGAAACAGCTTAAATTATGTCTTATGACTTTTAGAATTAATGTTTTTATATTTAAAAATTATTTAATCTGGAAATGGAATTTGAAAAAATGTGATTGAAAGCAATATACTGAATATCTGAGAAATATTATTAGAATTTTTTCTTAACAATCATCAGATTTTCAATGAAATGGATGGCCAAAGAGTTGTGGGTTGGAGTAGTTTGAAGCCTGTCCATTAAAGTATGAATATTGGCTATCTTAATATAAAGCTGAACACTGATTGTATATATGCATAAAGATAGTAATCTGGACCAACTAATGATTGCTGGTTTATCATGAAATACATATATTGGTGATTATTTATCTTTTCAACATGTGTATGATCAGGTGGGTCAGCAATATGAGATGGCATGTAGAGTGAGGGTCGTATGAAAGACTGAGTTCAAATCCCTTATATTACATTATATGTGCAGGTGTGTGTAATCCTGTACAGTGTATTAATTTACTTATCTGTTAGAATAAACTGAAAAAGCTTTTTTGTAATATATATATATATGTAATCGCCATGACAAAGTTTACATGTATGGCTTTTATGTGCATTTTTTTGGCGCTTGTGAATTTTCAAGTAAACCAAGATGGCACCCCATATTTTAAATGTACAATTTCGAGGGCTTATAATCTACTGGAGATGTATTAGTTGTTAAATTAAAACAAAATTAATAAACTGATTGTTAAATTTTTAAAAAGAGATAAATTCCAATAAATTTTATTAAGAAGCTTTATTTCATTTTTTTTTTACTTATAATGTGGGAAGCGAAGAGATGTTCCTAACATTGTCATACTTTGGTTCAATTCAGTATGTTTTTTTTGGTCAGCAGTTTTTTTGGTAAATTGTCATAATGATAAAAAATTTGAGGCCTTCTTATCACAGAAAGTGATGCAGTGGACTATTTCCAAAGGCACAGGATCCTGCCCTCCCAAAAAGTATGTGTTAATGGTCACAATATGATTGTAATCTGCCAACATAAATAAAAATTTACTGTTAATAAGTTAATCCAAAAAATATATATATAATAAACTGTAAATATTGTAATTAATTTTTTCACAATGATTTTTTTTTTTGTTAAAATAATAGTAATAAAAAATAAAATGTAAATCAATGCTTCCTAGCAGGCAAGTTTTTGTTTGGGCTGCCATTTTAGTTTATTTGAAAACTCACAAGTACTCCCCCCCCCCCATGTATTCTAAGGTATAAAAAATCATGTATGTAAATAAATCATATAGTAATTTGTTTAATAATAATAATTGTAAAAATTAAAATTTTATTACCATTCTTTATTTTAAATTAGATGTATCTATTTTAAAATAACATTGCTATGGGAACCAATTGTAAACTCTTAGACTGTCTGTATTTTTATATTGGACAACTTCCATCATCTAATATGAGTAGTGAAGGTCTTTAGAAAAATTTAACTTTATTTAAATATTCCAAATACATTCAACAGTTAGTAATAGTACATCCAACAGGTTAGTATATGCACAACATTTCGAGAGGTATTAGTCTCCCCTCTTCTTCAGGTGTTGCTGACCTGACCAGTGACAGTACTAGCATGAAGTTCAAATCTGGACTCTTAGATTCTTGAATATTGAATTTTAAAATAACCCTCTAATCAATTGAGCCATCCTGTGAAAGGCAATAGTCAGTAGAAATTTCATATACTTATCTATAAGGTTCTTCATGATTTCTCCTCTTTTTCTTAAGAGCAAAGTTGATTAGTGGTTTCCATACATTATGTATAATCACACTAGGTTGGCTTATGGAATTTTTTGCCATTGTCATGTGAACAGCTTCTTTAAATTTTCTTCTTTGTATCTTTTCTTCTCTATTCAATAATTTTGTATTTTTCCAATTGAACATATGTTCATTGGCATATACATAGTCTGCTACCTTAGATCAGTGGCCTTCAATCCTTGGTCTGCAGACTGATGCTGGGCCACAGAAGTTTTTTACCAGTCCATGGTAGACTGGCAGGAAAGTTTGCAATAACAAAATAATAAGAGTTTAAATTTTTAATTAATATAAACAATTTTTATTTATTTTTTCATCTCATTTTTACCCAATTTTAAAAAAAGAAACAGATGAAAACAAAATGTAATCAATCATACATAAATTAATTTGTTTTTCTAGTTATCACAGATGTTTATGGGGTGGAGGAGGTAGAATTAAATTTTTTATTACTTTTCTAAAAAAAATTAAAAATTAAAAAAAAAAGTTTTTTATTATATAAACTCCATATATATATATAATTTCATCTTGTATATTTAACATTGCTGTTTTGATCAGTTATAACAATTATGCTCATCTAAGGCTAAGCAGTTTACATCTTTAAGAAAATTTATCTATAGACTTCTGCCAGTCCGCAAAACCTTATCCTTATTTTTGCCAGTCCGTGAAACCTTATGCTTATTTTTACTGGTCCACAGGTGTAAAAAGGTTGAAGACAACTGCCTTAGATGCATCTGTTTTCTTTCTTCTAATCATCAGTTTGTGTTCTTGCAAGTGGACGATTGGTCTCACCAATATATGTTCTTCCACATTCACATGGTATTTCATAGATGCAGTTTTTTCTTTTCAGCATTTCATACCCCCTTTAATTAAATTCACAATAGAATCAAAGCACGAACAAAAATTGACATTCTTAGATGTTCTTGTGACAAGCCTCCCTCATGGCAAAATCAAAACTGCAGTTTACCAAAAACCTACACATACAGGAAAATATCTAGCCTATTCCAATCACATCAGAAACACAATACATGGAGTTATACTATCACTATGGAACAGAGCAAAAGAAGTTTGTTCAGAAACCAGCAATTTGGAAAAACAAATGATCTTTATAGAACAAACTCTTGTGAAAAATGGTTATCCATCAGCTATTATTAAGAAAATGTTAAACAGACAGCAATAAGAACCATCAAGAGAAAGGGCAATTATTGGTACTGTAGTGTACCCATACATTCCAAAAATAGCAGACAAATTAAGAAAAATCTGCAATCAGTATAACATCAGAACAGCTTTCAGAGCCATACCACACTATGAGGAATTCTAACATCTACAAAGCCTAAACTTGAAATGCTGAAAATAAAAAAACTATATCTATGAAATACCATGTGAATGTGGAAGAACATATATTGGTGAGACCAGTTATTTCATTGAAAAGCACTTTCAAGAACACAAACTGATTAGAAGAGAGAAAACAGATGTTCTACGTAGCAGACCATGTATGGGCCAGTGAACGTATGTACAATTGGGAAAATACAAAAACATTGGATAGAAAAGAAAAGCTACAAAGAAAATTTAAAGAAGCTGCTTAAATGACGATGGAAAAAAAATTCCATAAGCCAACCTAGTGTGACTATACATAATGTATGGAAACCATTAATCAACTTTGCTCTTAGAAAAAAGTGGAAAAATCGTGAGGAACCTTATAGATAAGTATATGAATTTTCTACTTATTGTTGCCTTTGGCAGGGTGGCTCAGTTGGTTTAGAGGGTTACCTTAAAATTCAATACTCAAGAATCTAAGGGTCAGGTTTGAATCCCATGCTAGTACTGTCAATAAGGCCAGCAACACCTGAAGAAGAAGGAACAATAATATCTCTTGAAATGTTGTGCATGTACTAACTTGTTTGATGTGCTTTTACTAGCAGTTGAATGTATTTGAAATATTTAAATGAAGTTAAATTTTTTTAAGACATTCAATACTCATATTAGATGATGGAAATAACTACAACACTATCAACACAAGCCTTCAGGAAAACACTTTTGGACTCTCTGTTTTATACAAAAGAAGAGAATCATCACTAACTTCTTTGTCATGTCGCTTATAAGAAGGAAGTTAATAAAAATTGTAATGATTGTTTAAGTTATCTCTGGTGCATTGTCTTGTTCTTTATAGTAGTGTAACTGATTATGGAATTGTAAATAAAGGAATGCCTTAGAAATTAATATTGATTCTGCCAGTCTATTAATTACTGTCTGAAGTTAAAAATATGTGACAATTTCCCTCTAATTAATTATCAAATAGAAATATTCTCCTATAGATTAATTTATAAAGCTATGTAATTTCAGTGCTTTTAATAATAGGAAAAATTATATGGGAATAAATTATTATTGAAACAAACCAAGTGAAGTGAAGATTTAGGAAATTGTTTGCAGATGTATAAAATAATGATTTTTGATTATCATATATCTACATTCACAAGCTAATGAAATGTGAGCTAATGGAGATATAATAGGTAATTGAATGAATTTTCTATAAACTTTTAATTTATGAATTATTATGAATCAACAAAGATTTATCCTATCACGTGCTCTTTATATAATTTTAGAAGTAAATATGTAAATGCAATTATTTTTTATATTATTGTCATTCTTTTTGTTAATTAAAATTATTGTTATTGTTAATAATTTTGTTACATGTTTATTTCTCATCTGAATTCTAAAGTAAATTATTTATTTTGTCATTTAATAATATTATTAATGTGAGTGGGTAATTGTCAAGAAACATGACTGAAGCTGCATAAAGACTTGTTTTTTATGTGTTCTGTCTGATTGTTATCTGTGATTACTATAGATGAGTCAATTAAAAAGAAAAATTTGTAGTCATTTCATTATGTATGCAGTCACCCATAAGATATTTATAATTCCTCTAGACTAAATTTAAAATGTGAGTATTGTCATTTATTTGTTATTTGATCAACTATCATTGTTAAAAAGAGCAATCAATTATCATTACAATTTTTATATAAGCCCATGATTTAGAAATTGATATTTAAATTTACAAAATTTTTGATAATATAATAAACAGTAATGAAAAGAGTCCAGGAAAAACAACAAAATTTTATAAGGCTAGTCAAAATGCTCTATCAAGGCTTGTTGGGTGCTTAAAGAATAAAAAATATATGTGTATCTTTCTTATACCTTTTACCTTTAACGTATTTAAGTTTAAGAACAGAAAAAAATCTTTAAAGAGTATTACAGATTTCTTTTTTTTTTCTAATGTTATTCTAAGCTCAACCTAATAAAATGGCAAAAATTGGTAAATATGATTTTTTCCTTGTTTGTATTAAACAAAAAGAAAAAAAATGGAATGAGATTCGTACTTCCACAGTTTTTTAAAAAAGATTTAAAAGCCAAAATTAAAACATGAGTGGTAAATATCACAACATACACAATATCAGAGTTTTGACATGAAAGCAAAAATTATAGTAATTTTAAAGCTTATAAATCTAACAAATATCTTGATATCTCCAATATCAATATTCTTTATCGTCTAGGTTTTTTCAAGAATCTTTACATAGATTATATCAATAATTGAATACTATTTATCATTAGAATGGGCTGAGTACAGCCTGAAATAAACCTACTATCAACAAGTTTTTAATATAAACTGAAAACTACTATTATTAATAATTTTTATTAGTCATTCATTAGACTAGAGATTATTCAATAGTGAATAATATTTCTACCTTGTGTGAGAGTAGTGTAGTGAAAATTACTCTACAGAAATATTATTCATTATTAGATAAAAACTAGTGTTATTGTTATTGTTCTTATATAAACCAGGTAGTTATTTAAAATATTTGATTTTTTTTTTCATGTACATCAAATAAATTGTTAATAATAAACCCAATTGCTGCGACTAATTTGCAACTACATACATCTGAATGCCAAATATTCTACTTTCTCCGACACCATTAATTTTTTTGATCAATATAACTGGTTTGTATATTTACCTTCTTTAGATTATCATCACATATTATACACTAAGACAATCTATGATTTATTGCCTAGTTCCTTTATTTTTGGATCTCCTTTTATGGAGTTCCTGATTAGGTTTTTTCTAATCTCTTTTTTTTATTCTCTAAGATTTGCATCCATTTTATATACAAAATTTGAATTTCATTATTTTTTTCATTTTGTTTTATATTATTTTCAATCTTACTATCTAATCTTTACTTATGTAGGATAATTTATACTGAAACATATAGATTACATTATCAAAGATTTTAACAATAATTCATATATCCGTCATCATTTTATGAAGAATTTCTCTGGACTTACATTTTAAAAAAATCCTTAATATCTGATTTGTCATCATATTGTCTTCTGTTTTTGAGGTAAATCATCATTTCTCTGACAATCTTTTTTATTATTCCAACTACTACCACATTGTCTTCAGATATCTTGAGAAAATCTGTTTATTATTATTTTAAGAAAAATATTTCCAGATATTTACAAATGCATTAATTGAATTTTATTTTAGAAATATATTCATTTCAGATATTTTGTACCAAAATATTTTTTAAATCTTTTTAAATATAGTCAAATGCTGATGGCCTAGCGGTTAGCATAGGTGCCTTCCAAACAAGTTGGCCTGGGTTCGCTTCCTCGTCAACACTTTGACATATATATTTAAAAATTTTTTAAATCTATTCCATTCAATAAATAGGAGTAGTTCACTATAAAGGAAAGATTAATAATATTGCAAATAAACTACAGCATAGGACTGCTTTCGATCTGCAGATCATATTCATAACATTACATAAAATCAGATTTTTAAATGAGAGAGAGGAAGCAGAGAATGAATATATAAAAAAGTTAATATGTAAATTGATCAATTTACATATTCCAATTCCACTTGCGTGGATAAATCCTTTTTATTTATCGTTGGGTGTCGAATTTTCTCTTTTGATCGTCCTCTTCCTCAGTTACAAATCTGATTTTATCTAGTGCTATGAATATGACCTGCCCGGTCGAAAGCAGTGCTAAGCTGTAGTATATTTGTAATATTGTTAATCTTTTCTTTATAGGAACTACTTCTATTTATTGAATTACAAAATAATAAGGAAAGAAGTAAAGTTTACTAAGTGAAATCTACTGAAATATATATATTATTAATGTTACTGAATGTGATTGTGTTCAGATATAATATAGTCATTTTTCATTTATATCTTTTATTATTATTTTTATTTCAAATAGAGACTTTGTTATCTTGTCAACTATAACTTAAATACCCTTTTCTGAAAAAAGTAACTCTGTACATTCTTTTTCTATTCGTTTTGGATTATCTTTTATTTAGAGTATTCTAATATTGAAATAACTTGGATCCATAAGCAGTTAAGGAAACAATGGAGATTCAGAGACTGTGGATTTTTTCCGCTTTCTATCTAAAAAAGAATATAAAAGATTTATTTACTAAATCAAAAAAAAAGAAAAGTGAATTTATTGTTCAGAAAGAAATTGCTATAATTTTAAAATTGTTTTCCAAGATAATTATTTTTTTTGATAATTTATGTTTGCGTGTATATATAAACTGTGCAGCCATGTAGAAAAATAATTTTTTTATAATAAATTTTATTTGTATATATTAAAAATTAAATTATGAATTAAATGTCTAAAATTTGTAAATAATTAATACTATTATTATTAATTGTAGAGTAGATGTTATAGTGATTGCTACACCAACTATAACTCACGAAAAATTACTTAGAAAAGCATTATCATCAGGTAAGATTATATATATACGTGGATACAAAAAGAGATGGATGGATGAATGGATGGATGGATAGATAGATAGATAGATAGATAGATAGATAGATAGATAGATAGATAGATAGATGGGTGGATGGATGCATGAGGAAGGGGAACAGGCAGAATAAGTAGATAGGTAATTAAATGAATGAATAGATAGAAAAATAGATAGATGGATGTATAGAGGGATAGATAATAATTAGATAGATAAAGCGATGTATAAAAAGGAAGGTAATAAAAAATAAAACAATAGATTACTAAATAGACGGATATTGAATTATTTGACAAATAAAAGAAAAAATGAAATGGCTAGATAGAGATAAAAATTAATAAATAAATGAACAGGTGAGAGGAAGTAAATAAATTGAAAGGCAAATAGAATGCAGATAGATAGCGAAGTAGATAGATAGGTAAAATAAATAAATATATAATCTGTGTATAAAATGAAATATTATTTAATTCTAAGTCCAAGTAAAAATACTCTATTAAGTAAATATACTTTAAGAGAGTTACTTCCGAAAAAATCTTGACAATCTAAGATGTAAATATAGTGAATAATCATGTGATTGTTTTTTTCTAAAATATAATAATATTTGGAGAGGGAATAGAGAATTCTATTTTTTTTTTAACTTGAGTAACAAACTGTTTCATATATCTCTATTCATATATTTAAAAATTGTATAATGGAATGAAAGTTTTAACAATATCTAGTTATCTATATACATATAATATAGATGGAAGGAACTACTTTTGACACTTAGCTATGAACTGCCAGCATTCCCCATCGATAAATATTTTTAAAACATGGGCATCCAGGCATATTTAGAGTTTATTTTTAAATAAACAACATTCATTGATATGCTATTAATGGAATGTGATTCTAACAGTTTAATAAATTCACACTCTATTAACAGCACCATCAATAAATATTGGTTTATTTAAAAATAATTTTTAAATATGGGTGGCCACCCATCTTTTAAACATATTTATTGACAGAGAATGTTCATAATTCATAGCACAAGTTTGCTTCCATTTAAATTACTTTTTATATCATTATTAACTTAGTTCTATTATTTTACAGGATTTCACTCATTCTAATTGTTTTCAGTCTGTTATTTTTAATAATTACCATATTTCTGGACTTATTTGTGGCATATATTGCTTTGTCAAAAAAAATTGCTTGTGTTGTATCCCCACTCCATCCCCAATATATCTACAACTGTTTCAGTAGAGTAACTATAATTTTCTAATTATATTTTATATACATATGAGCCTTTTCAAAGTTTATTAATATTAAAATGGTTGGAACATTCTAGCTTGAACTCACAAGAATATTTTTGAAAGGTAGAGATATCAATTTTTGGTATGGACTTTCAAAAAACTTTTTTCCCTAGCTTTGCTTTATCATATATGTTATATTTCATCAACTAAAGTCACTTTATATGTTGAATATATTAAGACTATTAAAACCTTGAAATATATGACTTTTTTTGATCAAAATGCAATTCAAGATGCATTTTTTAAAATAAAAAAAAATCATAAACCACACATTTTTACAAATTCAATAAATCTTTGTTTCACCGCTCATTTCTATTTTTATAACAAAATTATTGTTAGTACTTTCATTTTATAGTCATCTTTCATTGCTAACATTAAAATCTCCTATGTCAATTGTTAAAAATTAAATATGTAATCTATTGATATGGTTTAAAAGTGCTGTCTACAAAATTTACAGAAACTTATGGTCATATATATATAGGATAACTTCAAACAGAATAACGCTAGCAGAATAACGCTAGATTAAAATTAATTCAATGGGTCTCCTAAGCAGGTGATGATATGGTTTGATTGAGAGAAGCATATGTGCTGCAAGAGATTAATTGATTTTAGGTTTAGTAATCACAGATTCTCTAAAAGTTAAAAAAGTTAATAATTTAAACATAAGCATTAATTAAATACTATTCATTTTAGGGTAAATAGATGTATTAAGCCATAGAGTAGCTTGGGTATTAAAAAAGATTTTTAGATTAACTCTAAATGTTTTAAAAATAATAAAACTTAACTAAATGAGTATTGCAATAGTCAAGATGGCAAACTGAGAAGTCTTTGGATGAATACTTTTTTAAATAGTGATGATCAAGAACGTCCTTTTTTTGTAATATTACCAACTATTGTGTTGCACTTATTTATCTTTTGTTAAATTTTATAATATTTAAAACTGATAAGATTGTTTCCAGTTTATTTTTAGTTAAAATGATAAATTAGTTTCATATCATGTTTATTTTTTAAAAAACTTAATTACTCATACATTCAGGAAAACATATATGTAGACATATAGATAAATATACAAATATGCAATAATAAAAAATCTTTGATAGAGGATAACTTAGGCATTATTCAGAAACAAAACAAAAACAAATATCTATAAAGTTAAAAAAATGTTGATTGAAGTCAAAATTCATATATTGGTGAAAAACAAAATTACAATTTCTACTAAATTGTGTAAAAAGTAAGTGGTAGTATATAAGTGAATGCACGTACTAAAATATCCAGCAAGTGTTTATGGTTTAGATTCCAATGATGAAAAAACTACAATGAATATAATAAATGCATTATATACATATTGAATGGACTTAAGTTATAATTAATGCTAGATGTGTTAATATGTTGGATTATTTCCATCATCTATCAATAAATGTTGAATGTATAGAAAATTTTAAACTTTATTTAGCCTTTTCAAATACAAACAACTTGTTAGTAATAACACACAAATAGACAACACAGGTTAGTATACTACACAATGTTTTGAGTAGTATTATTCTCCACTCTTCTTCAAGTGTTGCTGGCCTGACCAATGACAGTATTAAGGAGTTGAACTTGTACATTTAGATTCTCGAATATTGAATTTAAGGCAAATACTCTAACCAACTGAACTATTTTGTCAAAGGAGTTGGTTAGAATATTTGTCTTAAATTCAATATTTGAAAATCTAAAGGTGTTAATTTGACTCCTATACTGTCACTGGCCAAGCCAGCAACACCTGAAGAAGAGGGGAGAATATTACTACTCAAAACGTTGTGTCATTACTAACCTGTGTTGTCTATTTGTGTGGTATTACTAAAAAGTTGTTTGTATTTGAAAAGTGTAAATAAAGTTTAAAATTGTTTATACATTCAACATTTACTAATGGATGATGGGAATAGATCAACATATTATCACATTTAATATGCCATCATCACAGACCTTCAGGCATAATTAATGTTATTTCTTAGAAACTGTTTTATCTTCTCTTATTAATTTACTTAACACTAAAATTAGTAATACAGAATTTATTATTATTAATATTATTGTACATAATATCAGCTTTTAGATTAAAAATTACATTATCAGATGTAACAATAATTCTGTCAAATTGTGAAGATTCATCATCAATAGAATGTAATCTAACCGCATTTGATTTGATACCCTTTATACAAGAAATAAGTTGTCATAAATTAAATAATATACTCACGATTAAAAATATTATTTCAGGCAAAAGAAATATCATTTATCTATTTAAATTAATTGTGTAACTCAATGTTTGGTTGAAACTGAGAGTGATTAGAAAATTGAAGCTTTGAAGTAAGTAATAAAGTGAAGTACCATTGTACAGTAGAGTTGCATAATTTGCAACAACACTCTCCCATGATCTAAATTGCAGGATATTGCTTCATAATTAACCAATTTTGTCAATTTTATCACAGGTGAAACAGTTGCAGTTATTACACTCTGAAATTCATGACTATAAATTTTGATTGGATTTGAAATGCATAAAAAGGTGATGAGGTAATTCATCCACTGAATGATTATTTTATGATTCTCACATTAAATTATTCATTGGTATAAATCAGTGTTTCCCAACCTGTGGTACGTGTACCACTGGTGGTACGCGAGTTGCTGGTTGGTGGTACATGAAAAATAATCAATAATGGTGGACATAAAAAATAAAAAAAATTAAATCATAAAAATATCATAGAAACGTTTTTTCCTATAATTCATAAAAATTATTTTAATGAAAAATATTATACAGTAAAGTTGTTAATATGTACAGTCGATGATCGAAAATTCAGCAATTGATATCGTTTTTTTTTTTTTTGGAGTGCACTTTTAAATTTAGCCGTTAGCCATCAGTAACTTGAGATGTCGCCGCCACTGTTGTGATAGTGCTGCACTCTCATTCACTTCACCGCATGGCTTACAAGTGACAGGGTATTGTTTGTGACTGTATCGTCTTTGTTTATTAAAATTCATTGATCCCTATATAACCTGCTTATTCGAACTTAGACAAGAAGCACAGGTTTTTTTTTTTAAAGACAATCCTTTTGATGTCTCCTCGAAATTGTATGATTTTGATTGGCTTCAGGTGCTTGCATATTTATTTGATATTTTTTGCAAATAAATGAACTTAAGTTTGACACTTCAGAATAACTCGATAACGATCTTTAATGTTAATGATAAAATTGAAAGTATGATTAAGAAATTAGATTTTTGGAAACAGTGTATTGAAAACAATCAACCGGAAGAATTCGAAACTCTACATATTTTTTTTGTTTGAAAATAAGGTTAGTCTGTCTCAAGATATACAGAAAATATAATAGCACATTTAACAGGTTAAACTTGTCTTTCATGGAATATTTTCCAAAACCTGAAAACACAAATGATAAGTGGATTTCAAATCCCTTCTATGAAGAAAATTTAAAAAAAGATACATCATTATCAATAAAAGAGAAATAAAATTTAATAGAATTATCGACACAATCTAATTAATTTTGGTTAAACATTAAAGAATATGAACAGTTTTCTGAGAAAGCTCTTAAATTATTATTACCATTTACTAGTATGGAATTAGTAAAAAGAGCTTTTTCTTCATATATTTTTTTTTTAAAAAAAGTATTGAAACAGATTGAATGCAGCTGTAGACTTAAGGGTATATCTTGCATCTTCTGAACCAAATTTCAAAAAATTATGTTTTTGAAACAAGCACAAGGATCTCACTAAATTTATTTTATAAAAACATTTGATTATGATAAGAAAATATATTAATTGGGTTTTTATAATTTTGTGTTTTTATTAAAACCATTTATTAGTAAATGAAATATGACAAAATAGTAGATAAATATGATACTTTGAACAAACACATATATATATATGTTACAGTGAGTTTATAATTTCAGTGAGTTTATAATCCAGCATGACGTTTAGGCATATTACAATGTAATTTGTCTCATTATGTGATGTGAATACATACATGGTCACCCTATAATATGTATAATGCAAATAAAATAACACACTCGCAATAACAAATTTCACAAAATACAATCATTTTTACGAAGTGGTACAATTTAGTGTGATGTACTACCAAGTGGTATGCGAGCCAAAAAAGGTTGGGAAACACTGGTATAAATGATTAAGTGCTTTGCAGAAATAGCTATAATTTGAGCAATGCTTGCAATACATATAATAAAGTCCTGTACTTCTTGATTTCTTTCTTTTATAATTTATTTTCTTCAAATATTTTTTTAGTTTTCTGCACCATTGTTTGTTTATATATTTAGTTACTATAAAGAATTTTACTGTCAAGTGAATATAATATTGAATCAGCCATATTTTTTTGTAATTTAAGGAAATAACTGAATTAAAAACAGAAGAGAAAATATAGATTGGCCAACAATATAGACACAAGTCCGATAACTGAAATAAGCAGTGTTAAACTATTTGCAAACATCTGCTTCCAGTAATCATTTGCTAAAGATTGGAGAAGTAGCCTTATAAATCAATATTAATTGAATTTACATTAAGATTAAACAGTCCATTAGTCTTTTTTTTTACTTTATATAGAAGTAATCAGCATCATTAGTATTCTGCAAATCTCACTGGAATGCTTTGATCAACATATTCTGACAATTCAAAGGCTGAATATGCCATTATACATGCTTAAGAGTCACTTCAGATGTCTTAACAGCTTTAATTATTAATTCAGTGCTTTCAAAAAGAAACAACTAAAAATAAATTACCTTTATTTTAGCTTAATAACATTCAATTTCAATTTACTAGCCCTCTTTCCCCTTGAAATTTTTTTTGTTTTGGGAATCTATTTTAACCTTAGGCATAATACAAATATTGTAGCTGATAAACTATTTTTTATGAGCAGACAAAAGGGTTCTCACTCTCAAGTTTTAAGATATTTTTTTCTAAGAAACATTTGAAAATATTTTAAAATTACACAATCTACCATATATAGAAAAGTTAATAAATTAATGAGCAGAAAAGTGAAACTGTTTACTTGACTGGATGCAGATTCTGCACTATGGATTAGACAAACCAGACAGTAGTCTAGACCAGGGGTCAGCAACCTTTTAGTAGTGTAGTGCCAAATCTATGTTACAATGTTATTCTGCTTGCCAACATGATTTTACCCATCTTGTTATATTATCAAAATTAGTTCAATTATAATGGGCTTCAAAGTTATATATATATATTATAGTATATATTATATACGGCTGCAGAAAGGAGTTTGCTATTAACTGAAAGGAGACCCTTTGATTCCTCTTGGAGGCCTTAAAGGAACCGAGCAGGGCAAATTCCTAATGTCCACTCCATACGTTCTTGTCGTTGCAGCTGTTATTACTATATGTTTATTCATATAGTATACGAACATGGATGGGCTGCTCACCAACACGCATTAGCCAGCGTGGTGAGTTTATTGGCTTTTTACCTCTGAGTTTAAGATCAAGAAACACCATGGTCTTTCTTCTCAGTGCCTGATAAGGCAGAATGAATGTTTGTGTAAATGATAAAGATTTTTCCCAATTATACAATTATGACAGACAAAAATAAAACATGGCCCTTAATCCCAGGAGGCTGTAAAGTCACCAACCAAGGCAGCGGTTGGTGGCCGAAGGCGGAGGGTGCTAAGAATACCCTGGAGGCGGACCCAGGCTGCCATTTGATGACGACTTTTTATTTAGGTACTTACAACTGCAGATCACTTTCAAGTGAAGGAAGATTGCAAGAATTAGAAGAAGAACTCTCTTATATTAAATGGGATATTATTGGACTTTGTGAAGTTAGAAGAAAAGGTGAAGAGACAATTGATTTAAAAAGTGGACATATGCTCTACTATAAAGGCACAAATATTGGAAATACAAGTGGAGTAGGATTCATTATAAATAAAAAGTGGAAGAACAATATTGTGGAGATTGATGGTGTATCAGACAGAGTGGCAAGATTAGTTATACAACTTAATAGCAGATATCAAATGCAGATAATTCAGGTTTATGCCCCAACAAGTTCTCACAGTGATGAAGTAGTAGAAGATTTTTATATGGATGTACAAAAGGCTTTTGATCAGAGTAAACAACATTTTAAAATTGTTATGGGAGATTTTAATGCTAGAATTGGTAAACAAATGAAAGATGAAAGTGTTGTAGGTAATTTTGGTTATGGTAATAGAAATGAGAGAGGACATAGACTTGTGGAGTTTGCAGAGAAGGAAAAACTTTATATTATGAATTCTTTTTTTGAGAAAAATGTCTAGAAGGAAATGGACATGGAAGCATCCAAATGAAGGTACAGCAGAATTGGATTATATTTTGACTAACAGGAAATACATATTTCAAGATTGTAATGTTCTTAATAAATTTAACACAGGAAGTGATCATCGATTAGTAAGGGGTAAGATACATGTTAATGTAAAACTAGAGAGACAAAAATTATTAAGAAAAACTATATTTACAGTTGATATTCCTAATCTTCAGAAACATTCTAATGAATTTAAATTAGAACTTACAAATCGGTTTCAAGTATTAGTAGATTTTGAACATGATTCAGATTTGAATGAAATTAATATGAAAATAACTGATACACTTTTAAAAACTGCAACAAAGATAGCTGGTAGAAAAAAGCAGCAATTGACTAATAAAATTTCTACTGAGACTAGAGAACTTATGAAGAAAAGAAGGAATATGAAGATATGCAAGAATGATGCATTAAAAAGAATTGAATATCTCGAATTTTGTAAAATGGTGCGGAAAAGAGTTGAAAATGATATAAGAAAGTATAACTGTGAACTAGCAAGAAAAGCTGTAGAAGAAAATAAAAGTCTTAAGAATGTAAAACAACATTTTGGTATTGGTAGGAAATTTATATCTGCAATAAGGAAAAAAGATGGAATTATTATTAAAAAGAGGGATGACATTATGAAATTGGTAGAAGATTTTTATCAAGAATTATATAGTAATAAAGAACAAGTACCTCCTATATCTATTACATCTTCCGAATTGCCCAGAATTTTAAATGAAGAAGTGAGAAATGCAATTAAATGTATGAAAAAAGGAAAGGCTCCAGGTAATGATGGAATTATAATTGATATATTAAAAGAAGCAGGTGAAGAAACAGAAAAAATATTAGCAAAGTTATATACCAAATGTCTAAATGATAAAGATGTACCGGATGATTGGAAGAATGCAGTAATAATATTAATATTTAAAAAAGGTGATAAAGAAGATATTAGAAATTACAGACCTATCAGCCTTTTATCAGTTTTAAGATCGGAAGAGCACCAAGATAATTACAACTCGTCTACAGAGAACCTTGGATTTTCACCAACCAAGAGAACAAGCTGGATTTAAAAGTGGTTTTAGTACAGTAGATCATATCCAGGTATTGAGAGAAGTTATAGAAAGGACAAATGAATATGAGTTGTCATTATGTTTTGGATTTGTAGATTATGAAAAGGCATTTGATTCTATAAACATTTCTTCAGTGATTAAAGCATTGGATCATCAAGGTATAGATCCAGGATATTGTCATATTTTAAAGAATATTTATAAAAATGCAACAGCAACAATTAGATTACATAATGATACTGGGAAAGTCAACATTGAGAAAGGTGTAAGACAAGGTGACTCCATATCTCCAAAACTTTTTACAGCAGTGCTGCATGAAGTATTTTGTGGATTAAAATGGGAAACTAAAGGAGTGAAAGTAAATGGAGATTATTTAAGTCATTTAGATTTCGCAGATGATGTAGTTGTTTTTGCAAATAATGCTTCCGAGCTGCAGGAAATGTTGCAGGAGTTGTCAGGTGAAAGTGGGAAAGTGGGACTAAAGATAAATGTTAAAAAGACTAAAGTAATGTTTAATCGATTTGCTCAAAATATGAAAATAAAGATTGATTATGATGAATTGGAAGAAGTTAAGAGTTACAAATACCTTGGTCAGATTATTAATACAGATGGAAACATAATGGAGGAAATTAATCATAGAATTAAACTTGGTTGGAGTGCTTTTGGTAGAAATAACTTGATATTAAAAGGAAATATGCCTATGTGTTTGAAAAGAAAGGTTTTTAACAAATGTGTTTTACCAGTTCTTACTTATGGATCTGAGACTTGGACACTTAATAGAAGAGCAATACAGAGACTTCAGACCACTCAAAGAAGTATGGAGAGATGTATGTTGGGAGTAACAAGAAGAGACCGAAAACGCAATGTATGGGTAAGAGAACAAACAGGTGTTACTGACCTCATTGAAAAAATTAAAAGATTGAAGTGGAGTTGGGCTGGACATATTGCTAGAAGAGATGATAATAGATGGACAATTGAAATTTTAAACTGGATTCCAAGAGATTGTAAAAGACCCAGAAGGAGACCACATGTAAGATGGATGGATGAAATAAGAAAATGTGTAGGGGTGATGTGGAGAAGAGAAGCTAAAGATCGGAGAAGATGGATTAAACTTGGAGAGACCTTCATCCTGCAGTGGATTGATAATGGTTGATAATGATGATGATGATATATTATATACTACTGTATAATATATACTTTTGAAGTCCATTATAACTGGATCTTATATTATTGGTCATTCAATATTTTAAAATACTTAGAATCATGTAAAAAGTACCTTTTTTAAAAATTTGTAATTTTTAACATGCTTATTAAAAATTATATTATAAATTACAACTTTTTACCTATACAAAATATATAATTTAAATAAGAAAAAATGTGAATTCTAATATGATTATCCATTTTTTATTATTAAAATAAATTAATGTGTACCTTGCCCTTGTACCTCTTTGCTCAATGTCAGGTATGTAAATGGTCACTTTTAGCTTCACACATGCTTCTGAATGTTCAAGTGTTAGGCAACTTCTTTGTGAACTCAAAATATTTTTCATATGTGAGAAAATTTGTTCACATAAGTAAGTTGAATCAAATGCCGAAAACAGAGCACAAGCAGTTTTTTTCAAAGAATTAAATCTTTTGGGTAATGATATCAAACAATTGAGAATGACAGCCAACTTTTCGAGACAGTTCCCTTTAAGAGTTTTTGCAATTCTACAAATTTAGTTTTCCACAATTCTGATGACATTAGTTCAATTAATTCCATTTCAAACTATCAATAACCACTCACTCAAAAAAAAGATAAATCAAATAGTCATCTTTAAATCAAATGTCAGATTTGATGAGAAAAGAAAATATGGGTGTGTGCATTTGGAAGTCTTCACATCATTTGGAAAATTCTTCTCCAAGAGCTTCAATGTATTTTTGAAGTTCATCTTTGTTAATGTTAAATTGATTTGCATAGGCCTTTACATTTGGAAAATACTTGTAGATGTTAGTAATAATATCATGCCAAAATATATCTAATTTTGATGCAAATCCTTTCCAATATTCAAAATGTTCTAGTACTATTTGACCGTTCCTTTGCAAATGCAAGTTTAACTCTTTCAAGTGTTGAGTTATATCAGTCAGAAACATCAATTTGCATAACCAGTCTTCATCATTTATTTTCGGATAATGTTGTTCTTTTTCTTAAAAAAAACACCTTGATTTCTTTCAGATATAATACAAACCTGTTCAAGACATTACCTCGACAAATCCAACAAACATTGCTGTATAGAGGGAGGTCTATATATGTACTATTCATTTCTTACAAAAGAGATTTAAATTGCCTATGTGTTAATGAAGAACGAAAAACTATGAAATTAATTATTTTAATGACACTGTCCATTACAGAATTCACGCATTGTGATGAGATTTTTGCAACTAAATTTTCCTGGTGTATAATGCAGTGGAAACTCAATATTTGAGGTTTAATATGATTTTCAAGAAGTTTAGCAAATCTCTTTTCCTTTCCGACCATTGCAAGGTTAGCATCAGTAGTAACATTAAATATTTTATGTTAATTTTCTGATTTTTCAAAATAATTGAAAAATGCAATGAAAATATCATATCCCTTTGTTGTACCAGTAAGAGGAATCAAGCAACACAGTTCTTCATAAATATTGTTGTCACAATATTGTGCAACTATTGCTAGGCATGCCACATCATTTACATCAGTGCTTTCATCAACAGCAACACTGAATGCAACAGCTTGTTGTAAACTAGTTTTCTCTTTTGTTGTTACATCTTCAGCCATGTTAGTCATTCTTTTTTGAATTGATCTTGCAGAAGCTGGTATTTTTTGAATTCGAGACAGTAATGTTTGTTTATTTGGTAGATCACTGAATAAGATTTCAGCACTTTTCAAAAATGTTTCTTTGATGAATTGTTCATCTGTGAAAGATTTACCTTTCGAATCCATACAATGAGCAATTTGGTGGCTTTATTTTGGGTTCCAATTATTTGACTAAAATAAGTAGTTTGTTTCTTAAAGGCAGAAACAATTCTTTTTATAGCTTCACTTTTCTCATTTGAGTTTTTAAACATGAACACGTTTAGTTTGATAATGTCTTTGTACACTTTCACGGCATAATGTACACACAGCATGATCTTTTTGCTGTACAAATCCATATTCATTTGTCCAAGAGTCTTGAAAAGAGCGAATATCACGTTTTTGTCTTTTGTGGGATATTTTGGAAATCTCTGTCACTATGCAACGATAATCTCTTTTTTGAAAAAAGCGCCACCAATGAGCATTTATTTACTATTCAACTACCAAAAATAGCTTTCTAGAATTGATAATGTAATAAGTTTTTTATTTGGAGTACGATCACATTTTTTAATATTATCAGTTGTAAAATGTAAATATGTAGAATTTATTTCGCTGCAAACAAAAATATCTTTTAAATGAAGTCAAGTGTATTATTTTTTGTTAAATAATGATTTAATCATAAATTCAATGTTGAATGTAAAAACAAAAAAAAAAAAAGACGCTATACTTGAAATATATTTTTTTACTATTTCAATTTATTCAGAGTGCCATTGAAAATCGTTGGTGTGCCAAACATGGCATGGGTGCCATAGGTTGCCAACCCCTGGTCTAGACTTTAGAGTATGCAGTTGAGTGAGGGGTGTAGTGGTGATATTTCAAGGTACAATTTTATATAAAATCCATGTTTTTGCAAAAGATAATTTGATTTCTTTAATTTTTTTTCTAGAAAATATTTATTCTTAAAAATTTAAGTTGGCAATTTTTTTTTTTTTTTTGGAAACGGGTGTGTGTATGTGTGTGCAAGTAATTGGCTTTTACTTGGTAACAAAATAGACTGGTTTTGTTCTTAATTGGAAGCCTTCTTAAAATTGTATCATATTTTTATATTTTAATATTAATTATCTTTTAATAATTTTTTTGAATATGCAATTAATTATTCTTCTTCCATTTAAAGTAACATGGTAGTGTATTGTAAAAGTCAAAAATCAATCAAAGGAATACATTATTGAACTTTTATTTGCACAAAATCACATTTGAATAATCATTTAGAAAAAAAAAAAACATTGTATTTTCAATCTGTAGAGCCAACTTTTGTTATAAGGTTTTTTTTTATTTGTATATTATCATGAATTCAATTTTTTTATCAATGTTTTAATAAATCATTTATATATTGCTTCCCTAGAGTCAGTTAGTATAGATATTGGTAATAGAGAGTTATAAAATATTTACTAATGTCTAAAACTTATATTTTAGCTGCATCCAAAATCTACTTTTAAAATATTTTTAAGGACCTTTAAATTTATTAATATCTTTAAGTATTTAAAATTATTTGAATACATGAATACAGAATTAACAATATAAAGTATTACAAACAATAAATATTTTTTAAAATATATAATTGATTTAAATTTGTGAAAGAAATTTCAACTTCTTTAATTAATACAAGTAATTTTTTTTTTCAGTGAAAACACTGTGATTTCATTTTTCTAATGCTTTTAATTTTAACTCTAAGATGTTTTCCAAACAAAAATACATCTCAACTTTTAGTAAGTGTTAAAAGAAAGCATTTCCAAAAGTAAATATCAAAATATTTATTTTGGAATGTAAAGATTTTGGGGGTTGTTTGAGTAATATTGTCATCACTAGAATGATGGACTCAAGAGCTAAAGATACCTGGATCAAAATTTATCTTTATCTTTTCCAATGATCAGAGAGTATATAATCTCTTCAGTAATGAAATATTTGATTATTTATTTATTCTCTTTCATATTATGAGAAATTTGAATTGAAAATGTATTATTATAAAATATATGGAAACAAAGATAAGTAATGAGATCCGATTTATGTTTCAAGAGTGTAGACCTACTTATATTTTTTTATCATGACATCAGATATATCAAAAAATATATGAATTTTAAGTTATTTATATTGAAATAAACATATAGAAATACCCTTTTGTTAATTTTTGAAGAATAATTCAGTTGTTTCATATGCATTATTAACTATAAATCAATTTTTATAGCACGTGACTCCAATAGTTTATTTGCATTAAATTGTAATGGCATTTATTTCACTTAAAATAGACTATTTTGTTAATTCATTATCATTCAAATAATTGTAAAAATCTTTTTAACACAGTGATTAACATCCAAGTATTTGGGAAATGAATATTGTTAATAAATTGTTTTACTGATTTTATTTTAGGCAAAGCCGTGTTGTGCGAGGCTCCAATATCAACAGATCTCTATGTGACTAAGTTATGTTTTGAGGAAGCTGAAAGATCAAAACTTCATCGGCCTCTTTTATGTGGCTATAATAGGTAATCTCATTTACATACATCAAACAATTTAATATATTGTATATATAAATATTGATAATTTAAAAATTGTTAATATTAAATATTTTAGGCGATTTGATCCAACAATTAAACTATTAAAAGAACGAATTGATTATAATGAAATTGGTAAAATACGAACTATAAGATGCTGTACACGGGAAAGAATTTTACCATCTATTTCTTATTTAAAAGTTTCAGGTACTTTTTTAACATTAATATATATCTAAGTAAAAGATTCATGATTATTGTTTTGTTATTTTTCTTCTAGATTTCTAAAGTGGAGAATAGCTAAATTTATAGCATCCTCAGAAAAAATATGCAATAATGAGTAGACATTCCAATATTTATTTATAGGTTGGCAAAGAGAAAATTAGGAATGGATGTTATTGCTGAGATGAGACGCTTCCAGTATCCATTGAATGGAAGGGGGGGGGGGTATCTGTTGGCATAACCTTTATTGCTATTTTAATTTGTAGAAATATTTCTGAGGCTGAGGTTATTAGGTTAAACAGCAATATGTTTACTATCTGTCTACCCCAGATAAGATTTCTACATTGAAAATAAACATAGGTTGTGAAAACGTTTTTAAATATTATAATAGGTGAATAATATGTAATTCTAGTTATAATTAGCATATTAATCAGTAAGGTCTTTGAATATATATAGAGATAAGTATGACTTAGATAAGGAATGGACAATGTTTTCAATTTTACTTTTAAGTTTATTTTGTATGCTAGTATATATATTTGTAAATTGCTTAACCAAGAAATAGACTAGGCTTTCCTTTGAAGTGTATGTTCAAAGTTTTTCCTGGGTAGATGATTTATTCATATTGAAATTTAGTCTGTATTCTCTACTATATTCATTTAATATTTTTAATAGTATGGTATATTGTTTTTGAGGTGTCAGAAACACTGTGACAATATCCATATATATATATATAAGACATATTTTGCAGGTTCATCTGTGTGAAAAAATTTAAATATTGATATACTGATATTTTGACTTGATCACACAAGTCATCCACTGGGTGATAAAAGGTAGAAAAACGGTTGTAGTGGCAATACAATCACTGATTTGAAAAAAATGTTAAAGCCCAAAATGGACAAAATAGGAAACGATTTTAAATCAGCTATTAGGATTTGTGTTCCATATGTAAAAGGAACTACAGACAGTATTGGATGTATATTAAAATGCAATAATATAGATACAACATTTTCTACTCATCAAAAGATCAGCAATATAATAACCAAGCCTAAGGATTCAATCCCTCTTGAATATCATGGCATTTATCAAATCTCATGTGAAAATTGTAAAGCTTCTTACATAGGGATGAGTAATCATCACATCAGTGTTAGGAAAGATGAGCATGCTAATGCAGTTAAACAACGCTCAACATCATTAGCACTTTACTATAGATTCAGATCATAAAATTGATTGTTCTAGTACCAGGATCATATCCAGATGTGATAATCTCTACCAGTGCAAAATTGGAGAAGCCATTGACATACTTAAAAGACCAGATTGTATAAATAAGTGAGATGATACATGCAAACTTTCTCCAATTTGGAAAGATTTTTTTAAAAAACATTCTTAATTTAACATTTTTGCTATTGGTGGAACTTTAAGGTTTTTTTCAAATCAGTGATTGTAGCGCCTCTACAACCGTCCTTCTACCTTTTATCACTCAGTTGATGATTTGTGTGATCAAGTCAAAATGTCAGCATATCAATATTTAAATTTTTTAACACAGATGAACCCGCAAAATATGTCTTTTATATATGCAACCCGTGAAGATCTTTGTATCAACATACTTAATTTTTTGACAGGGCATTAATGTATGTGGCAAATAGCTGCACACTTAATGAGGATCCTTGCGAAACTGATCTATGGACCTTAAATGGTTGAGAATATTTCTCATTTGATGTGACAGGGATTTGTCTATTAGTAGTAAATTTGTAATAAATAAGAGTGATTTAGGTATGCCAGCATTTGTTAAAATATCAATTAGTAAGTTAACTGGAACCCAATCAAAAGCAGACTTGATATCCAGCTAAACTATCAGAGGACTATATTTCTTATTATTCTTCACAGAATCCATGACAGCTTTGAACAGAAAGGCTTCCTGTCTTGTAGGGGGAACTTTTTTTTAGCAAATTGAGCTTTTTCTAATTTAAGTTGGAGATATGGCTCTAATTTATCTTTTAATATTGATTCTAAAATTTTTATTCCAAGTGGACTTATGGATATAGGATGCAATTTTTCTAAATCATGTATTGCTTATTGTTTTTTTAATAAAAGATATTGATGATATGGGATGTAGGTCATTTATCTGATAGATATCTTTGGATAAATAGTTTGTTATATCAGTTAAGTTTTTTAGGTAGCTGAATACAAATGTTGGAATTCCATGAATTCCAGAGTGATTTGATGCTGGTGTTATGACTAGTTTTTGAATGACTTCTATTGGTTTGATGGTACAAGTTCTTGTAAAAGACATTTACATAAACATCAACAGATTAGTAATTAGGACAACCTGTAATTTTATTAAATATGATTTTTATTTGCATACATATAAATTAGTATGACTAATTTATTTTATTTATAAATTAAACAATATACAGTATGCATAAAAAATTAGACTATACAATGAAAATATTTATTGACACAAATATAATTACAAAAGAATAATAAATTTTTCTTGTGTATACATATCTTTCAGCAACTAAAAATACAATTAACAAGTTTTGATTTGTGAAATTTTTTTTTAAATTTTCTAACACAAATGTTTAGAGGCGATTGAAAATTTTTTTAAGGTATACCTCTTTTAAAAAAATTTACATCTGATCTGCAGACAAGAAGATATGATGAACTGTATTTGTTTTTATCTCTGGCTCATTGTAATATTTCTAACAATGATTGGTGGAATGACAGCAGTCTCTTGCATTTAATTTCTATAAACTGGTCATTCATCATAGTGCAATATTGAGTCACATGTACACTCTCTTTCAATAATGAGAAATAGAATGTTTTGTCTTAGTATTTTACATAGAACTAGCAGTAGTTTCACTTCTGTTTTAAGCCAAAGATTCATCTATAGTAGTATCATAGAATCTATTATTTATGATTTCTATATTTTTTATTTTGATAAAGATGGCAGATCACTTTCAAAAGTCCTTCTACCATGATATTTTCGATGATGTGACTTCATCTATTTGAATGAAAGTTCATTCAGTATCTTATCTTTTGCTTCAACTAATATTATAGTCATATAAACTTCTCTACATATGTAACAGATGTGCAAGATTTTTTATGAGCTTAAAAATCAACTCTATTAACATCTCTGAGATAAAAAATTTTAACTACTAGACAAAATTAAATAATATTAAACTGGTTAATTTAAATACTTTCATTGTATGTCTTAATTTTGTGTTTTATTGATTATTTTTACTTGGAAATTGTGGTAGAGTGCCACACAACACCCACCAACACAACAATGATTTTTATGACATTTACTATATACCTATATACTGATTTCAGTATTACAGGAATAAAGGGATGGCAAAAAAGTGGCTATGTATATTTTCCAATTTGCTTTTCCATATTAATTGGGGGGGGGGGGGGGGGGGCTGTCCACTGAATTCATCTCATTTAATTTGTCACAAATTTAGTGACATTTATTTTATGCTTATTCTGAATTGGTTTCTAACACAGTTAAATATTTTAAAAATATTTAGGATATTGCTCAATTAAGATTTCTTCTGTAAATACAAATGTCTTATGTTGTGCTTTGTTGTTTCTTTTTCATGCTCATCAGGCATTGTTGATGGCTAGTAATATTTCTGATTCAGAAAATTGCATATTCTAATCACCACTGAATAAATAAGTATTCTTGTATATTTGTTTTACTAGACATTTTTATGATTTAAAGTCTATATAATTCAATAATTATCATTTACATTGATAAATTTCTTATACAATGAATATCATGTGACATCTGACTTGATTTTTTATAATTTTACATTATCTATTTGTATTAAATCTTTAGTATTGTTGATGCAATCACCCAACTTTTAGATGTTTGATTCATATTGTAGCTATGTTTTGTGCTATTAAATTTTGGACTTAATAGGAAAGCCTTAGAATTAATCTTATATACAATATGGCTTTAGTGCAGTCATTATGGTAATATACATAAAATAAATTATAAAGCAGTGCACTAATTCATTTACAGAATGATTTTTTTAGTTCAATTTTGATCTCTTGCACAGTTTTGTGCATCCATAATCTGAAGATGATTGAAGATCAGCTTTGATACTTCTCACATTTGTATGTCATGCAACTTCCAACATTGAAAAAAAAAAACCCAACAACATTCAATTAATTTTATATAAGAATAACATACTATCCAAAAGAATATTAGAAATTTATTACTTTATGCTTCTGACTGTAATTAGGTTCATAATTGTTGCAATTATTTATTATCAAAACTGTACATGGCTTTTAGAATACAATATGATAATGGAGAGTGGGAAGGATAATGAAGATGGAGACGTCTAACCAAAATCAAAATTTATGTTAAAATTAAGATTATTAACCCTCTTATTTAATTGTCCTTTGGGATTGAAGATAGTGGTCAAACCACTGTGTAATCTTTCTATGACTTCACTTTAAACATGAGTTATATTTTGTGATCATCATCATTCATCACCCATCATTTTAACAATCAGTCTGCAAATCTCTAACCAATGGTATTTCAATTTAGTAAGTCATGGAATGACCAAAGCTTTAAGGCACTATCTTCCCTCATAGCAATACGACCAATGGATACAATCCAATAAAGACAAACTTTCAACTCTATAATTCCAACAACTCTAACAACATCATCATTACACTTCAGTAATAGCTCAGTTCAAAGAATAGATTCACACACAGTCTCAATAATGGAATGATGAATTAACCACTAGGGGAATTTGTGAATTGATCAGTTAATTGATGAAATCAGACAGATAAGAAAATTAACATGCTATGAAATATTTTGTCTTAATAACAAAACTTATGCAATGACAAATAATAATAATAATAAAATTATTACTACGTGGATTAGCAATTCTCTGTGAAATGCACAAACACAAAATAAAATAACACGGACGAATAAATATAAACCTAAAAAAACACAAAATATCAATTAGCAATTGATTCTGGTATTATAAAGCTGAAATGAAATTCTATTTTTTAAAAAATAAAAATTCACATTCTGTAACAATAAAGATAAGAATAGATTTTAGGTACACTTTTACCACTCAGCTGGTACACATGTATACTATGACAAAGTAATTAACCATACAAATAAATAAAAATAAATATTATAAATAAACATGCAATTTATTTATTTAAATACTGTATCCCAGATTTTATGACAAAACCTAAATTTATATATGGTTATAGGACTAAACAATATTTGACTATAAAAATTTCATTCAATGCTAGCATAGCTCTTTGTTATTTCATGATTTCTTATTTAACATGAACATAGTGTTTCTTTAAATATATTTATCTTCTTATATCCTTACTGTTGACAGATTGATTACCATATTTCTTTTTAAATTATGTGGAGTAGCTTTGGATGAATTTAACCATAATTTCTTTTAATATGTAACATTACATGTCTGGAAATATGTTAGTGAAGAATCAAACATAAAATTAAACATAGCATCTACTTTTAGTTGAACCAAGTCCTTCATTAGATTTTTTCTTCCTGGAATTGCATGGAAGTGTTTGAACAATCACCTTGAGATTTTTAGCACATATTATGAGATAAGTACATCAGCACAAAAGAGTTAATATTTATGATCAAGTTAATTATATATTCCAATATATTTTTTCTTTTTGTCTTGAGCTCTCCATTTGCACAACTCCAAATTGTCCAAGTCATTCTAAAACTAATAATCCGTACTTATATATATCTTGGTTTAATTAACATTACAGTTAAAAAATAGAATTTATTATCATTTTATAAATCAAAATGATAAGCTTATAATTAAACGATATTTCTTAATTAAATAATAATATTATTAATATTTTCTTTATACAAAAGAAATATTCAAGCACTTTTATTTGAAGTAGTACCACACAAAAAATATAATGACTTAACTTTGAAATAGTATATCTCACCAGTGTTTAATGTCTCATTCAAGAAATGTATACCATGAGGTAGACCTTTTTATTTACTACAAAAAAGATGCAAGATACTTTAACCATTGAACTGGAATTCAAACCTGATCTTTTCCGAATATGAGCCCAAAAACCAATATTAACACATAAAATATGCAATTCACTTTTTATGCATTACTATATTTTATAAATTAAAATGACATGTTAAACTAAACTGATTTAATTTGCAATGAGATGTAAAATATAGTTGATTAAATTCATTTCTACATAAAGTGAATATTATTCTTTTTTATCTTTTTATATCTTCATATTAACATGCAAAATATTGACATTTTTCTTTTATTAGTAATAATAGCAACAGTATTTTTAGATATATTCTTCCATGAGGAAAAATATGATTATTATTACTAACCTATTATTAACTATTCAGTACTTTAGATCAATAATTGTGAAATATATATACAAGTGGATTTGTCATAAAAACGTGGTTTTTCGTTTTCTTTTCTTTTACTATTTATCATTTGTGTTTTAGTCTTTATTCATTTATTATTTTCCCGCCAAAAGAAAAAAAATAATCTTTTAGCATTATATTCATATTCAGATAATATTCACTTTATTTTTACTTCTAAGTAAAAAATTTAATTACAGTATTATTATATGTTGTTTTACTCTCTTTTCTTAGTTCTATTTTTACAACTCTTTTAGGAGATCCAAAAATTTTATTCCAGAATTTTTTTTAGTAATTCCAATTCATTTTTAATTTGAAGGATATATATATACATTTAGTTGCTTATGTTGTTTCAATTTCTAATAAATTAGGATGAGTAATTACTTTTTTAATATCAATCATCAATTTATTTTTCATTCTGCTTACTTGTAAACATAACATTATAATTATTTTTTGTAAAATATACTAAAATCAATTTTTATTTTGCTTTTTTTAAAATCTAATGTTTCTGTTTTGATTTTAGGGGGTTTAATTCAAGATATGGCAATACATGATATTGATACTATTTGCTGGTTAATAAGTGAACTGCCTGTATCAGTATATGTTGAAACTCATGCGATGGCCAAAGAAATTGTAAATCTGAAAGATATTGATTCATTAGTGATTTTAATGAAATTTAAAAGTGGGATTATAGGAACAATTGAAACATGTAGAAATGCAAAGCATGGATTTGATCAGACGGTGGAGGTAAAATATTTAATGCTATTATGTCATTTTCCCGCTAATTTCTAGATAAACAAACTTTAATATTTTCAGTCAATTGAATAGATTAGGTAATTATTTATCTGCCTACTTATAATATTAAAAAATAATCATCATATGGTTAGTTCCATGGTGGATATATGATGTTTAAACAAACAAATGGCATATTGAACACAACAATTTCAACAATTGATCAAACTATTTTTATTGTTTAGTTGAGTTTACCATTAAGTTAATAATATCCTAAAAATTTATGGTGCAAAGATCTTTTGTTAGAATATGGTCTAATTAAGCAATAAAATAACTACATTCCTCAATGATAAGTTGTCATTACTGTTACCAATTCTTATAAGTAACTGAAATAAAATGTGATGGGTATGTGAAGAATAAGTTACATAGTGATTAAAAAATATAATTAATTAAGAATGTAATTGGTAAGAAAAATGATAAAACTAACTCTGAATTGTTGGGGGGATGGGAAACATCATCGTTTTTAAGTTATGGGAAAAATAATAGAAAATGTTAATACTAGTTTCAAATGACAACTTTATTCACACTAAGAAGATACATATGGATATAACTTAACCTCTTTCTTATTATGGGTAACATGCTTACAATGTGCAGTGGCTCTATAATGAAAACAATAAATAAGAAAACTAATGATAGAAAAAAAAATTACATAAAAATAAGCTACTTAGGAATTATTTGGTTCAATTAGTTGACCACCAAATTTCAGAGTTTTAACAATAAATAACAATTAAATGGAAAGGGCTGGATTATATTAATTTGACAACTTTTAGATTCTGCATAGGAGTCATTATGTCCAGTTTGTTAATTTTGCAATGACAGTACTATAAGTATCTAAGTGTTTTGATCTTCAGATCTCCAGTTGGTCCCATGTCTGACTGGCTAACAGTATTCAAAAACAATAATTTGAAATGAATGTAAAATTGAAAGACATTACTAAATATTGGGTTGAAAATCCATAAAAGTTTTATAGAATTTTACCACTGTTGTTGACTTTTTATCTTTATGATTCCACTAGAGAAGAAAAATGATATTTGGTTTACAAACATTGAGTCAATAATTAGTATTCCCTGGGAGTTTTAGAAGCAGTGAGAATGATTTCAGAGAAAATAAAAATAAAAAACCAAAGTGAAAGGAAAAATCTAGTGTAATTTTTCTTCAGCCTATTTAGAGTAAAGTAATGTAATCAAATCTCATGACATATGTGAAGGAGCTCAAATCATGATTATTAATGAAGTTAACTGTCTGTTCACAATCTGGGGTTTTCATTTGGGCCAAATAAATTTTGACATTTTTTCCATTCATAAAACAGGGTTAGGATTTTTTTCAGGTAATTATTCTGTAACTAATTCCTACATCCCTCTAATAGTTGTACCACATGGATATTTTAATTTAAGCAAAATTAATCTAATTAGATGAATGTGATGCTCTGATTGTAAAAAAAAGTATGACTTTAATGTGATAAGTCCTTAATTACCAAAAAGTCATATTCCTGTAGATGTTAAGTTTGTAATTATCTTCACTTATTGCAATTAATAACCGAAGATAGTGAAGCATTTCATATCTCTCTGTGGTAAAACAATCAATATTTATAACTGGGCTGCAATTAATATCTTCAAGTGACAATACAATCAATGCCTGAAGATAATTGTTATTAGCATTTTTTGAGAACAAACTATTTTCCATTTAGCTTTTTAGACTTTTCAAAGGCATATTCCACACTGCTGATTATTCTTTTCTTCTTTTACCACAAACATTTATAAGCATTATATACTTTTTAGTGAATAAAATTGCCTTATTATTTGATAAGTCATTGTGTTTCAAGCTAGTGTTCATTTTTAATATAATCAAGAATCCACTTGTTCATTATCCTTATTGTTTATTGTAATCTCGAAATCTTCATCATTCTTTAAATTTTCAAAAATCCTCATTGTTCGTTGTTTTCTCAAAAGTTTTTATGCAATTACGATTTAAATCCATCAATACGTTTTTTATTTATCCAACTTTTTTATTCAATGTAAGCAACAAAAAGTATCATAGTTTGAATAAATCTGATCTTCATTTTTAAAAGTGTCTCTACATTTAAAAATCATTTCCATATTTTTCCATTGTATCTATGGCAATATTTATGATGAATCTCATAATTACTAAATTAACTGATTGTAAAAAAATGATTAAAAAGAGAAAAACTATTAACAATTTGTCAAGAATTGATGGCCGAGTGGTCATCACAGCTGCCTTACAAGCAATTGTCCCGGGTTCGCATCCCAGCCGATGCTTTGATGCATGAGAAAAAAAAACTATTAACAATTTTTATAACTTCATTATCAATTGTCAAACCATAGGTTATTTAATTTTTTATTCTTTTATACCTTGGACATAGGTATAATATCAATGTATTTAATGCTGTTTATCCTATCAATCTTACATTCACACATATCTTTTTTTTAATGCAGCTTGTTTTATTATTTACATTACACAACATTCAGTATAAAAGCCAAATTAAATAGATTTACATATTTATTACAGATATCAAACTAACCTACTATACCATTAACTGTTTTAACTAGTCCTAGACCTATATAGAACATTCTTATAAGAAAGTGAAATATTCTAATAAATCCATTTTTTTTAAAGTATTCCATAATTTAACATGGTTGACTTATTAAGAAGATCCTTGAGTCTATTTAGTTATTCTTTTATTATAATTTTACTGTTAATTTTATTGTTTTTGTAATTTAACTTCTTTGGTTTTTAGAAATTAAAATATTTTTATTTATAATTTTGTAAAATCTTGTATTTTTGGAATTTTATATTTATTTCTGTAACAAATCTTTTTTTGAAAAAATAATTTTATATTTTATATATGGTTTAGGTTTTTGGAAGTGATGGAGTTTTAGTTTCTGAAAACCCAAAATCATCGAATATTTCACATATAAAAATTGAAGGTGTTGTATCTGATAGTTATCCTTTATCCTTTGGATATAGATTCTCTGAAAGTTATGCTGAAGAAATAAATCATTTTTTAAAAGTTTTACAAAGTAAGAAATTATTGATTTATTTTATGTGAAATAATTTTAATATTTTATTTCATATTTATTTAGACAATTTAATAACTGAAACTTACAGGCTTATTATATACCTGTGTTTATATATATAATATATAGGGTATTTGAGCGCAGACTTTCACATGACCCACCACTCTCCACACTATCTCATAACACTGATACACTTGAAAACATATATGTTGAAAAGATAAATAATCACCAATATACGTATTTCATGCTAAACCAGCAATCATCAGTTGGTCCAGATTACCATCTGTACACATATATGCTATAAGTGCTCATATATATATTAAGATAGCCAATCCTCATACCTTAATGGACCGGCTTCAATCCATTCTATCTTAATATATATATATCTGAGCACTTATAGCATATATGTGTATAGATAATAATCTGGAACAACTGATGATTGCTGGTTTAGCATGAAATACGTATATTGGTGATTATTTATCTTTTCAACATATATGTGTTCAACTGTATCAGTGTTATGAGATAGTGTGGAGAGTGGTGGGTCATGTGAAAGTCTGTGCTCATATACTCGATATATTACATATCTAAACACAGGTATATAATAAGCCTGTGTGGTTCAGTTATTATATTGTAGAGATGTCTACCCATCCCTTGTATTAAATGGATTATGTCCTGTGCACGAGGGGTCAGACTGACCTTAGGTCAGCATGGGTGTGATGGGAATCTCAGCCTCAGGGTCGCCTTTGAGCATTCCATCATCAGATTTTCAATTGGATGTACAGTTGGGGAGTTGGGGTGTGGAGTGGATTGAAGCCTGTCCATTAAGGTATGAGGATTGGCTATCTTAATATATATCTGAGCACTTATAGCATATATGTGTAGAGATGGTAATCTGGACCAACTGATGATTGCTGGTTTAGCATGAAATATTTATATTGGTGATTATTTATCTTTTCAACATATATGTGTTCAAGTGTATCAGTGTTATGAGATAGTGTGGAGAATGGTGGGTCATGTGAAAGTCTGTGCTCATATACCCTATATATTAGACAATTTAACTATAGACTGGTCCTCAAAATTGATATAGCTTATCCATACTACTTTCTTTATCTGCTTGTTATAAACTAAAAAATACGAATTAAAACCTTTCATTGAAATCACAAGTAGCTGGTTTTCATAGCATTTAGTTCAAAGACACTCCAAGTCTCTAATTTTATTTTCACTCAATATTTATCGGTCATTTCTTAACTCATCTTTACACAGAAATCTTACAATGTAGGGCTTTGGCTTTTAAAAAGTCCTTCAATCTTACATATCCAAACTGACACAAATGATCAAAATAAAGTCTCAATTTCATATTCATACTTCCATTTATATTAATAATAATAATAATAATACAAGGACTGTTAATTAAAATATTCACAGAAAAGGTAGTTTTTTTTTTTAAAAAAATCAACTTTATTACTGCCTAGCATGCTTTCGATATAACTATCTTTTCTGTGGATGCTTTCATTAACAGTTGTATATTAAATTAGCTAAGAAAAGAAGAAAATTATTTATAGTTGAACAACAACAACAACAATAATAATAATAATGATGATGATGATGATGATGATGATGATATTTATTGTTTTCTTTTTGCTTTTACAAAGTTAACTTTAACTTTTAAAAATGAACTCATTTTTACATTCAAAAAATTGTAAAGTAGGATATAAAATAAATTTGTAAAAAAAAGATGTTTAATTGTTATTACAATTCAGAAATTGCAAGCTTTTACTCATTGGATTTATAATTGTAAATATAAATTTAAAAAGTATGAATATGAACTTGGTCATCTTATTAATTTGTTGAAGAGAATAATTGTTCAAAATAGATTATATATAAGAGGAAATCTTTAGTGAGGTGTTGATAAATAAAATAGAATATTATATGTTAATGACATAATGTGCTTATTAAAATTTAAATGTTGCTCTAAAGTTGAGAAGCCAGAATGAGTAGCAACAACTATCAATGATCAAGTAATGGTTTTTAACTATAGTATCTTGTTACCTAGAAACTTCAACTTGTTTTTAGAAGGATAATTTGATATACAATGGAATTACAATATCTGTTATATTTTGTTTCAAACCCCCTTGTCTACATTGTGTATTACAGTAAATGCATATATATAGATGTACCGGTCAAAACATGTTGATCCATCTAGCATGAGCTGAAACTCAATGAAACGTACTTCAAACCCAGTCAAGCCCGAGATTTAGATCAGCGACCAACCTAGATTCGAACCATTCCCTAAACCCAGATCAAACACCTAATTGATAACATAACAATGATGGGCCATGAGAATTAATTCTTAAGTCCGGCCCACTAGAAGAGTGAAAGAGCCTATGTAACATAATTAACAAAAGAACGCATATATATGTTGGAATGTATGGAAGTTGAGATAATTCGAACTACATAAGTGGCTGGAATAATAAAATATTTAATAAAACATTTAATGAAACAGTAAATTGATTATATATTTATTTGAATGTGTGTGACAAGATGATTTACCCGGAGGTAGATAGTGACTGACATACAATTGATCACGCTATTATGATTCATATGCTCTTATGAATAAATGACATATAAATAGGTATATTTGGTGGGTGAGTTCAAAATGCCAATCACTTGATTACAAAACAAACTTACAACATATTTGAATTAACGCTTTAATGGCGGTTCTGAAAGGTGATTATTAATGTACAAATTTCTGGAGCATTCTAGGAATCATTATACATATTACATAAACTCTTTTCATGCCGTCTCAGTCATGAAAATCAAAATATATTTACAAAATGGTTTACTCATTAAGGATAATACTTGTGAGTATTTAATAAATGACATACATTTAAATCAAGTTTATTTGCTTCGTGAACAAAATATTTTTTAACTATTCTTTAAATTCAGATTTTAAAAGAAAAGAACGCTTCACCTTTCTAACCTATGTATGCTCTTAAATAAACGGAATAGATTACGATTGTGGGATTTTTTTAAATAAGAAGAAAAACAACATTATTAATTAAACTAATCACTATTGGAAAGATAAAAAAAATGCAGTTTTATTGTTACAGCATTGAAATGAGATCATTAAATAAATAAATTAATAATAATGAAAGTAGCAGTGCTGATAAGAAGGTAGAAGAATCTGAAGTGAGATCGTGCTTCTAAACAAAGAAAACGGAATGGCTAAGAGTCCCTTTTCTAGGGCACTGCTTAGTGAAATTTAATTTAGGCTTGGCATGGTCCCCAGGGTTCTCTGGTGCAACCAATGTGAGAGGTCTGTTATACAAAAATGATCCCGAGAAGGTCAACTGTCCATGGGATAGGGTATAAAGAACATCTATGGCTTAGAACTCATCGCAACCTTCCAAGTTAGAAGCATGTAATATTAAAAAAAAGCTAAGCCATATATCAGCAACGCAACAGAACACTATGTCTTTAATAACATGAAATGGAAGTTACTATTTAAAAACACATGATCCTCACTCGAATGCTATAATTTAGGCAATTAACACTATGCTATGTAATATATATATGGGAAAGATTTAATTCATACAAAATAGATTTTAAAATGACCTCCTTCTCTTTCCTTGCTATATAGCATATTGAAATCCCACCCTTGTGAATTTTATACCTTTATAATAATCAAGTCTTTGAAATATTAAGAATATAGCTTTGTAATACGGATAATATAAAAACAATAACAATAAGAAATCACCTTTTCAGAATTAAGTGAGCGACACATAAAATATTTAATAGTGTTAATTTTTTGATGATTTTAAAGTTATACATAAATAATACCCTTTTTGATGTATAAAGAAAATCACGAAACTAGATTAACTTGAGAAACAATCTGGCAAGCATATTAATTAAGAATGTAGCTAAATCTAATTCAAAAGGGAGGGTTTTTTACTAACCTTGACACAGAGGGGTCTGAATAGATAGGAGGAAATAATTTTATACATTAGGTTTGCAAGATTGTTTAGATTGGCAACTTAAAATAATAAAATAAAACAGTTTAAAATTAAGAAAGGAACTGCAACAAAATTAAAGAAATAAAAGCATATAATAGACTTTAATATAAAAGAAAAATTATTAGTATGAGAGCAAATTTACATTAACAGTTTAAAAAACACATTAAATTTAACAATTTAAATAAAAAAATCCAGATAGCCAAGGTTGAGATTAGTTTTAGAAGGAATTAGATCTAAATTTCATAGGCGGTTCTTAGGTTAATTACCATGCTATATTAAAGAGTCCATTTTTGCAAAATTAACAGGATTCAAAGGATTTCCAATGTAATAGCAAGTTTTCATTAGGCATTCCTCCATTCTTATACTTTCTACCATGTTTGGGGCATCAGCGAGGAGTTACTGCCAGCAAGAGACAAATCAGCAAAGGCAAGAAAAGGTGATTAATTTGACTACTCATTCAACATTTTGGAAAACAAAGTAGTGTGGAGTAGTTTGGTGACATCTGATCTACAAAACTAGTTCTCTCTAGGCAGTCAAAATCAGTCCATTATATACTGTCCTCAGGTATTTGAGGAATGCTTTTAATATTCCTTTTTTTAATTTTATTCACAATTGCTATCTAGTAGGGATTTTTTTATTTCCTTCACTTATTGTTTTGGAGATGTAACATTAAATAATTTGTCCAAAAATATATTCAAATGTATTTCCAGATTAGAAATAGATTTGATAAAAATGTTAATTGCAAAAGTAGAAATTCTTAATTTGATTTTCTTTTTTTTTTTTTTTTAGTACAATTTAATTAGACATTCTTTCCCAAAATTAGACAATGTAAAATTTCCACCCTTTTAATTATTTTTGGACAATTAACAGTTGCATACTCCATCTTGGATTTTTAAAGGGAAAAAAATTAGTTTTTTAAATAAAGAATTTAAATGAAAAGTTTTAATTTTACAAACTTGGAAAAAAAATATTTGTAAAATTAATATCGTGTTAGTAATTTCTTCTTATGAGCTGCACCTAATATATTTTAATTTTAATAAAAAGAATTTAATAATAAATAATAGTAAAAATATTAAAAGCTAAATTTTATAACTTTTTAGATGCACAACTCAAACATATACATAAAGTAGATATACATGAATATAAGAGCGAGATGGAACATAAGGTTTATACATGGGTTAGTAATTTGATAAGTATGAAGGACCATGAAGCTCAATCGTTAATTAGGATTGACTGCTTCAATAGTAGCAGGAAATTAGATGGTGTCTGACTTGATATTTCATGAATACACAGATATATGAACAAATCCATGCTATACATAAATTCTTTTCAGTAAGATAATAAGTCATTTATTTTAATACCATTTCCTTTGCCATTATAAAGAAGTATAATAAAAATTTATGAATCTTAAGTTTAATTACGATCAATGCTGCTGCTGATCAAACTATGTATCATTTATATAACTTTTATATGAGATATCCCAATTATATTTTATGACCATCATACATGAAACCATTCCTCAAAGATTCTTACTTTATTCTCATTCAAAAGCATTTTATATGGGGTTTGAACTATGTCATCTCTTAATTTTTTCCACCACTTTCATTTAAAAAGAATACTTATGAATAAAAATTCCTCTGACAACACGATCCCAATTTTTATCATTAACATCTCTGCACTTCCCCAGGTCAAAATATAATTTCTCTGGATCAATAAGAATTGTTTGTGTATAAATTCAGACTGAAATCTATGAGATAAGAATAGCATAGACAACTAAATAATTCCAGCACTATATATATAAAATTATCTTAATTAGTGTTTATTATTATACATATTAACTTTATAGAAATATTGTTAAACTCATAGTTGAATGCATATTGAAAATCATGTTAATTATCTTGAAAATTCTATTAAGATAGACATTAATCTTCCGATTGTTAATTTAATTCATGATTCCTTTATTTCTGAGAAACATATATCACAACTGTTTCATAATCCTAATCATTGTAATAATAACAAACAACACAGAAAATCAATCTTCTCCCACAATATTAGTAACTATAAAAAATTTTAAAAATTCAAATAAACTATGCAATAATAAAAATAAGTAAATAGTATTTTATCATGAGAAAATTTGTTTAAAATCCTATTATTTTCATATATCAAACTAAAAAAGTCTTACCATAGCCTTTTTAATAATTAAATAAACTTACTATGAAGTTTGTCATTCTGAATTCCAAGATGTTGGTTGATTTGCATTATCTTCTTCCATGTGAAATTTTAACTTCTTAATGTCAGTAATCTTCTATTTTAGGAGATTGTTTTGATAATTACAAGCAATGAGAAAATACTTCACCATTGAACAAGCAAAGCCCATATTTTACAGCTTCACAATTTCTGGACTTGCAACAGGTATTGTTTCAGGACTAGGAAGGCTGCATGGTTTAAGGTGATAGCTAATGTACTACTGATGGTTTTAGCACATGTTTTATAATGTCCATTGTACAAAAATTTGTTATTATAGCTGTATTTAAATTAGCACTGAAAATTATTTTTAACAGTTGTATTATCATTGAATTACTGCAATAAGAGACAATTGTTACTCTAACTCGAAATATTTTCAGGCATTGATAGGGTTCTATATTTTTTTAGCTGCACAAGACTTTATAGACACTCTGACTTTTGTTCAATGTCTTTCTCTTCTTTTCTTCAGTGTTACCTATGCCAACACATAATGAGAACATATCTTTTCATCTCCTCAGTTCCAGTTTTTTTCCTATAGTTGTTTATTTTGTTCTTGCTTGATTTTGATTCAGTAATTATCACTAATTCGTTGTTTTTCTGTCTTTGGTTTTGATTCATTTTAAACTGATAATTACCACTAATCATCTATTTTTTCATCAATATCTAATTATCAGATTTAATTTTGATCAAACCATCAAATATATATTATAAAAAAAAAAATTTAAATACAAAAATTTGTTTCTGAAATTTGGAAATTCATATATATTTTATTCATCTTTAACTTTCTATATTTTTTAATTACAAATTCTTGTTTTTTTTCTTTTTCTCTATAAGAAGATATGAATTATTTATTTTGTATCTCTTCCTAAACTAATATTTTAAAAATCAAAGAATACATTGTCTTAATATTTATTTATTAAAGCCTTTGCAAAATAACTAAGCATAATACTTTTAGAATATATGTAGTTTTACAAATCCTTTCTTAATTTGTGATTTATTTCTCTCTCTTTTTTAAATCTACACATTCAGTTTAAAACACAATTTATCATCAATTGAAAGAATCCTACTTATTTTTAATTCTTTTATTTTAAAGAATTTGAAGTGCCTCTTTGTTTAGATTAATTTGTAGTATTTAACAATATCATGCTTGGCTGAGTTTATATAATTACAACATATAATACAGGTGTTTTTCTATGTGTATAGTATACATATACAAATTAAGATTATAGTATAAACAAAATTTTAAAAAATAATGTAGTTATTACTAAATTGGTAGAATCCATTTAGATACATATTTATTTTACACACATAAATGTTCAGACATTTATAAAGAAAAGGTAGATGTGTTATTTTAAAAATTGGCTTTATTCATGCTAAGCACACTTTCAGTATAATGTGCACCATAATTATAGCTATATTACATTACGATTATTGGTGAAATTTAAGTATACTTGCTTATATTCAAATTCATTTAAATTTGTTGTGTAATTAATGTGTGTGTGATGTGCCACTTGCATTCATTCAAAAAAACTAATAATAATAACAAACTTACTAGACTGTATCTTTTGTTTTAAAACAAATGATTAGCAAGATATCTGATTTTCATCACACTTAAATATACTCAATAAACATCACATGACCACCACCTCTTATGCTTGTGTTTAATTGTTGTTAGAACAGGCAAAACTCACTATACATATTGCCACACACAGCAAGCTAGAGTAATCAATGGATGCCAGAAGGCTTGTGCATAAAATCCCCATTTAGTGCCTACTCATCCAATATCCCCAGACTAGTTTCTGGCTTGTGGCCTTCATCAGTGAGGAGCCTTGAATCTGAGAAACAAGACAGAAACTAGTCTGGGGAGATTGGATGAGTAGGCACTAAATGGGGATTTTATGCACAAGCCTTCTGGCATCCATTGATTACTCTAGCTTGCTATGTGTGGCAATATGTATAGTGAGTTTTGCCTGTTTTAACAACCTAAATATACTCTGAGTAGTATCCTTTTTCTTTAATAACTTTTTTCAATGGAAATGAAATACCAATCTCACCATCAATATACTTTGATGTTTCCAATGTAAACAAAAGAAACATTATTAATAAATGTGATAGCGTATAGCATTCTGAGATGGGAAATGGCTGCTGCTGTATCATAAAATTTATTAAATTTATGACTTTTAATGTTTAGTTTTTTTTGAATCGCATATAATTGAAATAGTGTATATTGTCTGTATTTACAGATGTAAAAAGGTATGTAATTATTGGATGGATTTTTGTGAGAATTAAGTCCTGTATTTTATTAATGTATTATTTACCACATCCAAATTATTAAATTAGTCTTGATTGTAGATGATAATTTTTCCAAATATATTCAGAATTTTATTTTAAAAGAGTAAAATAGAAATAAAAATTTAAAAGTCATCATTATTTGCCTATTTTGACAAGTGAATATCTGTCAGACAGCAGACACAAAACTTAATTAAAAATCCAGGTTATGATTATTCCATTATTGCTCTATAACAATAATTCAAATGAACTTAACATAATTGACAATCCATATCTTAACAGTTGTGTGACTAGAATATTTTTCACATTTGAAATGAAATGCTAAAAACAATAACATTTTGTTATTACATAGAAATATAATACACTTTGATTTAAAGTGAGTAGGTGGATAGATTAGCATAACTGATTGAAAAGGTGTAATTTTCCAAATTATATTTTTGTAAATCTGTAATTCATTTTTAGCTGCCCAGTTATTAACTGATTAACTGAAATCAAAGGTTTTGAAATTTATTTAGATTTTGCTCAAATGATAATGCCTTTTATATTTGATATATATAAAATCTTTTTTTTTTCTTTTAAGAAAAAGAAAGAGTTCTTGTTACTACAAATGATGTTTTGAATTTAATGAAGATAGCAATGGCTTGTGAGCAGTCTGTCAAAAACAAAATGCCTATTATTTTAGATGAACAAAGCTGGAATGAGAAAGGAATAGAAGTCTAACTTACAGATGGTATTTATTATGGAAAAGTTTTTATTGAGAATAAAATTAAATATTTTTGTACAAATGCTTGTTTCTTCTTGTTATTTATTTAGATGGAGTTTGTAATATTATGACAAACGTATTTACCTCTCACATTGTAATCTATCATTCAAATCCAAATAAAAATATTTTTATGTTGTTTAATATTTTTAAGTATGCCTCTTTCAAGTAATAAACCAACCCATAGTTTAAACTAGCGACCACTAAGTTCTTTTTAGCTGAAGTAAAAGTTCTGAGACTAATTTAGATATATAACTGTTAATACTTTGGTTATTAAACAAAAATATGATTGTAGTATAATTTATTTATTGTATATTCATTTGAACAACAAAGTCAAAGAAGGAACACATCAGTTGCTTCAATTGACCAAAATTACTTTTTTAAATTTGGAAGCAATTTCAAGCTTTTGAAACTACTCAATATATATGATGATAAATATTTTGGCAACATAGTTACAAAAAAAATTAAATTATTTGAAATTCTGATTTAACACTAATACAAATTAATAAAATCCAAAAAACAAATATATTTTCTTATTTTCCACTATTTTTCTTTGCACTTACTTACAGTTCCTTTTTTTGTCTACATTTTTTGTTCTATTTTTCTTTATTTTTTATTATGCTAAATTCTTTTTATATAAAATTATTTATCTCCAATACATAAGAAGTAGAACTTGGTTATAAACTACTAAGCATCATGTGATCACTGTTTCTTATGCTTACACATGCTGTTTACACAGAACTTAAAGTCTCCATACAGTAGGGCCCTCAGATCCAAGGCTCCTCACTGATGAAAGCCACAAGCTGGAAATTAGTCTGGAGATGCTGGATGAGTAGGCATTAAATAGGGATTTTATGCATAACTTTTTTGCATCTATTGATTACTCTGGCTTGCATTGGTGGTGCTACTGTATGGAGAGTTTAGACTCTATGTAAGACTTGGTTATACTTGCTTCTCTATTATCTAGTAGCTTCAAACTAGCATTGATTATCAATGACATTACATGGTTGTGATTCTCTGTTACCTAATAATCTCAAATTGGATTTATGCAAGAAATTGACTTACCTCAATCTTTAAAAAGCACTTCTTAAGCACAATAAATAACAAACTAATTAAATGTAAGTATTTTAATAAAACATTTTAATATCTTCTGATTAGAACAAGGCCATAGAAAAAGAGTCTTTATGATTAAATTATTGTTAAATGTATTATTATCTTTGTAGTATGCAGAAGTAATTGGTATCAATAAAAATTGTCACATATTTTAAAATAGTGCTGGCTGAGATGATTTTCTATGTGGTGTAAAATTGCTAATGATTTAACAAAATAAAAATTAAATTCATATATCACATGACTCAATTTTTAAGCTTGTAAATAAAAAATAAAGAGCTCTGCTAATTGCTCTAATAAGTTTTATTGATAAATGCCAGCAAAACAGAGAATTTAAAAATATCTATCTAGAAACCACTTCCCAACTTCAGACCAATGGTTTCATGCTTTGGAACTCCTCAGTGAGGCACTAAGATAGTTTCAGACACTAGATCCAAAAATACCAAGCCAAAGCCAGGATTTATGTAAAAGTTAATTATTAAGTAGAAAATCTAAAATTTTTAGACACCTATATGTCTTTAAATCCAGCTATTAATATATGGTTTGGCTGAAGATCTCTCAGCCCCATATAGCTATTTAAGTTAGATGGCTGTGTTTGAAGACATATAGGGGTCAAATACAGGGAATAATTATCAGATGTACATCTTGAAGAGTTCAAAAGTTGTAATCTTAAGTTAATATTTTAAACAATGTAACTTGGCTAAACCAACTTATACCAGTCTTAAAGTTGTAGCTAGTAAAAATCCCATTTGCAAATAAGTTTAGTATTTTATTATATATATTTTAGGGATTGCCAAGATGCTTTATTTAATTGTAGATTTTTTTTTGTTCTTTATTTAATTATTTAATAAACATTCGTTATTTTTTTAAATTTAAATTGTGTTTCGTGTCTTGATATTTTGAATATCTGGAACCTTACACCACCTTATAAAACTCATATAACTACTACTTACCACCCTATCAAACTTGATAAGCATGGCAGAAGTATAGAATATTATAATCTCATCATATTAAAAATTTTATAAATTGTGCCATAGTTATTCATTTCCATAGTATTTCCGATATAGATTGATCATGAAATATCTTTATTAAAGGGAATAATAAATCCATATAGTGTATTAATAAATGATGTAAAAGTATAAATGACAAACATATATGAAGCATTCATTGGTTATGGGCAAACAAAAGAGATAAGATAAAAGAAAAGAAGATAATGGATTCAAATATAATAAATCTTAATTATTTTTTTAATTCGTTACAATGTAACTAATATAAGGAATAGATATAAAATCCCTTCTCTACTCTTGATATTTGGAAACATTTCCTAATAATAATAATAATAAGCTACAATCAAAATTTATTAGATTGCATGTTTGTTTAATTAATGATTTTGCAGTTAATAAAATTATTTGTATCACTATAACATATATTATTGGCTATATTAAGAATGGGCATTAGCTTACATAAGTGTATGTCTCTTTAATTTGTGTTTACAGGAATCATATCCAAGGATTAGTAATGAATTGAACATTAATGGATGGTTACATCTCACCAATAGATTGAAACCTTGGTAAATAAGAGTATGGTAATTATTAAATTCAAGAGAGCTAGCTTGGAAATAAAATATTATAAATTTTCAAAAGTTAAAGAATATTATTACTATAGTAATACTTAGTCTGGAGTTATTAAGAATAAAAGGTACACTCCATTCTTATATGTGAGTGTGTTGAGGGAAATCAGATTAAGGGTTATCATTTGAAAAGATGTAAAGGAGAACACAACACAGTCATTTGATATTATATAATTGTGACTGTTAAAAGTAATAGATGCTGAGAATGAAAAGAGTATTAATTGGGTTAAATGAGAAGGGTTTATAACAACTATTTTACTTTGAATTAAACAATAATCTAGTAATAAGTATTATTAAGATAAATTACAAGTTCCCTGCATAGATTGCTGATTTATTTCTAGTCATTTACATATTGGAAATACACAATAATATTCATATAATTACTGTTAGAGATCATATATCTGTGTATAGTTGTGGAAGAAAGTTGTTCATATTATTTTGCTAATAATAACTTATCAGGAAATTATTTATATAATATTACCAAGTTCAAAAGTAAGAACCTAATGTATTATAACTGATCTCATTAACATTATATTTGTTTGAAAAATTTAATTACTTCTTCCATAGTATTCTAGAATAGTAAGCATTGATGATGAAACTCTGGTGGGCATTACATATAAAGATACAGTTACAATTTGGCTTCTGGGTAGATAGTTTTATCAACCTAATCCTATTAAGTTTCCATGCCAGTTATTTATTTATCAATCATTCGTCAACAGAGATTGTGGTTAGAATATATATATATTAAGACATTAGAAATAATGATTAATTAAATACAATGGAATACAGAAATGCAGTTATAACAACTTCAGAGAAACAGAACATATTTTGTATGCATAAACACATTAGTGTGTGTATATAAAAGTGAGTTTTCAATTTCTTTTTTAAGAAAACTGCTGTGTTTTTTTCTTGTGATGAAATGCTTGAGTGGCATTAAATTTATTTGCTTAATTATTACACAAATAGCAACTGCTATTTTCTTATTGCTATTCTATGATCATGATCACAAACCAACATTTGCCTGTGAATTAGATCTTTAAAATAACCAAAATTAAAATTATTTTTACTGCAAAAATTTTATGGTTGCAAATGATGTCAGTGGATGGTAACAATATCAGTGGAAAACTGAATATGTGAGATAAGAAAATTACTGCTCCAATACTATTATATTCAAACCTTCATAATTTCTAATTTTTATATATTTTTGTTTAATCTTTGTTTTAAACCACAGATTGATGAACTAAAAGTTTTGAGACTGTATATTGTATTTAACATCATTTTTTAATTACATAGGTAATTTTCTCTACCTATATCTATTTTTTTTTTTTTTTAAAAAATTCCCACTTATAATCTCCAATGTCTATATTTGTATGACTTTTAAAAAACAAATAAGGTGAGATTATTTTTGAAATTTTTAGTAGATTTGTAAGTGCATTTCTGCCAATAAAAGTTCAAAAAATATGAGTTAACAACTTTAATACTGATTTAATATATTATAGTAAATATTGTATTTACTATAATACTAATTACATATATAAAAAAGGCAGAATATATATTTTCAAACTTTTTTATTTATTTTAATCAATTCTACCATATCACTATCATCCATCAACACAAAAAGTTAGCCCACCCTCTCTCACTATGCATATATTTTGAAACCACTTCATTTTTAAGATAAGTTAAACATAAATTCATGGAATAACTTCATCATCATCATCAACCAAGTTCAATCCATCTCCAATATATACCCTCTCTTCTCCACATCATCCCTGCACATTTTCTTATTTCATCCCTCCATATCACATGTGGTCTCTTTCTGGGTCTTTTATAGTCACTTGGAATCCAGTTTAAGATTTCAATTGTTCATCTATTATCATCTTTTTTAGCAATATGTCCAGTCTAACTCTACTTAAATCTTTTAATCCTTTCAACGATGTCAGTAACACCTGATTGTTCTTACCCATGTATTGAATTTTTCATCTCTTCTTGTTACTCCTAACATGTATCTTTCCATACTTAGCTTCAAATATATACTTAAAACTTTCATTTTACCATTTCTTAAAACGTATAAGCAAAGATAAATGACCCCCTGGTTTCATCTTTTGTGTTGTCCTAATACATATTAGTTGGTCCATGTCTTCATTAATTGTTCAGTCTTTACAAATATTAAATTATTACAATATAAATTTTTAAGCGTCAAAGTTTTTGCACTCACAACTTTAACATCAAACACTTTCTATAAATAAATGATTATTAATAATTATTTATTAAACTAAAAATATTCCTAGTTCAAATAAAAATTTTATATCTCAAAAAATAAAATGTTTGCATTTTAATAGATGTATTAATGCCCAAATCTCCAAAAATATTGACAATCAAATAATTTTCATTACGCTACTTTCACATAAAGTAGAGACGGGTTGCTATTAACTTTTATGTGTGTGTGCATGTCCATAAATAAGATAAAATTGAAATGCCAAGGCTAAACTTTGAAGAAGAAAAAAAAATTATTGAACTGAAAATATGTACCATATATAAATGTAAGATCCTAATATATATATATGTGTGTGAAGTTACTTCTACTGAAATATTATTCGTAAATTTTATTGGAGCCACAGATTACCATATGTAGATTAATTCAAATTTGGCATTAGATTAGAAACAGAACAATCTCTTCCTTTAGGTATTAGTTTTATTATTACTTTATTTAATGCAAGACGTATATTGTAAAAAAAAATTATAAAATATTGTTAAAATTATTAATTATTTTACAAGTAAAAAGAAATAAATCTTATTTTCATTTTTTTATATATAATTTTTTTTATTCAATTATAAAAATATTTACAAATGGTTTCAATAAATTAAAGTTATTTTTATCTTATTACTTAAATTTCTACTGTTTTCATGTTTTCATTAATAAATAAAGAGTTCATTGAATGATTGGTTATTGGTATCTTTTCATTTAAAGACGGATATGTTTTTTGTCTGATTGGATTACATAAATCATTTAAACTTTGACTGTCAGGAATCCTATTGACAACTTTATTAATGAAATCTGTCAAAGTGAAATAGTCTCCTAGTTTAGGTAGTACTTTGGTATTAACAACTTGAGTTTCTGCGTCTCTTGTAATGAATTTTAAAAAGTATTGATTCTTAACGGCATGTAATTCGATAATCAATGCAAAATTATAGGGCACCATCTTGTCATTAAAAATATTTAAAAGTTTCAATAATGCCCCAAGGGTGTTATCGTGCTGAAAAAAAAAAAAAATTTATTAATTAAACTGAAAATTCTGAAATTTTAAATATATGTATTCATATAATATCAGATAAAATAATGTATAATAAATGAAAACACTAAAATTAGCTCCACAATTTTCAATACACTAATATGTATTGTTATATTTAAAATCGTAGACTTAATTCCAATGCTTCGTTTTAATAATTTAAAAATCAAACACATGAATGACAATATTTAAAAAAGTCAAATAATTTCCAAGTTACATATAATTGTGGCTGAATGAGATATCTATATTTGGAGACACCTTTTCCTCTGTAATGGGATATTTAGAGTCCATTTTATTTTTTTTCATGTGTCAAAGCATCGGCCGGGAAGCAAACCCAAGACAACTGCTTGTAAGGCAGCTGTGCTGACCATTCGGCCACCAATGCTTGACCCATTTTATTTTTTTACACTTAAGAATAAAAAAACTATCTAGTGTAGCTAGCTCATTCTAAATGAGCTAATAATCTGATTACTGATCAATAAAAGGATATACAGACATTTTTATCTACACAATAAATTTGCTAACCTAATAAATAATATCTTTATTGCTTATTTGTTTACTTTTTGTATAAATAAATATAAAAGATGCCTTTGTCTTATTGTGTGCCAGTTTAGAATTTAGCAAACATGTCTCTCACAATGTTCTTAACTCAAACTTGACTTTGTCTTAATTTGGGAAAAGTCCGAGGAACAGATAACATATTGCCACAGTTTCTAAAAAAATTAGGATCTGAAGTGGCAGAATTATTCAGTAATTTATTCATATAGAAACCATTTCTAAAATTTAGCATACAAGCAAAACTATAGCAGTTATAAATCCAACAATGATTTAAAACATTATCACCCACTATCATTACTATGTGTTTCCTACAGGATTTTTGAACAAAACATATTACAAAAATTTTACAAATAATTGAGAGACAGCTTTCTATATAGCAGGCTTGTTTAGGCCAGGGAGAAGGTGCCAAAAAGTTTTATTTTTATGAATACACATTGAAAAATACTTTCAAAATGAATTAAAAACTGGTGCTACTTTTATTGATTTAACCTCAGCTTATGATTCTGTTTGAAAAAAAAAAGTGTCTCCTTTCAAAAGTTTCTAAAATTCATGAATGCTGAAAATCATTAATTAATTTGACAAAACAGTCTCTAATAGAAGCATTCAAAGTCGTAGTCATCATGGTAGTTATAAAATTTTATAAAATAGACTGCCATATGGTTCAGTTCTTTCACTTACTTAAAAAGCAGGCAATTCTTTTAAATTGATAATATTGCTTTGATTTTTCAAAAGATGTTCTTTTCTATTTTTGATTTGAAAAAATTAGAAATGTTTACCAAAAACTGGGGTCTTATTCCTAATACAATGAAAACAGTATATTCAATTTTTCATTTAAACAATAAAGAATCATCCTATAATCTAAATACAATCTTTTGCAATAATAATTTGGAGTATGATCCTTATCCCATAGAAGTGATCTTGGATCATATTCAAACTTATTTACCTCATTTACCTAAGATTAAATTAAAATTAATTCTAAAGAATAATCTTCCTTGGAAATCTGGTTGGTACTATTTGGGGTTGTCATTCAAATCCTTAACATTAATATCTTCTGCTGGTGAATGTTATGCCTCTGATTAGTGAAATGGTTGTCACATTAAACTTCTGGATACCCAATTAAATATTAACTACAGCTACACTTAAGTCTTCTTCTTTGCTGTGGTTTCCTGTTCTTTCATATATTTCTCCATTAAATATCAGAAAAGAAATTGCCTCGCAGAAAATGTATAAAAATTTATCGTTGTAAAAGTGTTTGACTTTATAATTAAAGTATGTTTGGAAAAAATAAGTTAATAATAAGATAAAAAATATTAAATTAAGATTCAAATTGGCATTTTGAAATGTTCTGTGAAATTTAAAAAAATTATAAAGAGAATGAATAGAAAAAAAATTTTTTCAAATGAACAATAAAAAAATAATGAACTGTTTTTTAAAAGGGGTAATTTAAAAAAAGATAATAAAATTTAAAAATTTGCTAGATTATATGTATATATGTCTTATCACTATAGCATGCAAAAACGTTAAAAAATCTTTCTTCAGAAACATACTTGAATCCAAATAATTGTCATTAGTTTCTTAAAGCACTACCAATTTCCCACAGGTTTCTTTTTTTACAGTGATTTCTAAGGTATCTGATATTTGTTTTCTTTCATTCAGTTTTAATTTCTTTCTTACATAATTTTTATAAAAAGTGAGCTCCAGGAATATATACTACTTATTAATCATGCTATGTAGCTTATTCCTATTTATGCAGAAGTCGTTAAGAAAAGTTTAAATTATAATTTAATATAATGACTAATGCAGGGGTCCCCAACCTTTTTGCATTTAAGAGCACATTCTATAATACCGGCCAGGTGGCGGGCACCATTTATTTTTTCAATGTAAATTTATAGTTGGATGTTGTTAATAATAATGTACAATAAAATATTTATTTCAAAAATCAAATTTTAACATATAATAACGTTTATATGTTTACATTGTAAAAGTATAGTATGCCCTACAATTTGATTACAATATAATACAATAATTTATAAGAAATTTTAAAAATTAAATTTATTTGTATCAGATAAATAATTTTTTTATCGTGTTCGGATAGTGGCAGGCACACATAAAATGGTCTGCAGGCGCCATGGTGCCTGCGGGCATAGGGTTGGGGACCCCTGGACTAATGCATGTAAAACATATTTGTAACTGATCAATCTGTTAGATTTTCTCTGCTCCACTCTAATTTGTTATCAAATTGTAAGCTTTCAACCGATGTAAAAATTTTCCAGATCTACTTCTTTTATTATACTTGTATTTTATAGAAACAATATTTATTCATCAGGTGAGCCTTAAAACACCTAAATAAAAATAATGATCTGGCTTACTATTTATATGCTTTAATTAAAATGTGTTTGGTTTTAAAGCTTAAATGTTTTTACAATAAGTTTACGATATATATTGTATTTAACTTATTAGTGTAATATCGTACATAACTCATAAAGGATGAGCATAATTTATATTCCATTGACACACCCAATCAAACAGAAATAGCATTCTGTAGTAAATACGCTTATAATAAATTGTTTCAAGTGCCCAAGATTATTTGTAATCTATAATACAACTTCTAATATACAAGTTTTTCACAATAACCTCTTTCATTATGCAATTATTTTATAAAAACAATCTTCATTTATCAGATGAGTTGAGCTTGAAATACTTTTTTTCCCCATATGTCATAGCATTGGCCGGGAGGCGAACCCGCAACAATCGTCTGCAAACAACTGCTTGCTTGCAAGGCAGCTGCACTGACCTCGGCTACCAACGCTTGACTGAGCTTGAAATACTCGAAGAGCTACTCATTCAAGTTTCAAAATCAAAAGCCATAATCAAAATACAGATTTCTGTGTAGATTTTTAGATTATTCAAGTTTTCAACTCACTTTGTTTTTATGAAATATTGCATAGTACAAGAGTTGGTCTAAAAAAAAATTCATATTGAGAAATGGTTTAAGATTAATCTAAACCAAGCAAATCTAAAAGCTTTGATTGATTATACATTTAATATAATGATAAATAAATACTTACAGTTGAATATAATAACATTTTTTGTTTTCCATTCTTCATGTCATTATTTCGTTTCATTACCATACTTGTTGTAATATGCATTAAAAGTTTTCCTAAAAATTAAACAATATATATAATACTGTTTAATGCTTTACTAATAATTAAAATCAAAATAGAACAAAACATATAATAATAAAGAAATGATTAAAATTATAAAATTTCTATAAAAATTTTTTCACAACCATGACCATGCCGATTAAACAAATGTACTTTCTCAAATAAAAACTATTGAACAAATCTCTATATAAATATGTTCATAAAACTACTCATAATTAATGAAATTATTAATTACATTTATCATTAAAGGAATATTTTACAAGATGAATGACCTTGGAGACTAAAAAATTAATCATAAACATCTCTTTGATCTTTCTTTTCATTTAATTGCATTCACAACAAAAGATTACCACTGCATTATCAAATAATATTTGACATCCAGTATTAAGTTCACAAATATACAGAGCTGAGTTATTCATTTTTAATTCATATTTTATGAACTTTGTGAGTTAAATATTTCTAATCATTAAATGATCTACAGGTATAATCACTTGAATAAAATATTATGAACTTAATTATAAAAATACTTTACTATTTTTTACTGAAACTTTAAATAAATCCAAGTTCATTAGATTAAAATGCAGTAAAAATGATTAAGTGTTTCATGTGTTTGAGCATATATTAATGCACTGTCTAGGGTTTTAATAATAAAAATGTATACAAATACACACACTATATATATATGAAATCAGATTTTCATGAACAAATATATGAATACAATTTTTGAAATCTTTCCTTTTTGTGAATGCTTATCATTACTATTATTGCACTATATTTTGCCTAAAACTTATCTACCATAATATAAGTCTGCATAATCATTTTATTTATATTTATTCTCTCACAACTTCATTATTTGTACCCTTTCTACTTGTAAGCATTTACATCCAATTAGCAGATGCCTAATATTATCCATGCCTTCCTTACATAACTTTCAGACTAAATCATCCACATTTCTCCATTTATGTGTATATTCCCTTGTTACTAACAATCCTGTTCAAACCTTAAACAGTAAACTACTTTCCTTACTATTATTGAAAATTAACTCTCACCCGATATTCTGTTTACTTCTATATATATTTAAACTTTTTACTCTCCATACAAGTTCTCCACCTTCTATCCCATTCTTAGCCACTATAAAACTCAATAATCCTCCTAACACAATCATCCTACCTTTTGTACAAGTATACTGTCATAAAGTCTTTATCTAAATCTTCTGTATACTGTATTACCTTTCTCACCATCTTGTTGTCTGTCCTTTACTCAAACTCAATTAAATACTATTTTGGCTATTCTCTTACTATCCATAAATTGCAATCTACAGAACATTTTTATTTTGCTTTTTGCAACTCTCATATAAAAACTTGACCATCCCATTTCTCCTTGAATTGCTTCCTTTGCCATTCACACATCTGCATCTAATGCATGTCTTCCTACTTCTCTTTGTACTTTTTCTAAGTAATCTAACATTTATTCACTATCACATAATGCATCATTACCATAAGTTAACCCTGCTACTGCCACTCTTTTCCATATAATTCTTGCTACATCATATTTATTATATGAAAATACTGTTAATTTCTTTATTAGTCCCTTTCTTTTCTTTGCTTCATTTATCAATTTTTTCTCCCATTCATCCAAGCAATTTCTCTGATTATTTAAGATGATTCCCAAATAGTTATACCTATTCACCACAATTAGCTTTAAATTCCAAACAAAAATTCTTTTTCTTTTTTTCCCCCAGCATTTATCATCATCACTTTTTTTTCTGACTAACTATCCACACAGTAATGCCACTTGGTACAACCCATAGTAATCAATGGATCTACTAGTTGGGGATTTTATGCATAAACCTTCTTGCAGTTATTGATTACTATGGCTTGCACAGGGTGGCATTACTTTATGAAGAGTTTGTCACTGTTTTTAACAGCTTGTGTATTTTTTTTCCATCTTTGTTTTATTTGATAGCTAAGGACATTATATATTTATTTGTATTGCTATGTTGTGGGCATTTAAAAAAAAGTCTTACACCACATCTCAGATTTGAACTCAGGTTGCAGAAGTAGCGTATGATAATATTGGATCACAATAAATTTTATATAAGTAATATGAAAATTTTTTTATAATATATATATACCTGATAGTAAAACTGGTAAGTTTCCTTTTATATATCTGCTACAAAACAAGAAATCTGCAAATTTTTCAAAATGATGAAATGATGTTTCATTCATCCATTCAGGTAGTAAATGATATGTGTGCTGCAAATAGAATAAAATTTTATCTATTTATATGTTTTGCATACTTATAAATAATATACAGATCATATGTTTCTAGCATTTTGAAAGCATTTTAAGTGAAAATAAATAAAATACAAATTATTAACATATCACACATTCAAAAATATCTTCATGATACTATTGATTACTAAAGCTTACACAAAATTGTGAAAGAATAGAGATAATAAAAAAAAAAAAAAAACTGATATTCGGTGTTGAAGTTATTGTTATTAAAAGTTACAATTTTGAAGCCAATTTGAAAGCAAAAAATGTTCACTTGATGGTTCTGATTGACAATATTTTGTAATACACATAAATGGAAAAATGTGGGTGATTTAGTCTGAAAGTTATGTAAGGAAAACATAGAAAATATTAGGCTTCTGTTAATTGAATGTAAATGTCTGCAATCAGAAAGGGTACAAATAATGAAGTTGTAAGAGAATAAATATAAACAAAGTGATTATACAGTAAGTGGATTCTTGGTTTTTATGCTGGGTTTTGGGGAAATTATGAGTAATTTAGATATAAAGGCCATAGAGTTGACAAAGATTATGTTGTGGAAATGGGATGGAGCAGGATAGGGATAATATGTAAAAAAACTTAAGATTGTGATTGAAAGGGAAAGGTAAGGTGGCTAACAGGTTTCTCTGAGCATTGTGGCTGAGAGATTCCTGATTTTGATAAAGGAGAAGTGACATCTTATCACATCACATTATAACTAATTTAACAACCACAAAAAAATTAAAAATTAAAGTTTGCTTTTGTTTTTAAAATAAATTAAAAGATAAAAGTGTAACTTCCAACATAAATAATTTTTTATTTTTAGACTTCATAAGTAATATATATTCCGCTAATAAATTTATTACCATAAAGAAAAAATATTAAATGGCAAAATAAAAGCTTTTATTTATAGAATATGTTAATCACTATTATTCTTAGTATATAAATTTAAAAAAATTTATGTAACTAGTGAGTACAGGATTAATACTATCAGGACTAAAAACATAATATTCTTTACTAAACATATGGGTGGAAATGATTTTCAATGGATCTGCCTGTGTTTCTCAAGAGACCCCATACTTTTCTGTGATGATTTTTTATAAAAATTATCTATACTATTAAAGATATTTCAGTCTAAAAATATATAGTTTAACAATATAATGTTAGACTTATGAGACATCTTTTATATGAAGAATTTGTAACAGTTATTATATAGTCATATGTACATAATGAAAAGGATCAATTTTTTTCACTTTCTAGTGGCAATTCAAATTTTAATATTATTTATCACTATCTAACATATGTTTGATTATAACTTAGGGTTATTAGGTATTCCAAAAATGCAAATATCTATCAAGCACAATCAAATGTGTATTAAAACTAGCAATCAAATGCTTTTTATATAAACAAATTTATGTGATTTATTTTTAAGTGTGAATGTATTAGAATTTAATTGCACTTTCTGGTTGTATTCAAACTTATCATGAAATATTAAATATTCACTATGAAAAACAAAAACAGTTCTAATTTCATTTAAACGTTTCATGAATTGCAAATTACCACAAAGGCTAAACAAATATATAATATTAATAACTGCACTGAAAATATTTGTAATAAACTTTAATATCATCTTTTTCCATTTAACATAAAAGAGTGATTTCTCATATTATATATGCTTCAGTTATAATTTAAATCCAAAAAAAAAAAAAATCGAAATTTTTATCATTCTAGCTAAATCTTACAATTTGTATTTTTAAATTTAAATTTTACTTATGGCAAAAAATAAATTATAAAATTTTAGAAAATTATATTTTATAAAAACAAATGTGGTATTGAATCTGATAAGCAGAAATACTCAATATAATGACATAATGTTATGAGTTCTTTTCAATAACTTTAAATGATCTTTCTGTAGTTTTGTAGTTTATTATCATATTAATTTTTATTTTTTTATATGTATTTTAAATAATACAAAGATTAGTCATTTAAGAGATCATGTGGCATTTAGGTCATGTGATATTCTGTCACTAGAAGTGACAGATTGAGATTTGATTCAAGAACTTTAACTTTCAACACCATTATTCTACTATTGCTCTAAATGCAAAGATCAGAAAATCAATTCATACAATTCTCTTCTTTAGAAAATTTATTATTATGGAGTAAATCTTAATGCTTCATAATACTATAATAATTGTCTAATTTTATAAAGTTTGTCACTGCTTTGTTTAAAAGAGTAAAATGAAAATAATGTAACTATAAGGACTTTTTTAATAGCTTTAAAGATTTGATATAATGATCTTTGAAACTTATAGCTATATCTTCAAGTTTTTTAAGGGTAATCACTTAAGCAATAGTAAATTATTTACTGTGAAGAGAAGTGATACAAATAAAAAAGATTATTAGTTAAATACTATAATTAATTTCTTTTGAGAATAAATAAATTTATATAAAACTTGCAGGTAAAAATATTGAAGCCATCTACTACATTTCTTTCTGAAAAGACAATAAAATAATATTAAAATATTTTTTTTAAATAATGCTTTATTTAGAAAATTTAAGTAAATTCATCCCAAACGTCATCCCTCCCCATTTAATAAATCCAACTGACACTCCGCCACATCTACAAAAAGGTTGGTTAAATAATCTCTGGATAGAAATAGCAAAAATCACAATACTTCTCTTTTGGCAGGTGTCAGAAAAGTTATCATACTGGGATGCATACCTGCTCATCAACAAAATTCCTTTGACAGAGCCAACCCAGCTTGACACCATAAAGTTTGGTCTAATTAAAAAGTTTAAAAGGTGGAACCTAGAACCAAAGTGCTTTGATTTTCTCCTCAAGCTAAATATGATGCACTTCCCAGCTTTTTAGTAATCCGCAGAGGCTTTACCAAGACAGACTCAGTCTGCCCTATGTGTAAAAAAACAGGAAGATATGATAACATATCTTTGAACAATGCCTAATTATGCAAGAATGTAGGAACATAATACTCACTAAATACCAATATAAACAACCACTCATTGCCTTATTAAACATGCAAGAAGGATTGGAGAATACGCTATAGTTAGAAGTGCCACCTTTTTGGCATTCAATATTTGGATAACTAGATGTGAATGGTTATTCAATGGGAATGATAGAACGATGTCACAGACATTTCTAAAAAATCTCAAGAAAATTAAAACCAGAGATAAACTCATAGCACCTCAAATGATCTGTAATGTAACATGGGGGCTACTCAATCAAAATATCTGAACAATGAGAGATAAAAATAAATAGATTACTTTCCTATTACTGGATAACCACGTACAATTCCAGGATAATGGCAAAGATTCAAATTCAATAAAACAAAGACTTTGGGATTATAAAAGACAGTTTGAAAAGATTTGATATGATCATTATAAAAATTTTCTTATACTTTTAGATAAGTTTAATCGAACATTGTTAAGCTGTAATTTTTAGATAATACAACAAAGTTAAGATCCGTACAATCTAGTCTTAATAAATTCTTGATAAAAACAATTTTTTTTTAAATAATGCTTTATGCACCGACTAAAAAGTAGAAAATAACAAAATAATCCATCTAATAAAATAATCTAACTAAAATCATGTGTCATTTCAAAAAACATTTGAAGCCTTTTTGATTTTTATGACCTCAAAAGCTTTTAGAAAAGGCACAGCATGTTTTTTTAGTCAGATTAGTTTGTTAAATGGATTACTTTGTTATTTTCTATCTCTTAATCAGCTGTTTACATAAAAGCATTATTTGAAAGTTTAAAAAAAATTAATATTATTTTATTTTTTACTTTTTAGTTACAAATAAAACATATAACTTCAATTTAAATAAAATATTTTTTTTTATCAATCTCTTTTTTATGTTTCTTGTTCTCTCCACAGGAAAGTATCTGCTGTTAATGATTTTGACAGCTTTATTTCTTTGTTTTGATTTGGAAATGAAAACATAATTCTCTAATCTTTTTTACACATTTACTACTTTTTTCACAAAATATTTATGAAATATTATTTATTTCAGAAGAATAATTCAGATCTTAGTAGAAAATATTTACTTTTAATTAATTAAGCATGAGTTAAATATATATTAACAAAATTTTATTCTACAAATATAATATTTCTGTTGGTTCAGTTGCTAAGGATTTTTCCTGGTAAGTGTAAGGATGTGAGTTCAATTTCTACATGGGAACAAGTTTTTTTCATTGTTAAAAATTCAAAAATGTGAACAGCCCAACAGAAACACATACAAAAATGTGGATATATCACAAGAAACACAGACAGGACAAGTTAATATAAAAGCATTTTAAAAAGTCATCAAATCCGTAATAGTAATATCATTTGACATTTAATCATGACTATTTTTAAATGCCATTTGAGTTTATGTTTTAATAAAGACTTTTATGTTTTATAGACAAGTGTGCTTTTAATAGGACAGAAACTTAGATTGTTAAAATGAAAATGTAGTGATTATGTTTTTAAGAGTGATTTTGAACAAAATGGAAAACACTGCTTAAATAAATTAAAAAAATAATATTGAAGCACTAAAAAAATTATGAGAAATGAGGATTGGAAGGGAGTGTATTTTTAAAAATAAAAGAGTAATGAAAAATATATTAAAAGCAGTTGAAACAGAAAGGAAAAAGGAAAAAGGCAATACATTTTGAAAAAAGAGATATATGCAAAAGTAGATTAGAATAGCTAGATATTAGATATTATGATCACTAATATTAAATACATTGTTGTTTTATATAATTTATTTAATACTTTAATCATATGCATCATAATGAAAATGCAAAAGAATCCAAAAATGGAAAAAGATATAGAGATTTGAAAAAGATGATCTGAGCAGATGCTCATTAACAAACATATAAGGAATATTTTGAAAATAATTAACATTTAAATAATACATTATTATTTTTAAGATTAATTGTTAATTTAATAATGTCAATTAAAACTACTCACCTGATAAAGAAGAGTATCATATAGGTGTGCCAGATTGGAAAGTGATACGTTTGAGATGCCACTATTTCTTGAAACATATTCAATAAAATTCTAAACAAACAAAATATATATTAAAAAATTATATATATACAATAAATAAATTAATATTAGAAAAAGATACAACTATTTATATGAAAATAAAGATTTTAAATAAATGTATTTTACCAGTTCTTGCACATGGTTCTGAAATGTGGACAATTAACAAAAGAACAATAGAGAAACTTCAGACCAAACAATTAAACATGAATAAGAAGATCAAAAGTAAAATATGTGAGTGAGAAAACAAACAAGTATTATTGATATAATTGAAAGAATTAATATATATAAATTAAGATAACTAAAGACTAGATTTTTACAATTCATGGTAAGAGTACTGAGGCAATAACCAGATATATCATGCCATTGTTTCCGAGCAATCCTTAATTATTTTATAAGTTTTCCTCATTTATTAACTATATAATATTAAGAATTAAAATAAAATATCCAAAAAAAATCTATTTGTTTTTATATAAACAAAGACTCTGACTATTTAACAAAATAAAATGAGATATATGTTAGGACTAACAAAAAGTTAAAAATGAAATACATTGGTAAGAGAACAAGTCACAAATCCAGGCTCAAAAAATTGCTAGAAATGATGATAACAGATGGATAGTTGAATTTATAAATTGATCCCAAAAGAATTAAAAGAAGACCATATGTGAAATACATGAGTGAAATAAAAAAAGTTTGCTGGTGTGATGTGGAGAAAAGATCAAAAAAACTGAATCAAATATGAAGAGATCTTCATTCTGAAGTGGATTGATAATGATTAAAAATGATGACAATATAACTAAGAATTTTCCAGATTGTTCTAAACAATTATCATCCATATGAACATACCTCAGGGTTTAATATTTATTACAGTAAACATAGATAACAAATAATTTTGTAATATATCTTGGAAAACTGAATGAAATTTACAGTTAAATAATATAATCACATTTAACAAGGAATTATAACAGAGATTAGTACCTGGTGGTAAATACAGATGTGACTATTTAAAATTCATTACAATGAAAAACTCTGCTAGTTTAGTATAGTAGTAGTAGAATCATAGCTTTCTGAATCAAATCTCAACTTGTCACTTTCAGTAGTCAATATCACATGATGTCTGGCAGAAAAACCCTCAGTTATTAAAATATATTGTAATGGATATATATATTGTAATGGATGTTTAAGTCACCATTACAAAAATTATAGTTTTATAGGGGTGAAGAAAATAAAATAAATTTTTATATAATGTTTCGTTTGTAAAACTTGATTAAAAGTTTTTTTTTAATGCTTGTACAAATAAATATATATATGTGCGTGGGAATTATATTTTAATACCACAGTTATATTTGGTTTTTAATTTTAATTTTGAAAAAAAGAAAACTAAGATTTTTTTTTTTTTTTTTGTTAAATTTATGTAAAAGTAAAGTGTACAAATAGATTGCTTTTCAGATTTGGGGATTTAGATTGATAAGGCTAATTAAAAAGAAAGAAAACAAAAAGAAAAAAATTTTTCATTAGTTAATTCCTAGATCTGTAATATATATATATTTATCAATGAAAACAAGTCACATATCACATGACCTATATAGTTTGCATTACCAATATGTAATAAATGACGAGCATACTAATAGCTCTAAACAAGCTTATTTTTAATTTTCTTTAATGATAAATGCCACAAGAGAAAGCATTTGAAATCTTTATCTTGGATTATACCCATTCTCTTGTGGCATTTATCATTTTAAAAAAAGCTTGTTTAGTGCTATTAGCACACTCTTTATTTATTACATATTGGTAAAGCAAGCTATATAGGACATGTGATATATGACTTGATTTCATTAATATTATAATTTGTCTGTTAAGGCTTTGGCCATATTAAATTATTAAGCCTACTAATATATGAAGTAACTGATTTTTAGTTCAGGCCCTTATAACTTTTTCTGTTGAAGACCTGAATTTGAAGACATATAGATGTCTGAGAATTTCAGATCTTCTTAATAGTTAAGTATTAGATAAATGCTTATATTGAGTTAGGATTTTGAATCTAATGTCCTAGTTCCCCACTGAAGAGAACCATAACTCAAAACCAAGATGGGGACAATCCAAGACAAAGATTTTAAATGCTTTCTCTTGTGGCATTTATCATTTTAAAAAAGCTTGTTTAGAGCTATTAGCATGCTCTTTATTTATAATATATATATACTTTTTTGCATCCTATAAGACTATGTTTGTTATTTATAATTGCCTCTGTCTAGATATATTTCTTGATAAATGTTATTAAAAAAATTAACTTGAATCATTTATATTTTTCCTGTTTTCATTCCATATTTTTGCTATAAATATTTTTCTCTTAAGTATTATTTTTCTGCTTTCTTACATGGTTTACATTGTTTAATGAATTGGGAAATTAAAGATTCTTGTTTCCATTTGCACTTCAGAAAATTAAAAACAACACAACAAGAATTAATAGGACTGTTTAGTTCAATCTGTTATTTGGTCACAATAGACTTTTAGATACGTTTCCGATTTATTAATTTTTAGTCATTAGAGTAGGTGTAGATTTTTTTAATTGCACTCTCAGATGAACTTCAGAATAAAGCTGGAAATCTTTATTATTCATTATGTCTTTGGCACTAAATTCTTTTAAGGCCATTTTTATTTTACTAAAATTCAGTTTTAAACTTATCTTTAAATTAAGTTGAATTCAGTTCTCAATTTTTATTATATAATATTGAATATTATACTAAAAATGACATATCTTCTCCATATATAGGATGATTAAATAAGCATCTTTATTTCTATACTTTGTTTTTCCTAATCCAGATCTTTAAAATTTTATCTATTTGATTACATGAAGTTACCTAACAGTGCAATTTATCCATTCTACTTTGAACACTTTTTAGCAAAAAACTTTTTATTGTACATATATGCATATACAATCTTATGCTTCAACTCTCTTGCAATCTTCTTCAGAGCTACTTTTACTTTAATTTTTTTAAAAGTAAAAGTGGCTCTGAAGGAGACTGCAGGTTTTTTTCTAAAAAGTATTAAAAATAGAATGGATACATTGCATTTATATAAGATATTGCAACAATATAAAGGAAGTGGTGAATTTGGTAATATTTATCTAACAGTAGATAAATACAATAGTTTGATAAATCATTCAGAAACAATGTAAATCTTTATGAATATTCTTAGAGATGTTTTAATAGTAGTTTAAAATTAAATAAGCATTTAATAGCAATCAACATATTTGTCTGCTCCATAAATATATCAATTATTTTGTTGACAAAAAAAAATAGACTGATAACATTTGCTCAATTAAATTTAAAAAGAACGTTTTTTTGTACATTAATAATAGTATACTTTCCTATTTAATCTTTGATATAAAATGTGCAGAATTAGCAAAATAGTGAAAGTATTATTTGCAACCTATTTTTGACAACATATAACAGAAATGCACACCAATGTACTTTTTTGGTTTATTTTATAGATAAATCTTTGAGATAGTAAAGTGTAACTAGTAGAAATGTAATAATAGATTTGTATACCTGTGGGAAGAAAGAAGCTTAATTTAAAAGATGTCAAATTTTTATAATTAATTAGCTGAATAATAAATTATCAGCAGTATCCAATGATGTAAGAAAAAAACCCTAGTATAATAAACTTTCTAATGATTATGAGTAATAGTTATTATAAAAGACCAAAAACAAAAAATACTTGGTTGACCAAATAATTAAAAGGTCAAAGATATTATTCCAGTGTCTATTAGTTTAGTGCATTTTGCAGCTTCACAAACTAAGTATTTATAGTAGTTTTTTTAATGTCACCACTTTGTTTTTTTAAATTATGGATATTTGTTGTGAAACAAAGATATTATGAAATAAATGGTGGGTAATTGATGATTGAAGCAATGTCATGATTTGGAAATCATTTATATTTTTCCAAATATTTAAAATGTTTAATGTGCAACAGTTAATAAATTATCTGCCTTTTACCTATATAAAAATAATAATAAAACTTTTTTTTATTCAGTTAGCAACATAATCTTTTAATTCAAATATTAATCTGAATAAAATCATAAACTATTTGAAAACATTGTAATGCATAATAGACACAAGTAAATAGTGATATAAATAGATAGATAAATATATAGACAGATAGATTAATAGATAAATAAGCAAATATAGAGGTAGACAGAGATAGATAGATAGATAGATAGATAGATAGATAGATAGATAGATAGATAGATAGATAGATAGATAGATAGATAGATAGATAGATAGATAGATAGATAGATAGATAGATAGATAGATAGGCAGGCAGGCAGGCAGGCAGACAGACAGACAGACAGACAGACAGACAGATAGATAGATAGATAGATAGATAGATAGATAGATAGTTAAGTAGATAGATAAAGATAAATGAAATGATAGATAAAAAGATAGTTGAATGGATGGATAGATAATAAATGGATAAAATAATGGATAAATAGATGGATGGATGAATGGATATATAGAGAGGTAGATAAATAAATAGATAGAGACAGAGAGGTAAATACACTTTCATCAAAATATTGGCTTTTAAGTGTTTGTAGTACTCCATTTTATGTAATCTATGCACATTACCATAGCATTCCAACCCTCTCATTCAAATATGATTGATATTCTATGAACCAAATGGAACATCAAACGTATGTAATTTTTGAGACACAGAGCTATTTGAATATGTATCTAGACCAGGAGTCAGCAACCTTTTATGGTGTTGTGCCAAACCTACGTTATAATGCTACTCTGTCTGCTGACATGATTCTACAAATCTTGATGAATATAATATCAAAATTGGCCCGATTATAATGGTCTTTAAAATTATATATTGTACTTTTGAAGCCTATTATAAAACCAGATCTTATATTATTTATCGGTCATTCAATATTTTAAAATATTTAGGATCAGCTGTGAAAAGTATGTTTTGTTGAATTATATTGCATTCAAAAGATATGCATAAAATTTTCTTTGGATGGAGAAAATTCATCCCGTTGTTACTTAAAAAAATGTACAATGATTCAGAATAGGCAAAACGCATTTAATTTTCAATAGTTTAACGTAAAAAACTGACTAATGTACTCTAAGAAAATAAAACAATTATGTTTTTAGCATTCATCAAAAATGTTTCAAAGAATCTCATTTTTGTGATATAAAAAAATCACTTTGAAATTGGAAGTTTTTCACATACTCTTTTTTTTCTTTAAAACTATGGACATTTGAAATTTTTTTGTATGAAAAATTTATTTTAATTACACCATAGACATTTAAACGAAAAAAAAAACACCCCAACAATATTCAAATCCTTTGAGACCTGAACGATTTTATCAAGTCTCCCATATTTGCGAACTTCATTCAAGGATTTATTCAACTATCACTAATTAGAAACTTTTTTTCAAGCAAATGTATCAAAACTTAAAATGTATTATTATATAATTACGAATAGAAGTTTTTCAAATGAATTAATCGATATAATATTCGGCCTGAATATAAATTAACTCCAAACATGCTAAAAAAAAATCCAGGCAAAATTAATTCTTCCTGGAAAAAAAAAAAGTTCATCCCGTTTAAATCTTATCTTTACTGAAAATAGCAAAGATAGGGTGTACGTTTATTGTACAAAATAATTAGTAAATTAAACTGAATCATGATTTCCATTTAGATATGAGTCACATATGGAAAATGTAGATTAAAACAGATAAAACTCTCTATACGTATTGCCACTCAGTGCAAGCCAAAGTAATCAATGGATGCCTGCTTGTGCATAAAATCCCCATCTAGTGCCTACTCATACAATATCCCCAGACTAGTTTTTGGCTTGTGACCTTTATCAGTGAGGAGCTTTGGACCTGAGAGCACCACACCTAGATCTTAGGATCTGATGCAATCCTCCAGCAGCCATCTTTTATTTCTGCTTAACTACAAACTATGAGTCTTAAATTGAAAACACTATATATTTTCAATCCAAGCTCAATAACTTGCACAAGCCTTCTGGCATCTATTGATTATTCTGGCTTGCACTGAGTGGCACTACTGTATGGAGAGTTTTGCCTGTTTTAACAGCTTTAGCAAGCATAAGAAATGGTGATCATGTGATGTTTTTTGGCAAAATGTAAATGATGGCACAAATATGTGCACTGTTATAAAAATATAATTTTTTACTATTTCCAATTGTTCTGCATGGGTGCCTTACGTCGCCAACCCCTGGCCTAGACTATATTATACAGAGACTTTGGGTTCTTGATTTTAAAATAATGATATATTATATTAAGAAAGATATCACAGTTGCTTTTATTATTTTGTTCAACTCCTGTAACATTGGTATCATATATCATTTAAACTGTCAAATTTTTAATGAAATAGCTTTATTAAATGATCCTAATAATAGTTTGTCAGTTGCCTTAATTTAATAATAGCATTAAAATTAATAAATGCCAAAATAATTTTAAACTGTTAGTGGTTGACTTATATTCAATTTGTGTTAATAAAGTTAATAGTTATTCCTCCTACTGTCATTTTTAAATCAACAAAATATCATTCTCAGCTTACATTTTATTACTTTTATTTTTTAACTTCAGTTCTGCCATCTAGAATAAGTTTGAGTAATTAATTGATGTCATATAGTAGTTCTTACTAAATCTTCATCCAGTATAATCCTACTTTTATTCCATAGTAGCTTCTAAATTATGACTTTCATTGGTGAAGGGAGTTGGATTTGGATTTAGTGCACCTGTATTTTGTGGATCTGATGTACTTTTTCTTTGATAGGCATTATATAGATTTAATAATAATTATCTATATATATATATTTGTTTTTCAATTTGTTAGTAGTTATAGGAATATATAGTTTGTGAACAGGATTGCCATAAAAACTAACTAAACAACATTTATATATTACTTTTAACTAGCAAATCTATTTTTCTAACCATTTCTTTCATCTAATGGGACTACAAAAAAAAAAATCACTCCACTAGATTAAGATCTAAAATTCCTCATTAATATAAACAAATTAGAAATTAATATGAAAATATGGAAAAAACAGCATTGGTTTTGAAGTTAGTAATGTGTAAATAAGAGCCATATGATGTTTTGTTGCTTTTATGACAATCAGGGGCAAAGAATATAAGTGCCTATAGTTAATAAAAAATGAGGACATCAAATAAATAGATATTAAATTGGTTATGCAAGCAGGTTTGGCTTAGATCCAAAACATTAAGATGTTTTTGAATTTCAAGTCAGCAGTTTGAAATTTAAAAAAGGAGAAACAGTTATCTGCCATGGTTTCATCCGATCCAAAAGATATGAATGCAATACATCCAGACATAAAACTCTTCAGTGATGAAAGTATATACTAGAAACTAATCTGGTGATATAGGTCTGAGTAGAAATTTAAAACATTTTAAACATTATTACTTAGCATCTAGTAAATACTCAAGCTTACACTAGGGGGCAGAATCAGAAAAAAATAGAATTTCTATTTATTACTGCTATTAATAATTATAATACTTACTTTATTTTCCTCTAAAACTTTCTGGACATCTGGAGAATTTTCAATTTCATCCTGATATTCTTTGAAATTTCTACAGCTATCTTTCCTTAATAGCTATAATATATATATATACAAAAACTTATTAAATGCATGATTAGAAATAACTATAATAGACAATGGAATATCATGATATTTTTAAAATGTATTTTAAACAGCTATTAAATTATTTAAGTTATAAATTAATTACAAATTATAAAAGCATGATACAAGTTTTGAAGGAACCAACATTTTAACATTGGGGATAAGAATCTGAAAGGAGTTTAACTTTTATGTAAATGTCTGAATGTAATAAAGTTTGTTTTGTACTATAAATAATAATATCATTTTGAATCATAAGATTTTCTTTAAAAAATTGTTTACTAAAAACATATCAAACCAAAAAAAAACTTTTTTGATTCTGTTTTAGCATCTTTGCTAAAATTTATAAACTTGTAAATGACATTTGATATTAAAATAACATCTATTTAATAGAGCACTGTAGTTAAGGTAAAACAGCCTTTAAATATCAATTGCAAGACAAAAGTCTCTCTAATAGTTTCTAATAGAAAAGCAATTGGAGAAACATTTTCATGAAATTTTCTAATTAATAGATAATGTTTGAACAATGTTTCATCACTGTTTACTCTTTAGATAAGAATAGCTGAATATCCATTTACTGACTAATATTCAGTGGTGAACGGGAGAAAATGTTTTTTAACTTTATCCACTTAAGATTTAAACCCAGATAATGATCATGGCAGGGAAAGCATTATTCCTTAATCACAAGACTCTTAAAATATACCCATATAGATGACATAAGATTTCATGGTTTATGCATATATGTGCAATTTCAAAAGCAAAATTATTTACCTGATCATATTTTTCTGGAAAATTATGCACTGGAATAGGCTGCCATAAAATATGAGAATTCCATGTTTGAGTGCCTTTTGGTAAATAAAGCCCTGCTAACAGAGTCTGCGCTGTCATTATACAGCGATCAGAATCGCTGCTACGTGCATAAATCTAAAAATAATTATCATTATTAGAAAGATCTATATTTAAGTATACGGTTAGAAAATTAGAACTTTGGCTTTATATAATATTTGTATTATAAAAATTAAAATTTTCTAAAGTTAACATTACAATAATAAAAGTTTCTAAATAATTAATTTACCTCTTCTCTTTTGTATTCGTGATTTAAAAATGTTGAATATCGTGTGCGGAGAAATTTGCCCAACTCGTATGCTTGATTTTTGCCGAGCTAAAATATACATATATATATCTTGTAATTGGCCAATTCAAATACATTAAGAGTTAAAATAAATATATATTAACAACTAATATTTAAAAAAAAGCCATATAATTCTCAAATTAAAAAACAAACATAATTAATATATAGTTTATTATTCTCAAAAGTCAGATTAAAATAACTAAACAATAGATAATTCGTTCAACACAATTCTAGTGTTACAATATAAAGTTCATCATAATCTTCATTCAGCTTTTTATATTCATAATTTTTTAGTATTATTATTATGTGCAGTCACGTTGTATTGATTCCTGAAGATCATTTTTATAGAATTTCTTCAGAAAAATTTATCATCGATTTGTTTTTTCAGGCTGATCAAAAACATTAATTATTGTAACGATGTGCCTATCATCCTCATTTTTGGTTGTCATCTTCTTTCGTCCCTAGTCTGTTCAAGCATTATACACTTTTTCAAATGAATTAGAATGGCATCATAATATGACAATCGTTAGTGACTAAAGCAAGAGTTCAGAGGTAATTTGATGAAATATCCGCTTGCTCATTTCCCTTAATGACCATAAAATTCTCAAAAAAAAATTGCTACAACCACAATTCAAAAGAATTTGCATTTTTCCAATCGTCCTTTTTCAATGTCTAGCTTTCACATTTTATAGACACTTATGAAGAAACATCATAGCTTTAAAAATTCTCATCTTTATTTATAAAAATATGATGTACATCTAAGTCTTTTCAAGCTTTTCATTATAATTTTGCTCATTTATTTATGCTTTTTACACCCTAAGCACATGCACCATAATGTTCAATATAATAGCTCAGCAACGGCTTTTTGAATACCGAGGATACTCTCAAACCAAAACACAAGATAGAGACTTTTAAAAAGATAAGAGGTGCATCTTATCTTATGTTGCTCTTATCTTCTCAAAAGTCTCTATCTTGTTCTTTGATTTGAGGGTATCCTCAGTACTCAACAAGACATCGTTGAGTTACTATAAAAAACATCACAGAGCATGTGCTTAGGGTGTAAAATCCCTTTTGTTTAAATTGCATACTATCTCTGCACTAGTAAATAAAATTGAATATTATGCAAATTTTATAAATAACTTATAAAATAAAAAATAATCATCATTTAAACTTCCATAAAACTAATCTAGGTCATTTGAATTTGTTGCAGGGCAAATAAAACATTTCCCCTTCAAACTGCTCTCAAATTTTTTTTTAAGAAATTGAATTATCTCAAATCCTTTTGATTATTACTCTTCTTAGTGTCTTCTAATCTAATATTAGCTATTGTATTTTTGGTTTTATCTTCAGAATTTGACATTGCTTTAAATCCATGATTTATATCTCAAAGCTTGAGTCAAATTCCTTTTTATAATATTCAAATTTAATGCAACATAGAAAATCATATTTATTGATCCTATTTATAACTTTTCTGAATACTTGGATGTGGTACACTGGGCCATGATTGCTTTTAAATTTATTTTTGTGTTTTGTTTTAGTTATTATTATTTACAACAATGTTTTAGAGTTTTAGGAAAATCAAAAATATTAAACTAAAGATAAATTAAAAAAAGTCAAAAATAATGTTCAGTGAATTTTTTTTTTTTAAAAAAAAAAGAAAATAAAGTTTAATAATAGTGAATTACTGTACCCAATTTATTAGTACAATTGAAGCTAAAAGATAAAATTAATCATAAAATTAAATTTAAAATAGGTGTTTTTGATAGTTAAATAAGTGAATGTTTTTACAATGACTTTGGTAAATTATAAATATAGTTGAAACATAAAGAATAGAGTAAATCATAAATCTAAATTTAAAATGAGTGCTTTTGATAGGGACAAAAATAATATTTAATGGGATTTATTTATGTTATAAATCTGATTTTTAGAGAGAGCAGTGCAAAAATTGCATATTGTTACTAACAGCAATAAGCAAAATAAAAAAATGGGTGAAAGAAAAACAGGTTATATTGATATCATTGAAAAAAATTAATAGGCTAAATGAAGATGGGTAGAAATTTTTAGAAAAGAGCAGAGATGGACAGCTTTTTAAAAAATTTTCTTAGATAATATTCACTTTAGTACACTAAATGGAAGTCTTTTTTTTTTAAAATTTTTTTCATACATTTGAACAGTAAACTGTTTTTTTCATTTACAATGTTAACTCTCCTGGAATTATTTTTTCACTGTATTTATTTCTGTCTTTCCCCCTACTTTGTCTTTTAAAAAAATAAATCAATTTTGATAGTCACATATGTTTATCTATTTCATATACTCATATTTTCTAACTTCATTCCATGTGCTATTACAGTCTGTAACATTTTCCATATATTCTTAGCTTTATTTGTCTGATTACCTGATGATTAAAACAGTATTCAGTGATTTTAAAATAAAATGTCTTTTAAGCACTCTCTCCAAAAACTCTTTCTTATTAATATAATTTTTTAATATTTAAATTACCTGTCTTTTCAATGCCATGTTTTCATTTTCTCATTTCCAATTGCTATTTTTCACATTTTTAATATTCATTTTGATGATAATCTTCTGATGATGATAATTTAGTTATTACTATCTGATCAACCATTTAATTTAAAATTTTTGATTGGTTTTGCAACTTGTGGGCTAGTTCTATAGAACAAGTTAAATGTTTTAATTAGTGTATTAATATGTTGCATCCATGATTTAATTCTTTTATTCTTCAAAATCTATTTTAACTTTTTTTTTGTTTTATTATTTTAAAATAACCAAATAATGTCCATCATTGAATATTGCAGCAATTATATTGCTCTTTGTTTGAGTGAGATTCTGGTCCTCTGAACAATAGAGTGCACTTATATGACTTCTCTGTTTCCCAGCTTAAAGAACCTTGAAAAAAAGCTAAGCTTACTGTGATTATATCCTGAATTCTTTTTAAAGTAAGCAATTAAACCTCTCCAACACACATACTCAATTCTATTTCTATTACAGGAAAAAGCTCTTTTATTTATTGGAGGAATGTCATCTGGTGGTTTAGTGCATAGTATATATGTCTGGAATATAAGATCCTCAGATTAATTCCAGTTTTAGCACTTCTAACGCTCAATCTACTTTATGAATGGCCAAACAATGAAGCCATTCAAGTCTTTTTTCTTATTGTCAAAATTCAGCGCTATATAATGAACATAAATAGAATGTCTTTAATAGTATAACTTGAAAAAAAAGCTGATAAATATTTTACCATCTGACAGCTTTTATTTTATTATTATTTGCAGCTCAAAAAAAAGTAATGCATCGTACTATTTTGTAAAAAATATATATATCGATAAAAAATATTCTTTTGATAAACTTAGAATTTCTATCTTATTTCATCTATTAATATATACAACATTTCATTGTAATTCAATTAGAAATTATTTCCTTCTTTTCTGAGCTATCATACTAAACGAATATAAGTTATGAATATGATATACATGATATTAAAAGCATATTAGTCAGTAATAAAGCTGATTATTATTTTTTAAATCTATCTTTTCTGCACATGTGTTCATTAACAGTCGTTTATAACATTTCATTATAATAAAGAATAATTAGTTGCTTGGGAGATCATATGGCTTTTGAACACAGGAAGTAACAGATTGAGCTTCACTCCAGAAAAGTTTAGTTCTTTGTTATATTATCACATCATTAAACTCACAGAACATAACAGTTACTGGATTTTGAAAATATATTTAATAGTTTAAAAGTAATTTGAAAAGTTTGTTGTGGAGTGCAATGAATTCCTAGATTATGAACAGGGAGTAATAATAAAAAACTATTTGATCTCCTTAATCATATGATAATAAATAATGTGAATACATTTGAAATAAAATTTAATTTATAATCTTACTTTTTTTTAATAACTACTTAAAGTTTAATCTTGTAGAGGTCCCTACTGTCGCATCTTGGCGCAGAAGGTTATAACTTTAATATATATTACTTCCGTATGTGCTTAACAAATTATTAATTACAACTTTAAATAATTATTATAATAAAAGTCTAAATAAAATAAACAAATCATAACTTCCTTTACTTACATTCGTTAACTGCTCAAAGCCTCCAGGATATTCTTTAACTGAATCAAAAGGATAACCCTGATGAGGTGTTCTTTCTCCGTGCCGAAAAATCTATTAATCAAAAACATGATTCACTGACTAATTCATTCCAAGCATAAATTTTGATGTCATGTAAAGATACATACATAAATAAAATTTGTTAATGTTGTTAAATTATTAAAAAAAAAAAAAAAATACCATTATCAAAAAATCAAAGATGAATATTTTGTTATAATACTTATATTTTTGTCAAAATATATGACTAAATTTTAAAGAATAAATTAAAATAAACTACTAATGTGATTTTAGTATTAGAAATTAGAAATGATGTAACATTACACAAAATACAATAAAATTTTCAAAGAGAAATTTCAATAATGCCAAAGGATCATTCTAAAAAGATGAAACAATCCATTGCTACAATTTATATATTCTGGTTTTATTATTTGAATGCAACACTAAAATTAATATTTATTCAAACTAATCAAATCCAAAATTTAAGAAAGTTTTATAAATAATGCTATGACTAATTTATTAATATAATAACTTCATAAATGATACTTTGTTACATTTGAAGTTATAGGAAAATATAAAAATAATGTCCAAGACAGGTCTCCTCTCCCTCCACCCTGAAAATTATAATCTGCTTCAAGAAAAGACAGCAATTGTAATCAAATATTATAAACTTGTAATCATTTGGTGCCTTTTTAAGCAATGCATTTTTTTGTTATATTTATTTTGCTTATATGTTCTCTATGGCAGTGGAATGAATGAATGAAAACGGAGAAATCAAAAAGTTTCAAAAAGCAATAGAAAATAAGTGCTAAATATATATAAATATTTGTTCACTTATTTTAGAAAAAATATGATAAAGTATATAAACTTAACAGATGAAAAGTCACAAAAGTAAAGTGATTTCAATAATACACTTTAATCCAAAACAACGAATTAATTACCAGTTTGTAAGAATCAAGGGTTTAGAAAAAGTTATTTGCATATTTTATTTAGAATAGATTCTGCCTTGGATAAAAAATAATGGTATTGTAGAAAAAAATATAAATGTCTATAGAAATTAATATAAGATCGAGAGATCGAAATATTATGCAATCTGAATAGATGTAATAGCTTTTTAGATATATAAAAAATCTTATCACATCAGTAAGAAGGAAAGAGTGGCAGAATCTGGAAATAAAACATATTTTAAATAAGATTATTTTAAAATGTATAATATGAATAAGATTATAATTTGAAATATATAGAATGAGTTATCTTTTATTTTTAATGCTGTTATATTGCATACTCCCACTTCAATATTCGACAAAGAAAATGAATCACTTTCTTATTGACTCTTGAATATTTAAAGCAGAGGGTGAGAATATTAATAAATCCAATTGCTTCATTGTAAGATATTTATCAAATATATTCATTTTTTTATTTATCAAAGTAAAGAAATACCTTTATTTTATTTTTTTAGCTTTGTAATAAACATTTAAATTATCTGTACATAATATTCACACGTTCTTCCTTAAGTATTCAAGACAATTTTCTTTATATACTAAGGGAATCAATAAGAAGGTGATTCATTTTCTTGTTATCATATTGTTTAATATTGTTGTGGGAGTGTGTATTTTACTATTTAAAAATGATTGTATTTAACCTTATATATGGTTTATATTCACATAATTTATTTTGAAATATTACCAAAATCATCCTTTTTTTTATTTTCCTGTAATATCTTATATAAATACAATTTATCCAAATCAATTTGAACACTTTTTAGCAAAACTCTTTATTTGTACATAAATATATGCACCTATATTTTGACTGTCCTGCAGAAGAATCTTTAGAGCTATGATATAATGAACAAAATAAAATAAAATACATAACTATATAAATAATACCATAAAAATGTAAACAATAAGAAACTAAAAACAACATAAAATATATAAAAAACTTAATAAAACTGAAATAAATAATCAAATCCAAATTAAATCATCCAGTTAATATAAAATAAAACATACAATATAAATAGAAAATAAGAATAGATATGTATACAGTTAGGAATATACATGTATAATTTACATTTATTTTCTATTTATATTGTATGTTTTATTTTATATTAATTGGGTTATTTTATTTGGGGTTGATGATTTATTTCAGTTTTATTAGGTTTTTTTATATATTTTATGTTTTTAGTTTTTTATTGTTTACATTTTTATGATATTATTTATACAGTTAGGTATTTTATTTTATGTTGTTTTTAGTTTTTTATTATTTACATTTTTATGGTATTATTTATACAGTTATGTATTTTATTTTGTTTATTATATCATAGCTCTGAAGATTTTTCTGCAGGACAATCAAAATGTAGGTATATATATATATATGTACAAGTAAAGGGTTTTGCTAAAAAGTGTTAGAAGTGGTTTGGATAAATTGTATGATTTATTTTTTTTATATATAAATTGTTTAATTATTCATCACAATGTTAAAAAACATATATTCTCTGCCTTAAATATTCAAGACAGTCTTCTTTATATACAAAGAGAACTCTTAAGTGGTTTTATTTTCTTGTTATCATATTGTCAAATTTTGAGACGGTAACACAGAGTCAAAACTCTTCATGCAGTAGCATCACTCGGTGCAAGCCAGAGTAATCATTGGGGATATTGGATAAGTAAGCACTATGTAGGGATTTTATGCACAAACCTTCCTGCATCCACTGATTATTCTGACTTGGACTGAGTGGTGCTACTGTATGGAGAGCTTTTCTTCTGTGTTAAACATCTTGTGTAAGCATAAAGAATGATGATCATGTGATTGAAGTTGGATTGTGTATTATTCACTTTAAAAGCATTTTCAACATAATCGTATTTAATGTTTATATATATAATATGATTTACTTTATTATATATGGATCATTTAAATGATTATTACAAAGTTTTTTTAAAAAATAAAAAATTTCTTTGTGATAATATGTTACGCTATTTCAATCATTTATTAGTAAATGTTGAATGTATAGAAAATTTTAAACTTTATTTAAACTTTTTCAAATTCAAACAACTTGTTAGTAATAACACACAAATAGATAACATAGGTTAGTCTATTTGTGTACTATTGCTAACAAGTTATTTATATTTGAAAAACTTTAAATAAACTTTAAAATTTTCTATACATTCAACATTTACTGATAGATAATGGAAATAGTCCAACATATTATCATATCTAATATACCATCATCACAAACCTTCAGGCAAAGGAATTTTTTTTGTTAAATTAAAAAACAGTCTGTTTAATAAATATTTTACAATAAAATAATTGATTAACTTTCACACTCTGCCTTAAATATTTAAGACAAACTTTTTTATATACAAAGAGAATCAATAAGAAAGTGATTCTTTTTTTTATTATTGTATTGTCGAATATTGAAATGGGAGTGAGTATACTTTATTATAACAGCATTATTATTTTAAAATGACTGTATTTAACATTATTTATATATTCATTTTGTGATTTATTTAATTATATATATATAATTAAGAGATATAATAACAAAGTTCCAGAAGGAATAATTCAGATAGAATATAATTTAAAAGTATTACTTTTTATCAAACTAATAGTCCTTTTTACTAAAAATGAAAAACATGACTATTTTTTTGATAGAAAAGCAGAGTTAAAAAAAAAATTAAGTTAGTTTTAATAAAGATAAGTTTAAAATATTGTTGATAAATTATAAATGAAGAATTTGTGAAAGCTGTTTTTTTTTTTTAAAGGAATTTGGCAAATATATTATTTAAAGGTTGGGTTATAAGAGATAAAAAGGACTTTGAACTTGAAAATAATTCATCTAAGTTAGACAAAAAAACTACTAAAAAAGTAAAATATAATCAAGAGATGTTTATTACTCATAACACATGAACTATGCCAATTTAGTAGAAAAAAATTGATTGGTCAAAAAACGACTAATTTTTTTTGTAATTAAAATATTTTAAATAACACATTGTAGGATAAAGACTGCTCCTACTGACCCCCCCATCCTCCACCCACCCCCACCTCCAAAAAATGCTGAAACAGACATTAATCAACAGCTTTTTCAGTGGCTGGTTAGTAATGATATTAATATCTTGTTTTTTACTCTCTAATTAAGTACAACTAGATCGCATTTACTATATAGTTTGAAATAGTTAAATAAATTATTATATGCTAGCTTTCTGGAGGAAAAAAAATTCTCAACCTGTTTAGAATCTGAAAAATAATTTATTCAACCAAATTCAAATCCCTGGGTTGTGAACAAGGATGATAGTTGAAATACCATTATGCCTCTTCTTATCCATGAAAAAGAACACGGTTATAGCTTCGATCCACAATCTATCAATTTGGTATTTTTAGAACATGACGACCAAAAAGGGAAAGTAAAACAAGCCTGATTCATAGCCAACCACAAAAACATGATAAATAAAAGAGAAAACAGCATTCAATTATCACACACATGGAATATTTAAATGAACTGAAATATTTAAATGAACTGATTTACATAATATAAATAATCAAGAAGGATTATAAAGTAGCAATGTTATGGCAGTAGAGAATTATGGTTACAGTGTTTATCACTGAAAGTGCACTCAACAAACTAAAATAAAGGAAAACCACCCACTCCCTCGTATCGTAAAACAGACGCACATACGTATGCAAAAAAATTATTTATATATATATAGTAAAATAAGTATTTTTAAAATACTGTTTCTGGGACTAATATTGAATCTAATGAACTTTGTAACCGGAGACTTAATAAACTATTAAATATTAAGATAAAATTATAAGTCATCAAAAGAACAAAGATAATGAAGATAAAAATGAACAAATAAATTTATTCTATGTAAAAATTGAAAGTAGGAAAACTTAATGATTCCATATATTAAAAAATTATGACAAACGATGAAAGAAAAATAAAAATAAAATTATTTTTATAAAAGTGTAATAATAAGAAGTGTAATCTTTTTAAAGAAATACAGTATTTAAATAGAATTGCTTTCTAATTTTTTTTAAGTTAAATAATTTAGTTTTGTGATAGGTAAATTTTTAAAAAATATTTAGCATTCCAGAAACTTAAAATTTAAAATATTTTATTTACTTTCAATTCTTAAAAAAAAAAAAAACGTAATCAAGAATTTGCAACAAAATAATCTCTTTGGATATTTTGAATGAATGTTTACTTTTTTCAAAATTCTCTTTGATATACAGAAAGTAATAAAATAAAATATATTTGGTTTTATTTGAAGAAGGAAGTTTATTTCTCTGTCCCAACAACAAATTAATTTTACAGAAAGAAAAAACAAACAAGAATTTAGTTTTTTTGTTCTTCAAAGGTTCTAGTTTACAGAATCTGAAAGACTCTAGCAAACAAAATATTTTTTTATTTATTTTCCAGTTTTATCCTGGATGAATATTGCCAACAACTATAATTCTTTGATAATCATGTCTTGATCAAGCCTTTAGTTTCATAAACAAATATTATCATGTAACTTTGGTTATGAGTCTACTTGTATGCTAAGAAATTATATCTACACTATATAAAGAATTATTGACTAAAGAATAGAAATAACCATGCGATTTAGCTCAGTTTCAAATTTTAAGATTTTTAAACTTATAACTATTAGTGTGAATAGTTACAGAATGTAACGGATGTTTGTACGTGCGTGAGTTTCATGTTTGAAACATACTCATTGATAAAGCAAAAACCAGAAAGCAGTCTGGGCATTGATATTATTGCAATGTACTATTTGGTATCTTTTGATTACTCAGGCTCACAGTAGATAAATAAAGAAAACTGTTCTTGTAAAAGTTAGGATTTTGTTAAATTTTAGTGAATACTCCATCTACTATATATATATGTAATTTGGGGTTCAAATCCGGATGAAATTTCAAAGCAAAATTAGAATTTATATATAAATAATCTATAAACAACACAACCAATCACTCAATTATTGGTAAGTAATAGGGTATCCAGATATTTTAGTTAGAGGAAAAGAAAAAAAAAGAAAATCTTGAACTCTCACCACTTAGCAGTTTACTACCTGTATAAATATGGTTTTTTCTTTCATTATAAAAAAAATGCTAAAGACCTCTTTGGCTTGTACTAAATGATTTAAATGCCATTTTATTGATTTGAAAGTTTCATTAGTTTACATTATACCACACAAGATTTAAAGTTACAGGTTTCACTTAAACAATATATATATCTTTGCATGTATATGTTAAAATGAAGATTTTTCATGGATTACAGATATAAATGACATATTCTTTAAGTTCATCCATTTATTATTTATTTTATTATATATATATGACATTTCGGCTGAGTCAAACTAAAATTAGCATGAAGTTGAAAAAGCAAAAAAAGGTAAATAGCACTCCTATTATTTATTTCAACATATATGTTAGCTCCTAGGATAATCAAATACTTTTTTCCCCAAGAACTTTTTAGTTATAAAACATGGTTCAACAGCTCAGCATACACACATTTTAAAATTAATTGTTGTTTGTTTATTATATGTTTGCAATTTTAAATTTTTACAATCACATTAACTGATAATTATTCACAAAACAGAATAATTTAAGAATAATATTATAAAAAATATTTTATAAAAATGCTTTTATTTGGTTTTATGAATAATGCTCTAAAAATTAAAAAATATTTATTTCCTTTAAGCACACATTTGGTTGTTATACATAACTTAAACTAAAAGTATGGGATGTCTATAAATTAGTTAATTCAATCCCTAATTTTAAAAATAATGATTGAATCAATTTGTGTATGCACCACACTTTCATTCAAGTTGCATATAACAACCAAAATTGTACTTAAAGAAGATAATTATTATTTTGTTTTTCAGGGTTTTACCCATCAAATTAAACAAAAGAGTTTTAAATATTATATATATATATATTACTTTTTAGTAAGTGAAAATTTTATTAACTGACTTTTTTTAAGTATTCATATTCAAATTTCAAAACTAAGAATGTAAACAATGTTATTTTATTTCCAGTATTTAAAATGAAATTTATCAAAGTTAAGAATCATTTACAAAATTTTTATATTTATGAAGGCAGTATTTTTATAGTAAAGCAAATTTTACTTAAATAATTACAATTAACAGAAATTAAGATTTCATCCTTTATTTCTTTTTATTTCTATTTTAATAAAGTGTAAATGCTTTTCATGAATTGGTCATGAAATTCAAAGAATATTATTAATACATACCATCATCTATTATGCATTACTGAAAACTTAATGAAATGATTTTAAGGTTGCTTGAAATGTGGTTTGCCATTACTCCTAGATTGGATGATCAGCTGATCAACTCTGAAGCATTGCATTGTCATCCAATTACTCACTGGTAAAAATTGAGCAGTTTTTTTAAAATTCTTTTTATCCTCTAATAAAAAAATAGCTACATATAATTTTTATTAAATAATAGTGGATAATTAGATGGGCTGGATATGCGCTGGCAATCCTGTAAAAAATAACTTTAAACTCAATTGGAGCCTAATAAAATTTTCCAAGTTTTATTAAGTCTGCATTTAAATTCAGATTGTGAAAATAACATTCATATATGATACCACAACTTTATAGGATTCTATTTACTTTGTATATTTACTAATATAGAATTTAAGTTAAAGATAGTACGCACACTGTTTTGCACATAGAGAAAATATATAAGCAGTATATACAATATTAATGTATTTTTGATGCTGAGAATTCTTGTCAAAGGCAAGTATTACTTTCAAAATAAAAACGAAGACACAAAATTATACATTTAAGTTCATATGTTGTAAAATACAAGCAACTGAATACTACTGGATTTTCTGTTTTTTAACTGATTTGCATTATAATGAATCATATCTTTTTAAATGCAGACCAACTGTATTTTTTTAGGTTTAAATCTATAATACATTTTTATGTGTTTTAAAAGTACTAAAGATATAATAGAATCTATTTTAGCTTTGTTTTATATATATTGCTTTAACCTTACAGAGACATCACATTAATGTTTTGCTCTCATTCACCACAATAGATACGAGTAACTTGATTCCTGATGTTGAGTTAAATAAACATTATGTTGTCCCTCTTTGAAATTAATCTTATTTTGACTACTATTGATTAATTGATATAACTCTGAACAAAAAATTACATTATTGTTTTTTCATATACAGTTGGGCCACGAACTATGCTGTATCTAACTACACAATTTCAATTAAATACAATGCAAAGTAAAATGTAAACAAACAAAAATATAAATAAATCAACAAAAAAAGACATTAAAATTTGCAAATTTTAATATTCGAAAGCCATTTTTTCTTCTCTAATTTGAGTGTGTATAAATTACATTATGTCAACAAAATATCTTCAGTATATGTTGAAAGCACATATACTTTATTCTTTCTTCATTAGCCTTTCTGAATTTGATATACAATACTTTGCTCAATAAAATATTTCTTTAAAAGTAAATGTTTTACAAAATTTCAGAATATTGATTTAACATTAACATAATGGAGGAAATAGGAATTTCTTAAAAAAGAGAGGAGGCCATTGTTTCTATAAAATAAGTAAGTTATTGAAAGAAATTTTTTTTTACCCATAATGCATTTTTCTATTTATTTTAAGGATGTAATTTTTTCTTATTCTTATTGCTTCAATAAGAGCACAAATGAATGTGCACATTGTAAAATAAAATAAATAACCCCTTAATTATTATTACTTTTTTGTCTTGCATTGGTGGTTGAGAGGTCAGCGCGACTGCCTTGCACTTGCAGGTAGTTGCCCGGGTTGCGGGTTCACGTCACGGCCGATGCTATGACACTTAAAAAAAAAATTATTATTATTTTTAAAAATTTTGTTTATACTATAATTTTGATTTATATATATATATAAGCATCTCTGTTATATATATATATGAAAGAGAAACAATGCATAACACTAGCTGAACTCAATATAAAATATTTGAAATGCCCCATAGCTATATTATCTCCAACCATACTATTTCTTTTTCAATGTAGTGCCTAAATTTGAGCTTTCTTTGTTTAAAGGAGATGTTGACTGGAATAGGGCATTTCAAGTATTATATATATGTATATTTTGAAAAGTAGTACACATTTGCAGTTCAATAAACAATATATATTCTATTCTAATCAATGTTTATTAATAAAAGATGAGCTATTATAAGCTATTTCCTTTGAACATGATGGGAGCTTAGAACAAAATATAATGTAACTTGAACCTCTACTGTAATCACTTTTGCTGAACAGATGGTATATGAGATGTGTAAAATTTATTATCCAGACTTTATTTCTATTCCATTTTACCTTATTATAAAATCCATTAAATGCTTAAATAATGCATATTTATTATAAAAAGTAGAAATAAAGTTATTACTAATAGTAAACTTTGGCACCTTTTTGTACCTATTCTATTTCAACAAAAATAAAGATAGTATGTGAAAAGGGCTAATTAATCAGTAAAAGTAAAATTGATTCCAAAAAATGTACACATTATTTACACAATCAAATATTAGAAACAAAGTTGTTCTTATGTTTGTTAAAGTGAACCAAAAGGAAACATTAATGTAAGATAAAGGCAGAACTTACAGTATCATCAATAATTTTAGAACCCTAAAGAATATTTAATCATATTTTAAATTTAAGGAAATGCAACTGATTTTCATTGAACTTACTGGCAGGAAACATAAAATTAAAGACTTTATTAATAACACAGATTCAGTAATGATAGAGAAAACTTAGTTAAGAGCATTTTGGAACATGCATACTTAAATGTATAATTTTGTTTTTTTATTTTGAGTATAATGGTTTACTTTCAACATCAAAAACACTTCAAGATTATTTATGATGCTTTCAATATTTTTTCTATATATGAAGTAGTGTTAGTATTATCTTAATTTATTACATTTCAGTGACAGAGTTACATATGTGAACAAATGAGTAAGAATTTTTTTCTACAGTGTCAGTTTAAAAAAAAAAACTTGATTTCTTTTGAAGGAGAAAATGATTAAATTGTTTGTAGCATAGTCTAATTGGCATAAAGATGATTATGGTGATGATGATGATGATGATGATGATGATTATTATTATTATTATTATTATTATTATTATTATTATTATTATTATTATTAGTGAATTTTTATGTCCTTCCTCCCTTAAATAAATTACAAATAATAGAAATTTATTAAATTGGTGTTTGTCAAGGTATTGATCTTGTTGGATATCTACATTTTGATTTTCTCTTTAGTTTATTCTTTAAACACTGCTTTACAATGTCATAAAAGAATAATGAGATGCCTAATCAATCGATTGCAGATTTGATTAGAAAAATGATGACTTATCATAGTAATACTGTTACACCTTAATTTATAAACTCAATGTGTAATATAAAAACTCTTAGTATTAGTTTTTATTGACATATCTTCTGTTGTTTGTTTTTTTTTGCAAACTTTTATTTCTTTTTTCAATCCCTTATTGAGTTTTGAAAAAAAGGGGAGAGGGGTAGAGGAATGGGAGAAAGATCAGGGGTGGTAGTGGTGAAATATAGTAAGTTTTCATCATTGTATTTTCATAGTACTACCTACTTAATATTGATATACAAAATGTAGATAAATTTCAAACAATCTTTTTTTATTTGTAATTGAAAAAATTGATTTAGAAATTTTGTTTCTTTTTTTGTCTTTAGAATGTGTACCTAAAATCTAGATTTGTAAAGACTTTAAAAAAGTTAAAAAAATTAAAAGGGAACATCCCCCACCCCATGCATTACAAGAAATACTTTTTTTTCTTTAACTTGTTAGGAAATAATTTTTAAATAAACTTTGTGTTCTGCATTGATCATATTGTTTAAAATATTTTTATTTGAAAAGCAACTGGAAACATTAGACTTGGAGGTGTTTATTTAAATTGTTGTATTATTATTATTTTTTATTCATGATTTAAAAAAAAACCTTCCTTACTTTTTTAATTTAAAAATATCTTTGGCTCATCTATGATGGAAAAAAGAAAAGTGAGTTTTTTTTTCCATATGTCATAGCATCGTCCGGGAGGCAAACCCACAACTGTCTGCAACTAAGTACTTGCTTCCAAGGCAGCTGCCATGACCTCTCAGCTAACAACTCTTGACAAAGAAAAGTGAGTTGAGAGTGATTTTGCATTGTATGTGCACATGATGCCAATAAACTACTTGGTTCAAAGCAATGCTTTTGATTATTTTTGTGAAGTCAGAAAATAATTAAGTATTGGATGGGCAATGGCAATTCAAAAAATAAGAAAGAAGTTTTGAATTTGGGCTCTTTTTTGTTAATTTGTTGTGTTTATCAAAGTCAGCCAGTTCATTTTGATCTGGATTGCTTAATTTGATTTGTGATTTGTATTGAATGCAACTGATAATTATTGTTTTCATTAAATATAATTCACCTCCTCTCCATATTTTTTAAAAAGCCAATAAAAAAAAAAATAATAATACATTTTAAAGGCAAAATAATAAAAATTGCAAAACAAATCAATTGCAGATTGTTGAGATTATTTGAAATTTTATATCAATTAAGTTTAAATTAACAAATTAATTATAGTCAACAAATTAAAATGGCTAAGCACTTTTGCACTCACTCATTGGAATCATTATATATGTACAATATGCAAACTTTATGCAAATGATTCCAATAAGTGAGTCATAACAGGCTATGATTATGAGAAATACACTTTCTTAAAAGCGTTTAGCCATTTTAATTTGTTAATTTATACAGCTTTACTTTATATGTGTGTCAGCACAACTTTATCATTATTATAATTTTGACAAGTGTAAAGCATAAATCTATGATTTATTAATCAATTAAGTTTGTAGATCAATATTAGGTAATCTTATAACTATGTGAAATCCAAAGAAAACTTGAAAACAGAATTTTTTCTTCCCTCTCTCTATCTCTCCATTCTTCTCCCATTTTTTAAAAACCAAAGAAAAAATTGAAAAGATAAATAAAGTTTGCAAAAAGAAACAAAAAAACTTCTCAATGAAAAATAAGAAAAGGTTTTAGATTTCACTCTGAATTTATAAATTAAGATAAATCACAATTTTTTCTAAAAAAAAAAAAAAAAGTTCAATTGATGGATTAGTCATCTCAATATTGTTTGTGAAATCAAAGTAGTGTTTAAAAAGTAGAATAAAGAGAATATAGAAATATAGGTAGCCAACTAGATTGGTACTGTTTGTGATATGTTAATTCCCAAATAGGATGTTCAAATATGAATATTCAATATAAACTATGATACTTATATAATAATGATTATTTGTTTGTTTGAAAATAGACTTATAATTTTGCACATTCTTAGTGTAATTATTGCCAATATCCATTTCTTTTAGCTAATTTAATAAATGTATTATTATAAATTTGTAATTAAAGGGAAATTTGAACATAGACATTAAAATCTCATTTTAGCTAACCACTCCATCTTAAAGAACTGATACACATTACTACATACATGTGAAAAAAAAAAAAGATCTCCAATATACATATTTCATATTGAACCAGCACTTATCAGTTGGTCCAGATCATTATCTCCCACACACATATATTATCAATGCTCAGTTTATATTAAAATAGCAACTCTTCAAACTTTAATGGACAAGCTTGACTCTTCTTCACCCTCCAACTTTTCAGCCATCCATATTATTGAAAATCTGATGATGGAATGCTGAAAGCCCTTGCTAATGCCAATATTGTTGTCATACCCATGCTAGTTTTTAAATCAATCTGACTCCTCATTTGTAGGATCTTAATATGTCCATTTAAATACACAGAAGAAGGATGTCTAGAATTCAGGCTAAATCTGTAATATTTAAATACAAGTATATTAAAATATACTGAACCTTAGATGTAATTAAAGGGGATTCTGCCCATCCTTCTTCTGTGTATTTAAATGGACATATTAAGATTCTACAAATAAGGAGTCAGATTGGCTTAAAAATTAACATAGGTATGACAACAATATTGTCACTAACATGGGCTTTGAGCAGTCCATCATCAGATTTTCAATAATATGGATGGCTGAAAAGTTGGAGGGTGGAGAAGAGTAAAGCCTGTCTATTAAAGTTTGAAGATTTATATAAACTGAGCACTGATTATATATATGCATGGAAAATAATGATCTGGAACAACTGATGAGTGTTGATTCAGCACGAAATACGTATATTGGAGATCATTTATCTTTGTCATATTAATGTAGTCATACATATCTGTTATTTAAGATGGAGTGGATAGATAAAAGGAACTTGAAAGTTCTGTGTTCAAATCCCTTTTAGTTACATCTAAGATTTAGTATATTTCAATATACTTGTATTTGAATATTATATATTTGATAAAAATTTGTTTCTGGGAAATGTTGAAGAGTTTGTAAAGTAGGTCAACTGATAAAAGGTTTATCTTAAAACCAGTAAAGGAACTACACTTTTTAAAGTTTTTCATCAGAATAAGTGATATTTCTGATTATCTGATATAAATTACTTTTATTGCAATCAACATTTGGATGAATCTTTCATTATTCCATTAAATTTAAGTATAATTTTAAGTATTAGTGGATATTGTTTTCTTTTTATCAGCATTCTTCAATAATTTCGTCATTTAAGATTATAAGATTGATATATAATTTTTTCACCATTTGTATGTAATGACAAAACAAACAATCTTTAAGTAGCCTTCTATAAAAAACACGGAAATAATAATTATTAGTCACCAGTTCGCCGGTTATTAACAATTTCTTCTCTTTTTATCCATCTAACACTAGCTATCAATCATTTTATTGATAATATTGAATGACTATTTGAAATTATTATGAGCCTGTTTTGTAAAAAAAAAAAAAAATTCTAAAACTTGCCAAGACATGAAAAACATTCCCCATCTCATCAATTAATCTACCAAGTCAGATGAATGATAATCTTAATCAATGATTAAGAACATTGTTTGAATGGTTGTCTGAAGGGTCTTAATGAAAACAAATTAAAAAAATTATATAGAATTCCTTGAATATTTTGAAAAAAGAATATGTAGAAGCTCTCACTCTTTCTCTACAAACACACGCGCACTTATATATTATACACATTTGTATATTTCAAATATTTTACTCAATTCAGATTTAAAATTTAACTATCATATAACTTACCACTTGTATTTGCCTGAGAGAAGATTGAATATTATCCACATTAGAGGAATAGCTTCGTGAAAAAATAAGGCTTGAAAATAATAAATAATATTTAGACATTGAGATTCGAATTAATTGCATTTTAATAATGTAGAAATAAATTAATAAATAATTAAATAAAATTTCGTTAACAATTTTCTTTTTATTATACGTTGCAAAAAGATAAGACTTTTATATGGAAATTGTATGTACTCCCCTCCTTCTCTTATCTTATTGTTATATTATGATATTCTATTGGTTAAAACTATCTTCTAATATTTTTATCAAGTACAATCAGACTTTTAATATCACAGTTTTATCTGACTTCTGACGTTGGAAGACAAACTTTTTAAAAATAAATAACTTTTTCTTTTATTTTTATTGGTTTAAATTTTTTTGGTTAGCTTTTATATCGAGGGTCATTACATATTATTGTCAGCTAAATCTAAAAATCTGTTTTGTTCAGTAGTTTAATTTTTTATCATTTCTTTAGTCTCAGTTTAATAGTTTTAAACTGCATTGTATTTTTTAAAAAAATGTTCAGATTATTATTAGCAATATATTTTATAAAATTCAATAATTTTTTAGCTTTAGATTATACTTGTCATTTGGAATTATTTTATCTTAAGTTTAAACCAGGCAAAACTCCTATATAGTAGCGCGACTCAGTGCAAGCCAGAGTAAGATTGGATGTAAGATTTGTGCATAAAATCCCTATCTACTGCCTACTTATCCAATATTCCTAGACTAGTTTCTAGCTTGTGGCTTTCATCGGTGAGGAGCTTTGGATCTGAGGGCACTGCACCTAGATCTTAGGATGGTGATCATGTGATGTTATAATAAGTTTCTAGAAGTTATGCTTTTTAAAAAATATTTAATGCATATTAAATATTTGTAGTATGTGAGTAAGAGCATTTTATACATAGCCTACAATAGAAAAGTGATTTCATCTTCATTGACAATGAAGTAGAAAACACTGGGCATGCTGGTGCCAATGGTTAAGCAGTTTTTCTGTCTTGATCTAAGAATCAAGCACATATTTACTGAATGATAATGGGAATATTTAACTAGGTTGTCTATAGTATTGGTATCTTCACATGTTGAAGCAATTATTATTTTCAAATGAGTTTCAACCTTAGATCATAAATATTCAGATGCACTAACCATTACATTATATTATGTTACATCAAATCTTTCAATACTTTTTTTAAGTGTATATGTTTACTCTGATGTGGACATTTGTTAAAATTAAGTTATAAAACCTAAAAAAAAAAAAATGGAAATAACTTTTAACATTTTCTTATCAATGAATGGGTTACATTGGCATGAAAACTACCGATTTTCTAACACGTGCAAATGTTTTTTTTAAAAATATAATAGAGATTAAACAAATCTTAATTATAAATAAATAATAAAATAATCAAAACAAATTAATTATTAATATAAAACATTGAGATAAAATCAACATCAAGATTTGTTAACACCAAATTTTATAAACCCTCTTATAGTCTAATTAAAATATATAAATCAGGGCTAATGAATATCCAATATCGTAATAGTGATGATTAATTAATTAAAATGCTAGAAATAATTATAAAAATATGCATTACAAAGATGAAAGCTTTCATATATGTTTTATTCAATTATTTTTAATAATTATATACATATTTAAAATTAATTTTTTTTTTATTTCAACCAAATGACATAAAAAAAAAAATCTATTCATTCAAGAGATACCACTATAACAGATGGTGTTCAATTTTTATAATTCTTCCTTTTAATATTTATCATTACTCATCTTATATTTTACTAGTATATTCCCATCCTATATTTAAATTTTAACTAGGAATAATAAATAATTCACCTAATTTTATTTTAATGTAGATTTTAAATTCATAAAGATATCATCTCCCTTCCGGGATTTTTTCTAAATTTGCCTAATGTTTTTACTTTTAACTCTCTAAATAATATCATCTTTCTTATATATATATAAAAGAAAAGAAAATATTGATAATAGATTTAAAAATTAATAATTCTAAGATTGATTTTTTTTCTTGTCCACAGTGAAAAAATTACACGCACCCACACAAACATCATTACATAATTAAACATATAAATAAATACTAAAAGTAAACAAATAATTTTTAAAAAGTTAGCCATAACTATTGTGATAATTTTAAGACAGTTTTTCAACTTGGAGATCAAAATATAGAGGTTCAGAAACTTTGTAAATATTAATTCTTTTATATATATTATAATAAGTTTTTTAATGTATTGGTATAATAGACGCTCAAATGATTTGTTGCTCAGAATATCATGTGACATCTGAGCAACAGAAATGGCAGATTAAAGCTGTTACCCATATATATTTAGTCTTCAATTCATTTCTCTACCATTACATTAAATCACACAGGCATTGAATTGAAAGACGATGTAAAGTTGGGCAAATAATTGTTTGAAATATGCACATTTATGGAAATGACATGTCTGTTTATTTTACATAATGTATTATTTATTTCAAGTCATTATTATATTTACTTACAAATCCTTTTATTTATTCTATTTTAATATAATAAATTATCAAATGGCATTTTCAATTTTATTATAAGTTTGAGCTTATGAATAAACAACAGCTTTTCCTTAAATCACCTATTAGTAGCTTATATTAGTCTGTGAAACTAATGTCTTCATTTGGCAACAAGTCTTCATCTTTTAATGAATCTTCAAATCACACATCAAAAATATTAATGAAAGCTCGGTGATATTAAAAGAAATAGTTAAACTAGGACTGTAGAAATAGAGGTACTAAGCTCTCTAAATAAAAACAATTATATGAAATTAACAATCATGAATCAGCGTTAAATTAATAGTGTATAAAATAATATTCTCTTCAATTAAATCGTTAGAATATATCAAAATTGTAAATCCTTTATAAATTAATTATATGATACAATATGACTGTAATTGTATTTCAGGATATTCATTATTCATTTACAAATGGGTATTTTAGTAATATCCTTTGGCTTGCCATTGGTTTTTATAAAATACATATTAAACATGGTTTTTTTTATCTTTACTTCAAACCCTTCACTGGAGTAGATTGTTCAAACAATATAACAATGACTATGTATGTATGCAATGCTTATTAGACTATCTATTACAAACTGGTCATATCCTCCTCTTTCAATTTTTGTACACTGTCTGCATTTACTGAAGATTTTAGTTCTTATTTCAAAATATGCAATTGATAATAAAATACCTTTTTAATTTTAGAATGATAGGCTTTAAACAATACATGATTGCTTTATAATGCCAATCTAAATAAACATTCTATTAAGGTAAAAGAAACACAGATACAAATTCTAATTTATGTTTTGTTTTAGCAAAAAATAGTTCACCATTGACTTATGAATATAGGATTATTTCTTCTAAATATAAGTTTTTTTAGTAGACTGAAATAAATGAAATAAGATGGAAGTACTGAAAACCCTCAATGAGTGAGCTCATGGGAGGGGGGGGGCTTTCAGTACTTCTGCATTATTTTGATTATTTTTTCTATTAAAAATATAGACAAATCTTATCATTTTTAAAATTCACATTTCTATAGTTGAAAGCCTCTCAATCCTTATATGGAATTTAAAAAAAAACTAATTGGTGTCAGAACTGAATATCTTGAAAGAAATGTTAATAGAATTTCATCCAGCTTCTCTCACTATAATAGATTTGTCAAATACACAAGAAGTTTAATTTTGTAAACTTTTAATATATGTTTTTGAAAAATTATATTTAAAAAAAAAAAGAAAGTAAATTTTTTTAGTGATTTGTCATCCGTAATAGATATGAAGCAAATCCATATTAAACATCACAAACATATAACTATGTCACAAATTTAAATTTTGGTCACCAAAGCCAAAATATTTTGACTTATTAAGAAGCCCCTGTAGTAGTAGTAGTAGTAGTAGTAGTAGTAGTAGTAGTAGTAGTAGTAGTAGTAGTAGTAGTAGTAGTAGTAGTAGTAGTAGTAGTAGTAGTAGTAGTAGTAGTAGTAGTAGTAGTAGTAGTAGTAGTAGTAGTAGTAGTAGTAGTAGTAGTAGTAGTAGTAGTAGTAGTAGTAGTAGTAGTAGTAGTAGTAGTAGTAGTAGTAGTAGTAGTAGTAGTAGTAGTAGTAGTAGTAGTAGTAGCAGTAGTAGCAGTAGTAGCAGTAGTAGCAGTAGTAGCAGTAGTAGCAGTAGTAGCAGTAGTAGTAGTAGTAGTAGTAGTAGTAGTAGTAGTAGTAGTAGTAGTAGTAGCAGCAGCAGCAGCATCAGCAGCAGCAGCAGCAGTAGCAGTAGTAGTAGTAGTAGTAGTAATAATAATAACAACAACAACAACAACAACAATTCTAGAAGACATCCAATAAGAAATAAAAAAAAATTTTTAACAAGATGTATATACAAATATATGAGCCTTAATACATATTTGCTCAAGCCTTTAAGAAGATGCAAAGACTTCTGAAAAGATATAAATCATGAAAAATAATGCAGAACAATCACAACAAATTTCAGTTTTCTGTGTAAATTAATGTGAAACTCGTGAATCACATGATCATTGATCAATATTAAAAATATTCAGTTATATGATGTATATCATACCATTTACACCTTTCTTAAACACTTTATCAATACTCTTTATTTATATCAAACTAACAGTTTCGACTGTCCTGCAGTTATCATCAGAGGACAGTCGAAACTGTTAGTTTGATATAAATAAAGAGCATTGATAAAGTGTTTAAGGAAAGTGTAAATGGTATATGTTAAAGTAGAAATCAATACATAGAAAAAGGAAGAAAAAGTAGAAAATTATATTACTTCCATATGACGTATATGTATTATTTTGTGTATTTTCTATTTATTTTTTAATTCATGTTATTTATAATATTAATCAAATGCTATCCCTGAGTGTGGCTTTGTTCATGGCATGTGGAGGAATTTACAAATGTAACCAAAAATGTATATAATAAAGTTCATTGAAAAATAATAACTACATGTTAATAACTGATGGGACATTTTTTGTTAATAATCTAAGAATAGTCAAAAATTGTCACATGAGTTTTATTGATGAATCTGAGTTTTTTTGTCTTTTATCAGGAGTGATTTGTTTATAAAATTAACAGTAACAACATTCTAGCATGCCTATATACCTCTTGATGTTCATTCAACATTTGCTTGATGTAAATTAGATAAAATTCATTAACATTGGAAATGTATAGATATAATTACAATTTACTGAATATGTTGTACTTTTTATATCATCATCATAAAGAAGTGTAGCCTCTGTAACTGTAAAAGGAAAGAGAAAAAAAGGGTTAAAAATGACAAGCATGATTTTTTGGAGATTGGATAAAGCTTTTGATTGATTGTTTAGCTATATTTTCAATGCTGGTGTTTAATTAAAAGATTTGTCATTAGCTTGAAATTGCAACATTTTCCTGCAACTTCAGAAGTGGATCTATCTCATTGCATTAATTCACTGTGGACAGTTAAAGTACAAGACATAGTTTTCAAATTTTTATATTTATTGGCCTCTATGTCTCAAAATTTCCCATGACCAAGGCTTCAATTTTCAAAAATTTATTAGTATTTTGTATTCAAAGTGTAGGTTGTGTTTAAATTGTGTAGCTCTTCTGGTGTTCAGGTACATTGTATACTTATTGTTCAGTGGTTGGATTGTTTGCTTATATCAGGATTGCTGATCACCATTTTTTTACTTGTTAAATGTCAGTCAGATCTCTGGAAAAGGTGTGGAAGATATGGTTTGAGATGTGAATTTTATTTCAGTCATGTATGGACATTTATCAAAAAAGTGAATGAGAAAATGGGCCAACATGTACAAAAAAAATAGACAAGCAGCTGAAAAGAAAGCAAATTAGATGAGAGAGGTAAAGATGGGGGTTGAGTTTAAAAAAGGCAGATCAAGATAATATATAACAGTGTAAAGTTGCATGAAAGAGAAGGTGAAGTAAGGTTTATTTTATAAAATATTATTTTTAAATTCACATTTTCTTTGTATAAGGTCAAATGTAATTGAATATAAACTTATAGGTTAAGTAGGAAAATTTAAAAAAATTAAAGGATGAACATGATCAAGGAAAAGATCAGTGCTCAACTGAAAGAGCCAAGAAAATAGAGATGATCATGTCACCTAGATGTTGCAGATACTTCTAAGATATATAGAAAGAAAGCAATCAAAACGAGACAAAGACAATAATAAGAGAATAAAAGTAAATCAAATGCTGTTAGAAAAATAGAAAGTAGGAAAATAAAAGAAGGCAGTCAATAAAGAAAAGATAATCAAAAATATTGACGATGAAAAAAATTGATCAGAAAAGGGAAAAGGACAATAAAACTGAACTATGGAGGAGAATAAGTAGGAATAGAATAAGGCAATAGAAAATGATATATTCCATATGTAGAATATAATATGAGAGAAATCTCAAGAAATAGATCAAGTAGTGAAGGGAATAGATAACTGGAATTTACAAGAGAAAGAAAAATGGAAAGAAAGAATTGATATGATGGTTGAAACAGTGAAAGAAGAAGTGGTAGGACAAGAGCAGAATCAAATACCAAACAGGAAGCAGAGAAATGGAGAATTGAGACATGTTAATTCACAGAGAAAATGGTGCAATTCAAGTAAAGTTGAATAAAAATTTCATACAGATAAAAAATTATCTAAAGAAGTCTCTGATAGGATTGTATGAATAAGTGTCACAAATGAGTTTTTTAAATTAAAGATTTAAAAGTAGAACCATTAGTAGTTAGTGACTGGGTTATAAGGAAAAAACAAAACAACAGTGGAAATCATTATCACACAAAGTAAAAAATTATTAAAGATATAAAGATGTTATGTTGCATGAATATTGAACCAAAGGGTATCAGAATGATATACAGTATCAGCTATCACAAGAGAAAAACAAAGTATAGAAGAGACTTATATTGCTTTTTTTAAAAAATTATATATCTCAGGAGAAAGACTTGCACTTTGTCTGATGGCCAAATAATAAGAATTATTAGGTATAATTTGTCATGTAAGATAATAGCAAAAGATTATGTGCACACACAGAAGAATTAATGAGTGGATAGATATGAGTCAACAACAAAAAAATTTGGACTCTTCAAATATTAAAAAAGCCTCAGAAATGATCAATAAGGCAAATATATGTAGTTATAGCTGTTAAAAAATATATAGGTGTAATCCATAAGAGGAAAAGTGGAATATAAGGAACAGTAATAGCAGTTTGGAGAGAGTAGAAAAACAATTTAAGACCCTGCAATCTTTCAGCTAGTTCAGGCAAAATGATATTTGTAATATATATGTGTGGGTATGTATACTTGTTGATATTATGGTTTCTCTATAGAATTATTAGGATGATACAAAGGTGCGATTATTTTTAGTCTGCATATTTTAATTTATTTTATAGATTTGATAATTAGCTTATTGGTGGCCAGTACACTCATGGTACTTGATGGCCCACAGAATTGATGATGATCAGCATTAAATATAATACCAGCACTTTAATATAGAATTATTTTTGTAATTTTAATAAGTATATACATGCAAATGAAATATTAATTGCTTTTATAATACTATGCCCCAAGTTTGGCATTATCTTGATTATGAAGTAGCCTAAGATTTTATCTTACCTCTTTTTAAATCCTGTTATAAAGAATGACTGTTGACCCTTCATGATTAGTGCTTGTAATGCTATGTTTACCAATTATATGTTGCTTTTTGGTTTTTGCTCATTTTTGTGTCCAGTCACATAGGAGTGCTGTTGTGGATAACTACTATTTTTATTTATGTTGATGATGATAACTTCCCATTCTTGATATACACTTATTTCAAACTGTTACAAATGGTGCAACCAACACATGGCTTAATTATTGGGTATTATTACATTGTGTATATATATATTTGACAATTAGATATTATATCAAAAAAACTCAAATTCATAGTACAGTTTATGATAAACAGTTTATTAATCAGATAATAGTAATAATTAATCAGATAACAACAACAATAATATTTTGAATATTAAGCTATAAGAGTAACAAGTTTTAAAAATTAACAAATTAATATACTTATCTTTGAAAGTTACATCATATATTTAATTTTCATATCTTTATCTCATAACTTCTGTCTTATTTTTTTAAAAAAGCAGTTGTTCTATTATATAATTTTTTAAAAGAAATTATTTAATATTTATATGAACTTTTAAACTTAAATTAAAAAAAAACAACTTTTTTTTTCTAAGTAAGTGATTACATAAGTTTTGCATAAATTTACTAGGCACATTATATAAATAAGTCATTGATTTACTTGTTTGATTGTTGCATAATATTTAAATATTCTAATAACACATTGAGCTGTGATCAATAGACCTGTAGTTCTTAAGACTATCATTCCATTACTGAATTAATTCACATAAGGCATTTAATTGTTACTACTTAGGATAATTTTGAATTATTATCCATTGCAATACTTCCAATCTGGAGTTTCTTCTCTCCATTATATTACAGAATGCCTACTGATATCATCATTCACCTCTGATGTGGTCATTTTCTCATAAAATTTCTTAAAATGCAGTTCATAATTTTTGCGGTTCATCTGTTTTTATCTCTTCTAGTAATATATTTAGCCAATTTCATTTCAGCCTTTTAATTATTTTAATGACATTCAATGCCTGTTTTTTTTTTAAATTATTTTTATATCACTTTCAATTATGTTTTGTCAAATCTTTATCTTTTATATTTTTGGCTTCATTTCTGTTTTTCTCTTCTTGTTGATTACATTTAAGTTTCTGGAAATTAAAAATATCAATATTTACAGTCTCTTGAATTTGCATTGATACATATCTTAATGTTCTATGATCAATTTGATTAGAATTCATTATCATACAGTCTTGAAATAAATTAATAATATGCCAAGAAGATTATTCAAGAACAGATTCAGTTAAGTTGTTAAAAAGCACAGATAAAAACAAAACTCTTGAAAATCAGTTTACCACTAAAAGCTTTTTTCAATAACATTTCAGTATTTTGTTCAATGGAAATTACATGAATATTATTAACATGTACATATTAGTGAATATAACAAAACATTACCCCAACTGATATTTATATTATGTTTTTTAATTATAATTTTTTTTATATAATTAAACTGTAAATAAAAAAACATATCAGCATTAACTGTGCATTAATATAATTTCATAACCAAATTGAATATATATATATATATATAGTTCACTTTTATTAATCATTATTAATATGGATTTAGTCATACATAAATATATTCTTATATATCTTCCTCATATTTATACTGCAATGAAAATGAGAAAAAGGATAAAGATTGAACAATTCTCTCAGAATAAATTTATCAGATTATAGTCATGCCATGTGCAGGGCAATCTAATGTAATAGGAGCCAGGCAAAAAGTTTTAAAAACCCAATAATTTTCCTTTGATTGGAATTGATCATTCAAATAAAATAACAGTAATTGAGATGTACACTCAAAATAAAATAAGAAGTACTCATCTATGAGATAGTTACATGTTCATTGGTTAAATATAACAGGATTTGATTTAGATAAATTATCTTTGCATAGCTATTAAAGTCATATGTGTTAATTTCAATGTAAATAAATGATAATAGATTGTGATATGAACCATTCATGAACCCATTAGTCTTTGTATCTTTATGTTTAATAATATTTATAGTTATGAATTTTGACACTCTTAATTTAATCAACATAAATGAGTAAAATAAATACATTTAATTTTTTTTTAACTTTAAAAAATAATTAATTATAACTCATGGCATCACACATTTAACTATCAAGTTACCGATATTGGTTATATTTCAAGATACATTATCTAATCTTAAAATACTGAGGAAAATGTATAATTTGTGGAAGATGGCTTTTATTTGCTTTGATCCATGTTATAGGTCATAAAATGTATAATATCTTTTGATGAAGAGTTATCCTCCAGATATTAATTTGTACATTTAATATTTATGTAATTTTTTCCTGTTATAGCTCCTAGTTATAGCTTGCAGAAAGCATAGACAATGAGAATAATATGATATATACTGCCTAATCTTACCTTAACTAATCAGATGCAAAAAATATTTATCTATGCCAGAATGAAACTAAATTGATATTAGGCCAAGTTAATTAATCAATATATTTATTAAGGTATGTAACACACATAATTAAAGACTATCAACATAAATAAAGTATAGTTAAAGACTTATGTGATATGGGGATTGAAACAAGTACATTTTTAGCATTAAATGGTAATATAATTTTAATTAACTTTATTATATACACAATCTTGGATAAGGTCTAACGGATAAATCAAATTCACATCGAGATAATTTAAATAATATATATCAGATTTTTTCCTCTTGTTTTATTTCTAACAGAAAGAGAGTACTTCCCTTTGCTACAATTTCTGTACAAAGATGAAATTATTTAAAGAAGAATTTTTAAAAGCTATGTATATACACATCTAACACCTTTAAATTTCAATCCAAATATTTAAAAAAAGCAACAAATAATTGCATTTTCATTAATATATAAGACACATCTATATTATAGTAAATTATTATAATAAATTATTTTACTTTTTTTTCCATATGTCATAGCATCGGCCGAGAGGCGAACCCGCAACAACCGTCTGCAAACAACTGCTTGTTTGCAAGGCAGCTGCGCTAACCTCTTGGCTAACAACACTTGTCATGATTTCATATATTCTTCGATGTTCTGCTTCTTTTCTTACTTTGAATGTTTATTATGGGTTTCCAATTTCAATTATTTCCAAAAATATTATCAGCTTAAAATTGAATATTTTTTGATAGGTATAATTCTTGATTATTGCAGATAAAACATTTAGGCAATAAACCAAACTATCTCCATATCAGTTCAAAATATGCTTTGGCATGGCAGCTAACAAGTTACATTTTAAACTCTAGGATAGGTTCAGGCATGTTATCCATCTCTTTTGGCTGATGTATGGGTGGAAAATAATAATGGATGCACATTTAGTAGCACTTTTAAGTCATGTTAAAACAGCTAGATGAATAAACTTGATTCCTAATTATTGTGCAAGAATATACAAATAAGTATTTTCTTTATTGTTAGCTAGCTTTTTTTGCTTATCAAGTAATCTAACAAACTTGTAATGCTCAAGTTAATTTGAAAAAGTATAAAAATGAAAATAATAAGAAAAGTCTTAAATGTACTGAGCCAATTTTGGCAGATTGCTGCGAGAATCATATTGCTCATCAGAACTGCACCATTAAGAATAAGCATTTATAATAGCAAAGTCTAATATGAAAAGAGTATATATTATTGAGAATTATCCAGTAATTGAAATTTTCTATGAAGAACAGTTGACAAATGTTGTTGAAATCCTTTACTCATCTGATTTTTCTACAAAAATTAAATTCTGTAGTTGGTGAATAACTGCTGACATCTACTCTATTCTAACTTAAAGTAAACAACTTTATTTGATTTATATGGATCTTCACATTGTCATGTAGTATCTAAAATCTTTGCCTCTTCTATTTATCAAAACAAGTTTTCTAAACTTAGAAACTAGTATGCCTATGCAGAGAGTGTTTTCAAAAACATCATGATAGTATATTGTTTCTCAAATCTTAACTATCTATTACTTTAATAAACAACAAATTGTTTTGCAAGTAATATTTTATAATAAGAAAATATGAGTTATATGTGTCAGTGTTTTGGGAGAAATAACTTAACATTAAAGGGAAATATATATTTGGTTTTTTATAGATGTGGTTTTCCAATTCTTATTTATGGATCAGGGATTTGGATATTTAACAAGAGAGTAACACTGAAACTTCAGACCACTCAATGGAATATGGGTATATGTACATTAAGAGTGTAATGATCATATTTATACATTCATGCAACAAAATCCAGAGTTTGGCAAATTATCCCAAAGCTGATCTAGGGTTGAGACCTCGAAAACAAATCACACTTCAGTTCCTTCACCAACACTCTGTGATTTACTACCCTATGGATGACAGATATGAGGTTACACTCAGCCTGTTTCAGTTCACATGCTGGCAATAACAAAGAGTGAAGTAAAAGAGTCAGGGAATTAGGAATAAATTAGTAATGAACTAACTAAACACACACACACATATGGCTTACAAGATAATGAATATATTAATAAATAACAATAAATTAAAATAGATTTGGATAAAATTTAGGAATGAACTACAAATAACACACTAAACATTTATAAGTTTAATATCTTCAGTTATTAAAATGTAAATAATAATACAAAATATAAGTGCATTGGGAATTTACATTCACAGGTGTCTTACAATGATGAGGGGATTTAAATACAAGGTCTCATCTTTTATGCACTTTAAATCATTTAAGTTTAACATTTATTACAATAATTATTATTGTCTGTGGTTTATACTCATGCCTGCAATATGCTATGCCATTGCTATGAGGTTTGCTAAGAGTTAAGATTACAAGAATGACAGTGATAGGATATGACTAAATTTATTAATAATATATAATGAACAATAAATGTGCTCTCTATACAGATTGTTTATATAAACTAGATATGGTGTTCAGATTAATGTTGAACTGAATAATATTATGTGAAGATGAATTGGTGATCATAGTGTGGCATCTGTAATCATAGCACTAAGATTAAATTAAAGATTTTGGTGCCAATGCATCATTACTTACAGGCTTCAGTACCAAGTACTCAGTACCCTAAAACTGAAGGTCTTGCTATATTAATAAGGAACAATAAGTTCAGGGGCTCAGATCACAACTCAAAGGTTCTGGCCTTAAATTCAGTGACATGCTTGGTGCTCTAAACCCAAAAAAGTGGACAGGATGGCCTTCATACAGTGGACCCATCAGAGATATAGCAAGACATTATGCTTTATAAAGATACATTTTCAACACTTATTATTAATACTGATATTTACTTTAATAGTCAATAACTGCACATAAATTATATATATATATAGTTTCAGTCAGCGAAACTACTATATCCCAATTCGTAAATTAGCACACATAAAACACGCTAAAAGGGTTAAAGTAATCTAATTTACAGGTTAAATCTGATAGTTTATACTAATAAACTAAGGAGGATAAAGCATATTTGGGACTTACTTAATTATTTATAATATGCTTTATAATATCATTCTTGTGACTACTCAACTAGACCCAATTTATTAACATGAAAATCTGAATTATGGTAAGCTAAAACATGGTAGCTTGACTAAATATATATAGAGGTATCAAAACAAAGATTTAGGTCTGCAAAGGTCAGCATAAATTATTTATGAGAGAGCTCTCTTAATCATCTCTTCAAATTATTAATAGTAATAATCTCCATTTTGAAACATGGCATATCATAAAATATTAATGAAATAAACAATATAAAATAAAATAAAATAGGCATGACTGCAAATTAGGAAAGTATATGATATAATAACTGAGTACAGTTATTATAATTTAGGAGAATTAATAAATTATAAATATTCATTGAAGTAGGCAAGATTCTTATAATTATTATTATTAAATTAAAGTTACGTTTAATTTGAGAAAACATTTAGAAGTTATTTTATGAATGTGCAACAATATATCTAGCTTGGGAATATTTATTAAAGTAGTTTAGCTTAAGATTTATTTATAGAGCTCTGTGGAAAGAAATGTTACTAATATTCTAGCTGAGGCATCTTTCATGGTGTTTGGCACTGATACTCTCTATTGGGATGGCTTGTCTCTTATGTCTTCTTGTCAGATTGTTGGTCTTGAACTCCTCCATTCCATTAGACTGGTTGGTTGCCTTCTAGCCACTCATTTCCATTATTAAATTGGACATAGCCCCTGGCAACAACTACATCAATTTAAGAGAGTGAACTCTTGTGCTTGATTTTGTTTTTTTTTTATAAAAAAATATTTTACTCCCCCCTGCAAAATCATAAACTTGTTTACAGTTTATAAATTTTTAATCTCAAGTTTTAACATAGTTTTATTAACTTTAAAAAAGACAAAAGTAAAACCTAACTGATTCATAAAATAGTGCAGCTTGACTGCCCTTCTTTTGTCTTAAAATTTATTTTAAACTTATTTTTAGAAATCTGTTTTTGGTTTCCAAACAAATTAAACCAGGTACGTGTGACATGAGATTTTCCAAGAAACAGACAATCTTTTAAAAGAGATTTAAGTTTTGTAAACATTCTGCTATATGTGTAAACTTGTCACCTCTGGAATTCAAAATTTATATGTGAACAAAAGTAATTTTTTACTCTAATTTTATAATAACTCAGATAAAATAATTGAATTGTGTTGCAATGCTTATAAAATCTACTGCATTGCAGCTTTATTCACATATATATGTAGGTGCTCTCCTACACATAGAACAATGTTAACACAACTTACTTTTAATTTTATTATTTAAATTTATAACTTAGTGTACACATTATATAAAATTATGCATACAGACATTAATATACTTAAATGTACACAAATATATAAATATATGCACATGTACATTATTATACATTAAAATATGTTAATATACATGGACTTGGATGAGTTTGAACTGAGGATGAATACTACTATGGAAAAGTAGATGAAATGAGATCTTAGACAAAATACCATTTCAAGAGTAACAAGAAGAGATCAAAAATAAAACACATGGGTGAGAGAACAAACAGGTGTTATTGCCATCACTGAAAGAATTAAGAAACTGTCATGATACATTGTTAGAAGAGGTGGTAGTAGATGGACAGTTGAAATCTTAAATGGATTCTAAGATAGTGTAAAAGAATTATAAGGATATCACATGTGAGATGGATAGATGAAATAAAGAAGTGTGCTGGAATGGTGTGGAGAAGAAAAGACAGAAATTTGAAAAATTGAATTAAAGTTGAAAAGACTTTCATCCTGAAATGAAATGATAGTGGTTAAAAATAATGATAATGTTGGTTTTATATTTTCAATTTTGTGCTCATGTTAACTGTCTTTCTGATCACTTATGTGATTCTAGAAATGTGTCTTTAATAATAACACTTTCTGACTGACTAAACTTCCCTTTACAAGTTAAACCTGTATATATTCATGAGTGGAGTTTCTAGCTAAACAGCTTGGCATACTATAAAATTTATATATTTTACACTGTATACATGAATGACAGATATAAAAAAAGTATTTCAATTGCCAGTGTTGAATTAACTTTGAAGATAACTTTTATATCACTTTGTTTTATAAAATTAAGATAATCAAACAGAAATTATTCAACACTGTATTTCATATATATATATATATATATATATATATATATATATATATATATATATATATATATAGGTTTAGGGATACATACTTTTATATGATATAATTAAACATTAATTTAATTTTCATAAATGAAATCCTTATTCAATGTTACTCCATTATTTTAAAAATTCTGCCTGTTGATGTGTTCTATTTAAACTTAATTGTTTATTGGCACTGTGTCCCAATTTATAGTCTTGCAATATATACACATATAAGTTATAAAATAAGCCATTTATAATACATAACTATGTACATATAAATACACATAATGTTTACATCTATTAGATGACTTTCTGTTAATTTTTTTAATCACCAATTATTAATTAATTGTACAGTGGTAACTTGTCTATTGGGGTTGTAGCTCCCCCCCTCCCAGTGTAAAATAAGCGTTTTTGTCTAATTATTATCGTTCTTAAATTTGCATATTAATTAAATTCCTATATGTGTTTTACATAAATGTATAAATAGAATACATGGTCTAAATAAAGAAGAAACATATATCGGCAATTACTTATAGTGATTTTTTGTCTCGTTTAGATACATTCACTTTTTGTTGGGCTCTCTATCGAATGGATAAAAATTATTGCAGCCCAATGATACACTAGCACTTTTATAGGAAAACTAGAGTTTGTAATCTTCTTGTTTGACTATTTACTTCGAAGATACACATCATTTTTGTTTACATTTTCGATCGCTGCTCCACCACTATGAATTCTCACAGGCTGCCATTGTAATAACGAGGGCTTTGAACATTCCATCATCAGATTTTCAATGAAATGATGGCTGAAGAGTTATGGGTTGGAGTAGTTTGAAGCCTGTCCATTAAAGTATGAAGATTGGCTGTATTGGTGATTATTTATCTTTTCAACATGTTAATGATCAGGTGGGTCAGCAATATGAGATGGTATAGAGAGCTGAGGGTCATATGAAAGTCTGAGTTTGAATCCCTTGTATATTTTATTATATATCTGCAGGTGTGTGTAAGCCTCTACAGTGTATTGATTTAAATACATAACAATGTACATATAAATATACATAATGTTTACATCTATTAGATGACTTTCCATTAATTTTTAATGACCAATTATTAATTAATTGTACAGTGGTAATTTGTCTATTGGGGTTGTAGCTCCCCTCTCCCCCAATGTAAAATAAACGTTTTTGTCTAATTATTACCGTTCTTAAATTTGTATATTAATTAAATTCCTGCATGTGTTTCGCACAAATGTACAAATAGAATATGCAGTCTAAGTAAAAAGGGGATAAAAGTATTCACAATCTACTTGTAGTGATTTTTTGTTTCATTTAGATTAACACACTTTTTGTTGGAGCTCGCTATCGAATGGATAAACATTATTGCAGCCCAATGATACAATAGCGCTTCTATAGTAAGACAAGTATTTATAATATGATTATTTACTTTGAAGATACATGTCATTTTTGGGTAAAACTGCAGTTTACAGGCCACAATAAAATTCGAATTTTGTTTCAAATTTTTCTCACCAGAGTGTTTCTTGTCGAATTACTGGGATTGGACTAAAGTATTTCTGGTAGTGTGAAATTGTTACATTGTCTTGAAGCACATTTTACAAGTTTTCCAAAGTTGTAACATGTGTTTTTCACAGAGTACCTGTATTTTGATTTCCAGCATAATTCATAAAATGAATCCTTTAAATGGTAATGTAGTTGTCGTACCAGAAAATGAAGTGTTAGATGCTGCAGATATTCACACAGAAAATTGGACAGCATATCTGTTGATGAATGAACTTTGAACTCATCAAACAGCAAGAATGTGGAGATGGTCACAGATGGCAATGCAGATTATGTCACCGTCGTGCATTTATTAGAAAGGGTTCTTTTTTTTTAGAAGCCATTTATCCTTCAAGACAATTATGCTTGTAGTATATTATTGGTCACATGATTTGCCACAGTGTTTTATTGTTCATGAGCTAAGTGTAAGTTGGCACACTATAGTAGACTGGGCAAATTTTTGCCGTGAAAAGTTCGCAACATATTTTCACAGACATCCAACGCAGGTCAGTGGATTAATGGAGCACCACTCATCGTAGAAGTTGATGAAATGAAATATTTTCATCGACAATATCACAGAGGAGCAATTCGAGAAGGTCATTGGGTCTTTGGTGGAATAGAGAAAAATTCAGGAAAGTGTTTCTTGGTAGAGGTCCTTAACTGATCAGCTGCGACTCTCGAAGCAAAAATACAAGAATATATTTTGCCAGGGACCCACATCATTACAGACGGGGTGCATACAACAACTTAAGCACAATCCATAATGGTATATATATGCACTCTGTCGTCATACACCAGGAGAACTTTGTAAATCCTCACGACTCTGATATCCACACACAAAATGTGGAAAATATGTGGATGAGAGCTAAACACAAGCTCAAACATCAGTGCGGGCCTACAGTACTTTATTTGGATCCTATCTACAAGAATTTGCTTTCAGGACTCTCTACATGACTGACACAGTCTTTGCAAATTTTATCGCTATTGTAAGCAAAAACTACAATGGACAGTAATTATGAATGTTGGTAGGATATATTATTTTAATCAATTATTTTTTATAATATAATTATTTGTTATTTATTATTTTTTTATATTATAATTTCATGGATTTGATATTTCACAACAAATTTTTAAATAATTCAACAAGAAACACTCTGATGAGAAAAAATTGAAACAAAATTCGAATTTTATTGTGACTTGGAAACTGCAGTTTTACCCATTTTTGTTTACATTTTCGATTGCTGCTCCACCACTATGAATTCTCTCACACTGCCATTGTAATTGTTTAAATATTTTATATAAATTCATATTTTATGCAATTTATCTCATAATACTTTTTTTATTAGTATTAGAATTATTAATGTAATGAAATACTTCATTTTTTATGTTCTATTAAAGCCATATGACAAATAGCGAAACTAATTTATCATCTCTTCTTTTAAAAAATATATGGGGTTCATAAAAAAAAAATGCATTGAAATTTATTAATTTTTATTTTTTAAAAATTTAATAATTCTATGTATTTTATTTCTATCAAATTAATAAGATGTTTGGCAATGAACGTTATCTATCTTCAGTTATTTCACTTTTTATCCTTTTCTATTGTCATTTTTTTAATACTTCAAATTTGTTTAATTTTTAAAATTAATGATTTACATTTATATTTAAAAAAAAAATACTAAAAATAAATGATTGGTTTATTACTCAGAGATCCACGTGAAGTTTGAACCATTGGATTGCGATCCATGGATTTTAGTACCACTCCATTTTTGCATTAAATAATGCAGGGCTTTATTTATATTCATTTTAAACAAATATATATTATAAACGTTGGTTTGATAAGCAATATATATTTTTTGGCAGCGATGATATATTGGCTGATGTATTTTTGTCCGGAATAAATGTTTCATTAGTATTATCATGATGAAAAGGTTAAATTATGGCTTCTTACTTCCGTTCTGGAGAAAAATTTTCTGTTATTAAATACTGTATATGAAGTTGTCCTACATTTCTATGTTGAAAGGCACATATTTATAAAAATAGTTTTTTTTCTCCTGAAAATTAATTTATGATTCTTTGATCCAATATACTAATTTTAGGTTTATTTTTTGTGCTCTATTTTATTCTGTAATTATTAAAAAATTTGTTAAATGTTTTCTATATACTGATATTTATTAAAATTGATTTTAGTGCTTTTTTATAAAGGTAAATTCTCAGATTTATTTATTTTTAAATATATTAGAACGGAATTTTTTAATTTTGATGCCAATCGTTTTATTATAATCAGCATTTATTTTATATGTTGCTAAGGACGATTTTATTTATATTTCAATCTTTTAAAAATTTAGCGACCTTTTAATTTTTTTCATTATTAATGAATTTGTTCAGAATTGGATTATATTTTAAGAAACCCAACTCTTTTTTGTGTTTATTTCCTTTCACATAGTTTTTGTTTCTACCCAAATTCCAAATGTATTATCAATCTTTTGTTTCTGTCTTCATATCCAAATTTCCCTACTTACTATCAACATTTTCCAACTCTTACATGATAATTATAAAATTTGTTTGATCATTCAAAAGCATATCTATATTATTAGAATCAGAAATTGTTGTGAATATACCTAGCATTAACCTTTCAAATATGCTGAATACCTAATATAATATTGCACTTTGTCTGACATATTACTAATTTTCATAATGTTTTTTTCATCTTTTATTTGTAATAAATGTCACAGTACCTGTATTTGTTACAGATGAGTGTTTTACAATAAAATGCATTCATTTTTAGGATCATTTCTTTATTTTTTCATCTGTCTCCACAAATTTTATGTCACAAAATTTATTTGCATGTGAACTGCAGATGTAATTGCCAAATATGAAGTCATCATTAAGTGTCAGCTTAATCTCAAACTCAGGAATCTTTAGCACTTTTTGGGTTCATTCACTAATTTAATTGATAAATTTTATAGATGTCAGTAAGCAAGAGTATATATTTTTTTCAAGTCAATATCTCAAGCTGAAATTATCAAGTTTCTTAGAAGAACAGTGATAAAATGCTAGTCTCGAGAACTAAAAATCCAAGGTCAAAGCAGATTTACCACTTCCAATGATCAAATATCACATGACCTTCAAAGCAACTAATAATTCAATAAATAAAATACTAACACATTTTAATGAGCAACTCATCCATTTTTGTTTTCTATGTAAATCTTTATTGATAGATATAAAATGTATATTAAATATGACCCCTGCTTCTTGTTTAAGAAAATTCTATTCTATCCTTCCAAAATATATTTGATTAGTTAATATCTGAAGTGTGCTTTTATAATAATCACTTAACATATAGTGTTTTTATGTTTTTTGAATTATTAACATTTACCTGACTGCAAGAAGCATGACACATCTCCTGAGGATATTTATAATGTATTTAATGGAATCTAACCCTATGGGCACTATCCAGCCTTAAACTGGATCCCAGGAGATGGCATAAACATGCTTCAAGCACTTTACCCTTGGCTAGCTATTAAAACATGAGATCAGCATAACACAGACTGTCTAAATAAGATTATTTATTTACCCATCAGTAAATTGAGAGAAAGAGAAACTTATTTTAAAGCGTATCTGTTTGAAGGTGTTTAGCTTTCACGTTATTATATTATCTGTTTACGCTTAAATTTAATATATTTACATTTATTAATATCATTTCATTAGATTTAAAAATATTTCTTCATTGTAAATCGGATGATTTCGAGTTGTTAATTTATATATATAATATTTAGTGGATTAAATGTGAAGGTATTTAAGCTTCACACTCTTAGTTCAAAATGCTTGAGTCTGGCTTATTTAAATATAATTGAGGCATAGATTAAGATGGATCCATCTTTTTCTAATAGTTCTGGCTTGTGTTTTAGAATTTGGAGTCCCATGTGATGCCATTATTCCATCTGATTGGCTGTCACTTAAGCATTTTTAAAGCATATCTGTTTGAAGGTGTTAGCTTTCACGTTATTAAAACATAACAGAAAATATGAACACTTATTCAAAATACAATATTTTAAACAATCATATGCTTATTTACATATAGTTAAAAGTTAACACTAGCAATGACATTTAAAAGTCCTATCAATGATGTCTAGACATATTTACCTAGGTTTTTAATACAGTATCTGGGAGATCACCCCTGTTTTTAGATCCTGTCAGATTTATAGTAGACTTCTATTGGTAGTAGCTGGTCACTTTTTCCTGGCTCAGTATACTACTGTGAGGTCTGGTTCCATAGATTTGCTGTGGAAGATAAAACATTGGCAAAAGGTAAGTCAGAGATATATTACTGCATCTGGCTATTGGTGTTCAGGAGATGGGCAATGGAAAATGAACAAACACTCAGATTTGGTCTAACAAAGCATTTTTCTCTCAATATGACTGTATAAAAGATTTCATCATACTGGACTCGATACATTTTTAGCTGACTTATAAACTCTTCAGTGTACTGTCAACTGACCTTGGTCAACTTTCTGGTCACTTAACTCAATGAACTCTCTACAGAATCTTTGGTCAACTATCCTTGCAAACCTCTCACAGGCTTCTCTTCTCCTTTTTTTTCTTTTTCAACAATAAGCATTTGCAGCATTTATACTCTCCAACTCCAATCACTGCTTGAATACTTACCCATACTATCAACTCATTTGATCTTTATTTTTTTGCTAATTAGTTATATTTTTAATTACCCTATATTTTTAATTACATAAAAATTTAGTGACTTCTGTTATTTAATCAGTCTGGAATTTATATCTAGAAACTGATTATGTTCGTACAAATTTGTTTTCAATTATATGTTAAATTTTAATAAAAAAAGAAAGATAAGGTATAGTTGTATTTTAACTTAATCCTGAAGATTTTTTTTTTTACTTTTTATTTATTTTTTCCCCAACAATTAAATACTGAAATATAATTGTCTTATTTTCATTATTTTATTTATAATATCATGTAACTCATATATATATACTGTACCAGTAGAAAAACACACATCGATCCACCAAACCCCTGAATACAGGTAAAGTACCTTGAGTCCGACCATGTACAAGATAGATAAATCAGGTACATTGTGAATTCTGCCCTATTTACCTATATCCCCAGGTCAAAGATCTAATCAATGGCCTTTCTCGATGATACGATCAAATTCCTTTATTTTCACTGTGCCGGAAGCTGGGTCTTAAAGCATGAGATTCGATTTTATTACATTTAAATGAAAACTTGGGTAAATGGTTGATATGTATTTTTGTTCACTTTTATTTTAAATAAATTTTGGTTTTTAAACATACATATCAACCATTTACCCAAGTTCTCATTTAAATGTAATAAAATCGAATCTCATGCTTTAAGACCCCTGGAAGTTTGTTTTAGCTACATATATATATTTAAAATCATTGGGCATTCTACATTAGTTATTTTACATTAGTTTAAACTCAAGCTCAAAAAAAACAACAATACAATTTTTAAATTAACTTCATAATTATATGAGTTCCTGATGACTTTATTTTTATTAGCGGTCAGCATTGACGTTACTGACTTTGTACAATTTATTTTGTGAAGTTTATACATCTTTCATTTTGTTTACATTTATTCTCTTTTTTTTTTTAAATAGCAAAAATTATTTCATAATTAAATGACCATGGATTTCAAAATCCCCCGTGCACATTTATTACAATCTGCC